>JBCNJP010000010.1:94617082-94634082 GCA_039602395.1 Deinandra increscens subsp. villosa | reverse complement strand
TAGGGTCGCTGAGTCATCGAAGATTTGAAAAATTCACAGCTGTGAATTCTTATCCACTAGCTGCGAATTTTGGGGGCAATTGTTACACCCTAAAAATACTCGGCTGCAAATCCAGGGTACACGCGCAGATAAGGGACAGGTATGACCCAGGATTACATGACCCTGGATGCAGGCAATGTTCGATGACCCAGGATGTTAACACCAGATAGGGAAGTTCGCCTTTACTTTATTTTGCATATTATATCATCTAATCCAGGGTTACCCTTGTTACTATAATGACCCAGCATGTGGAAATAACCCTGCATGCTAGGGCATTGTTACTAATTGCTTCGTTGTCTTTATTTGATCAAGGATAGGTTGACAAAGTCTTCTAACGGTCACTTGAAGCAAGGAGAAGACTTATTTAGCACGTGGTCAAAGGTTGTTAGCTGGAAACTCGGTCAAATAACGGAAAGAGACGTTGAAGAGAGGATCCCTGGAATATCGGAGAAACGGTTGAAGACCTAGCATATAAATAGGACACTTAGTCTTTCTTTTTTCGATTCATTCGAGCTTTACTCACTGTATTCTCGTACTAAATTCTCTGCGAACTCATTGTAATCAATACTTTTCGGTGATCAATAAATTGGTAGCGTGTGTTATCGCTACCCGGGGTTTTTATGCCGGCGGCGCCTTAGAGACATCTAAGGGCTAAGGGCTTTTCCCTAGTCAAATCTCGGTGTTCTTGTCTACTTTTGAGTATTCGTTTGTGTTGCTAAGTTTCTCAACCGATTTCATAAACAAATCTAAGTTTTTACCCAGGATTCTAGTGGTTTGTCCCTGGAATTCTGTAATTGTCCCAGGATTATTTCAAACTATTTTCATATCTGAATAATAGACACCTAACCTCACATTCAAATTTGGTTCAAACTTTGCTAATTTAACTTAAGTAATTTTTAGCCAAAACAATCATCCTTATATAATATGTTTCTAATTATAGGAAAAATCAACATGCATGCATTGATGGATTGTACCTTGTGGAGATTTCCTTGTACAATCAAACTTTCTGAATTCTTTGTTTCCCTTGAGCCTTCAATCCAGCTTTCTAGTACAGATATATGGCTGCATGTATGATCCATAATCATATTATGAGTGTATGATCTCATAGGAACCCTAAATAACCTTCATATGCAAAAATCAAGACATCCTTACCTTGATTAATCTTGAATTCAGTTTCCACACACTTTAATCCTCCCAAATTGCACGTGCACAGCTGTATTCATAAGTGTTTTGGCTAAAAATTACTTAAGCAAAATAAGTAAGATTTGAACCAAACAAGATTGTGAGGTTTGGTGCCTAGGATTAAGATACGAAAACTATTTGCAAAAATCCTGGGACAACAGTTGAATTCCAGGGACAAAAGCCAGAATCCTGGGTAAAAACATAAGTTTAATTATAAAATCGATTAAGAAACTTGATAACACAAATGAAGCCTTATATGCAAATAAGAACACCGAGAATTTTACTAGGGAAAAGCCCTTAGCCCTTAGATGTCTCTAAGGCACCGCCGGCACAAAAACCCCGGGTAGCGATAACACACGCTACCAATTTATTAATCACGAAATCGTTTGAGTACAGTGAGTAAACAGAGAATTGAATACGAGAATACAATGTGTAAAGCTCGAGTGAGCCGAATGAAATGACTACGTGTCCTATATATACTCCTAGCTCTTCAACAACTTGTCCGATATTCCAGGGATCCTCTCTTCAACGCGTCTTACAGTTGGTTGACCGAGTTTTCAGCTAAAGCCCTTTGACCACGTGTGAAATAAGTCTCAAGCTCATCCCATTCGACTGTTGGTGGACTTCGTCAATCTGTCCTTGATAAGATATAGACACACAATGCATTACTAACAATATCCTAGCATGCAGGGTCATTTCCACATGCTGGGTCATTCGTACAATAAGGGTGATCCTGGATTATGTTCATCCGGGGCCATAATAACATATAACAAAAATAAAATGAATATGAACTTCCCTAGATTATGGTGACATCCTGGGACATTACCTTACTCCTGATACATTCAGGGTCACCGAGCGTTACCTGTCAAATTCTGGGTCATACGATTCCTGGGTCAATCCTGTCCTAAGTCTATACCTGTACCCTGGATTACAAGCCGAAAATTCAGGGTATAACAATAAGCATTAAGGTTGTGAATAATGTGTGTTAGCTAGTTAGTGGGCTAGTGAGCACATGGGCTCTCTATATATAGGAAGGGTTAGCTCCATTAGAATGATGATGAATAATAGATGAATAATGAGTGATGTGAGCTTTCACTTTCTAGAGAGAGAGTCACACATTGGGTTTGAGCTCAACCCAATGTGACCATGGATTTCCAATGACGAGTTTGTAATCTTTCGGTTCGTTGTAATCATTCGACAATAATCAATGAATCGTTTGATTTTATCATTTCTTGTCATGTTTTATCTTTGATTCTCTTGTCTCTCCTTCCAATCTCATCTTTGTTCTTGCTCAAGATCGAGATTCTTGATGTGAAAATCGGTCCTGACAAATGGTATCAGAGCGGGTACCGATCAGATTCATCTCACCGTGAATCTGGTCACTCGAATCTGTGATTTTGAGCTTGAATGAGGTGCTGATTGGAAAACCCACTTTGGAGACTTTTTCTATCTTTTTCTTATTTTTTGGAGCTGATTGATGATTTCTGGATGAATCTGATGATAGATTCTTGTTATTGGGTTCATTTAGATATGATTTCATGCTCCGTATGTTCAAATCAGTGAAGAAATGCGAGATCTAAGCAAGAAAAACGAAACTGTTAGAGTTTTCCCGTTTTTGGGGTTTTGAAGACTTTTTGAGCTTTGATTCTGAGTTTTTGGTGCTAAAATCAGTGTTTTTGGATGAAATAAAGTATGAATCTTGAAGGAAAACGCATTCCGGATCCATTGGGAGCATCGGTTTTGTCTGAAACGCAACGGTTTGGGCAGATCTGGAGAAACACACAGTAGTGTGTGTTCTTGGTGTTCTTCATTTTTATGAAGATTGCCTTGGCGATCTCACATCTGTTGAAGGTGTTCTTGGCGACCTGAGATGCTCTTGAAGATGTACTTGGCGATCTCAGGTGAGCTTGAAGATTGCCTTAGCGATCTCGAGTTTGCTCTTGGCGATTTCGGGTTAATCTTGGCGATTTCATGCTAGTTCTTGGCGGTTTCAATAAAGGTTGGCAATCTTGAACGGTTTGGCGACCTCGTATGAAGCTTGGCGACCTCGTGTGGCTTTGGCGACCTCGTCACCTTGGCGATCTCGACAAATCTCATCAACTGGGTTTTCATTCGAATAAGTTTCATACAATTCTGGTCGTATGGATGTGTAGAGAATCATGCCACGAGTTCAAGGACATAAAATCGAAGATTTTTGTTAAGTTTTCAGCGAGATATGGGGTTTTCACGGTTTTCCGGTGGGTTATTCGGCGGTCTCTGTTTTTCCGGTCGATATTAGGGTTTTTAAGGGACCGGACGACTTTTTGAGGATGACAATGACGTGTGATCTCCTGGTTGGTGAACATGGAATGTTCTCTCTCATTCTGTCGGTCAAATAAAGACAACCCTAATTCGTTGTCGACTTCTAATTGGATGCAGTAAAAGCGCGTGGGACCCACCCACTTATGAGAACCGTTGACAGCACCTGCGCTGTGTATTCTCGTGGGCCCAGGTATAAGAAAGAACCATGTATGCCTTTTGCGCTGTCATGTTCTGGTTGGGTAAAGAGAAGTCACGCGTGGGTCCCGCCAGTGAAGATATCCGTTGATAATTCTTTTGTTGTCCCTCTCTCATTGGCTAAATCTCCACACACAAGGATCGCAGATCCTGGCTGTTGATCAGACATAATCTGGACCGTAGATGAGAATTGAAAGTGCAATCTGATTGGTCCTTAATTTTTGACAAGGATTGTGTTTTCTAGAGGGAGATTTTTTCACCATCTAATTAATTTTTTCTGCATTATTTCGTAAAACACGGGGCATTTTTCTTGTCAGTTTTTAACGAGACTTATGAGATAACGCCCGAACGGAATTGCGAAAATTTTTATTGGTCTTGGATTTATTCCGTTTATTCGACCGGGTTTCTAGTTTTTGTTGACGTCAAGACCACGTTAGCTAACGACCACTAACGGAATAGTTTCGCTTCTCGGTTAAGTATGCGACTTTTTCGTTATGTCTCACTACAAGTTATTTAGCTGATGCAGTGCTGATGTCATCTAACCGAATTAACTGGAATCTCAGTTAAATATTGGAATATTCCGTTAAATCTCTAACGGAAGGCCGTTACTTGAATAAAATTTACGGTCTTCTCAGATTCATTCCAAATTGCACTGGTTTACTCAGAATTCTTCAGGGAATACTTTTCCGAGCTCGATTTTCTTCACCAAAAATTACGAAGACTCCGGTTATGAATAAATTTCGCGTTTACGCTCGGGATCTCAGTTTTTCACCGATTTAACATTATTTTTGCATCCAACCCAGTCACGCGGAACAAGTTCAGTATTTATGGATCATTCACAACTGTTAGCACCCGGCTTCCGGTTTTTCGCAAGATTGTCCGATTTCAGGATTTTTGTACCGTTTTCTCTTCGGAACTGAGCGGAACGGTTCCACTCTCTGCATCTGATTTTCGGCTTCCGCATCGGATGTTTTTAGAGGGATCTAGAGAAAAGGGGGAATAATAATAGAATTGGATATCGGGTCGATTATCAGAAGTTGGAGCATTTTCAGTGATTGATTGGTTTGTCTGATTCGGTTTGTTGTGATTTTGACTCCAATGTTCAGCTTTCTTAGTATTGTACCCGACCGTGTGAACCAAGTGAACTGCAGCACTTGGATCTCAACTGGAGCAACAAGAACAGAAGAAGCTTATTCAAAGGGGGAACCTTTACAACAGAAAGATTCCGGTTTATCAGTTATTCTACGAAGATGCACGACAGAGCGGTTCTTCACCAGTATGACAGATTTGAAAGCGTCAGTCAAGGGGGAATTGTTGGAACTTTTAATAAGTGTGACTGACGCCATCAAATCTATTCTCGAATAATTCGGTTGAAGAATCCATTGTGATTTGATTCAGAGACGCGGGTTGTGATGCTCGAGGCTTGCAAGTTTGGACCGAAGACGTTTTCTTGAAAAGTCAACTGTTCGGGTCAACGGTCAACGTAAAAGTCAACGGAAGACCGGTTCGAGCGAGTCAAGCTTCATATTAATTAAATCATCTTTGATTTAATTAATAATAATTATGTCATTTGTTTTATTTGTATTTAGCTCATTTTATGTGTGTTAGCTAGTTAGTGGGCTAGTGAGCACATGGGCTCTCTATATATAGGAAGGGTTAGCTCCATTAGAATTCAAGAGATTTCAGTCCTTCTTGACCATCACTGAAGACCGAGAATTCAAGACCGATCCCCATCAAGCTGCTTCCTCCACTTCTCACAGTATGTCTAGCTGTAAGTATCCTGGGACCCTGCCTTTTAACCCTTAGATTTTGTTGATCTCTTATGCTTCTGTCCTTCAGCTGCTGCTGCTCTTATCAATATTAAGAATGTGGGCCTGGACGCCTATCTGCTGGGTGGATCTGAGCATGACATTCAGGTCCTGGCCACGGTGAAACCTGAGCCCTCGTCTACCCCTAGGGCTCACTCTTCAAGGACCTCGGGCACGAAGTGCAAGACCAGGGCTGCTACCGCCGCTCTGACCCTGCAACCCTTGGAAAACATGGATGCTGCTGGGCTGCTCAAACATGCTGAAGCCTCCTCTCGCTAAGTAAGTAAATCCCGGGTACCCCTGAATTTTCTGCATAGTTAAGCCATTCAGGATCTAAAATATTAATTAAATTACCTTTATTTGCAGATTGCCGGGCGATTCTTCGAGCTGGTCCGGGATGCTGAGAAACGTGCCCAGAATGCTGAGTCCTCAGCCAGGAAGGAGGTTGCTGTTTTGAACAAGGAGCTGAGCATGACCAAGGCGGTGGCTAACAAGAACCTGGGGCTGGTCCAGGACCTGGAGAAGAAGGCTGTGGAAGTGCGGGCCAATCATGTGGCTGTCCTGGCTGCAAAAGACAATGAGGACAGGCGAATAGCCCTCATCTCTCTCCTCCAATGTAGGTTGAAGATGGCCAAGGATGCCAGGGACCTGGGGTTCAAAAACCCCAAATGGGATGTGACTGAATGGGCAGGTAAGCTACGCAACCTAGGCGCAACCATCCCTGCCGGGTGTGACCCTGAGGCCGACCTTAGAACCAGCAAGGGCACCCCATCCAAGGGTTCTGCTGGTCACGCCATGGACATTGACCAGCCCAAGGAAGGAGAGGCGCCAACCCAGGAGCCCAATGCAGCAGAGGAGGTACCGGTGGTGGAGGAAGCTAAGGAGATGACCCAGGATGCAGTTTGAAGGTTGGGGGTCGTCTTCTTGTTTTTTGTGGTTCTTCTAAAAACAACTTTAATTTTATGTTTGTGATGTTATGCCAGTCGATGTTTCCCGGTTTTGTTAAGACAATATGCCCAACCCCTGGATTTGGAATCCAGGGTTTTGACATGCCCCCATCCTGGGGTGGCCGAAGCTTTTCTGGACCCAGGATGGGTTTTTAAATATAACTGCTTTTAGTTACATGATTGTGTTTGAAATATTTGAAAGATATTTGCTAATGCGTGGAATTATTCTAGGGTTTACCTTAGTATTCCTGGGTTGCCCCAGAATTTAGGACTCCTCGTAGCTTCAGTAGATTTATGAATGTTTCCTGTCATATGAACATAACAATTAGAATTAACTAGCCGAGTAGTTAATTTACTTAGGTTTTGACCGTTATGACCCTGGATTAGGTCAATAATCTTGGGCCACTAGGTAATCTTTAAGTTATTTCTAGGGTCATGCCCGGTGCCGTACTGGCGAACTAGAGATTTCTTCTTACTCGTACTGACCGACTAGGGCATGTCCTCGGAAGCTTAAGTTGGTACCTTAGCACCAATCCATCTTGAAAACAAGTTAATCGTTTTAAACCTTAAGAGATCAGCATATGTCCCTGGATTGGGAGGTTGCCACCAATGCTATTAACACGGATGATCCCACAATCCCAGGGTTTCATACTTGGATCACGTGCGTCTCCGGGCGAGGCAAAAATTGCCACGTGCGTCCCAGGTGAGGCGTGATAGCCCATATTCGGGTGGAGGAAGCTTAGTCCTCAAACCTTAGGATTGGGTTTAGGCCTTATCCAATACGGAAATGAGATGCCAGTCTGAAACTTAGGAGATATAGGCTGATTATCCTTAGCTTTGTGCATCATGAGTATGCTTTATTCCATGTACCCTGGATTTCGAACAACCTGCATCTTGGGTACCCTGAATCCTGGGATACCCTGGATTCTGAGTAACCCAACTGTCAAAACATAGATCTTGGTGTATTCGCTAGTTCAAGGTAATGAATAACAACCTCAAATAAAATATAATGTGTGACTGATGTTAAAAAAAAATAACGAAGATAAAACATATAAGGGAATAAAAGAAATAAATTAAGTGAGAGAAACTGACCTGGATTTCCAGCATGAATTTTAAAATCAAACACATACCTGGGCAGCTGAATCCTGGGACAGGAAGCCTTACATGAAATATGTCTTCAAGTGTATCGCATTCCAAGGTCATGGTAGTAGGTCTCATTCCATATTAGCTAGCCAATATGCCCCCTTACCAGCTTCAGAGTCAATCAAGTAGAGACCTTCCCATTTAGGAGCCAACTTTCCATCCCCTGGATTTGTTATGTTCTGAAATGCCTTTCTAAGGACTAGATCTCCCACCTTAAACCTTCTGATCCTCACATGTTTGTTGTAGGTCTTAGAAATTCTTTGTTGATACGCTGCCATCCTCCAAGCCGCTTGATCTCTTAGTTCATCCAGGGTATCTAAGTCTTCAACCAGGGACTGATCATTTGAATCCTGGGTCTGACCACTGACCCTGAATGTTGGGACCACCATTTCTGTTGGGATAACTGCTTCAGTACCAAAGACCAAGGAAAATGGGGTTTGGCCCGTGGCACTCTTGGATGTAGTCCTATCTGCCCATAATGCCAAGGGTAGCTCTTCTGCCCATCTTCCCTTCTTCTCTTTCAATCTCTTCTTCAAGTTGTTTAATATAATCTTGTTGCTTGATTCAGCCTGGCCATTAGCCTGAGGATGCACTGGTGTCGATGTTATCATCTTTATGCCCCAGGATTCGCAGAATCCTATGGTTCTACTTCCGATAAATTGGGACCCGTTATCACAAATAATCTCGGATGGTACTCCAAATCTTGTTAAAATTTTCCTTTTAATAAAAGGATATGACTTCTTTCTCCCTGAATTGAACGTATGCCTCGGCTTCAATCCATTTTGAAAAATAATCCGTCATAGCTAGCATGAATACCTTTCCTCCAGGGGCCTTGGGTAATTTCCTAACAATATCCATCCCCTACTTCATGAAGGGCCAGGATGCTGGAATAGGGTACAATGGTTCTGCAAGCTGGTGAGGGACATTGGCGTGTCTTTGACAAGCATCACATTTCTGGGAGAAATCCTGGGAATCCTTCCTCATGGTAGGCCAATAATACCCTATTCTCAAAATTTTGGACATTAAGGACCTGTCCCCTGTATGGTTTCCACAATCACTCTCGTGGATATCTTTGAGTACTTCTTGGGCCTCATCCTTCTCCAAGCACCTCAAATATGCACCTGCGAAAGATTTTCTATATAATATATTCTTAATAATCACGTACCTGGCTATTCTTACCCTAAATGCACAGGCATCCATCTCGTTCCCTGGAATAGTATCATCCCCCAAGTACTGAATAATTGGTCTAGTCCAGGACTCCTTCTGGGTTGAAGAATCCTGGGTACTGGATACCAGGATTTCATCTGCTGCACTAGAATCCTGGATATCCGTACCTTGGTCTATAGCTGGTGTTAGTATATGAATTAAAGGAATATGAGTGTCCTCAAGTGCCTTGAATGCTGAGCCTAAGTTTGCTAATGCATCTGCCTCAGCATTCTCCTCCCTTGGTACTTGTTGAATATTAAAATTTTGAAAATCCTAGGACATTCTTTTTACCACCTCCAAATATTTGGTCAATTTCTCCCCTTTAGCTGCATAGGACACATTAAAATGGTTAGCTAAAAGGAGAGAGTCAACATATACCTGGATGTGCTGAATTCCTAAGTGTAATGCTAAGTGTAACCCAGCAATTAGGGCCTCATACTCAGCTTCATTGTTAGTCGCCTGGAATCCACACCTAACAGCCTGGGGTATCATGTCCCTCTGTGGCGATTTCAGTACGATTCCTAGGCCTGTCTCCCTGACATTTGATGCTCCATCAGTGAACAAGGTCCAGCACCCTGAAATTTCTTCCTCTTGAAGCTGCTGGAATTCATGGTCCGCCTCTTGTTGTATGTCAGTACTGAAATCAGCTACAAAGTCAGCTAGAGCCTGGGATTTTATAGCTGCTCTGGTCTCATAGATCAGATCATATGCACTCAGCTTCACCGACACTTAGCCATTCGACCTGACATTTCTGGTTTTCTCAAAACAGACTTTATAGGGTAGTTAGTCCTAACATGAATTGTATGAGTTTCAAAATAGTGTCTAAGTTTAGTAGATGCCATACTTAGGTCTAATATAAGTTTTTCAAGGTGTGAGTACCTGGATTTAGCATCAAGTAAACTTTTACTTACGTAATATACCGGGTGTTACTGACCTTATGCATCCTTGGTCAGGACTTCGCTTACCGTATTCCTGGAAACTGCTAAGTATAGGGACAAGGGCTCCCCTGGATTAGGCTTCATCAACAAGGGTGTCGTAGACAAGTATGCCTTCAAATCTTGGAATGCCTTCTCGTGCTCTTCTTTCCACTCGAATTTCTTGTTCTTCTTCAAGATGTCATAGAATTCCCTGCATCTTTCCGAGGATTTTGATATAAATCTATTCAGGGCAGCAATTCTACCTGTAAGCCTTTGAACGTCCTTGGTGCTGGATGGTATTCGTAGGTTGGCAATTGCCCTGTTCTGCTCTGGACTTGCCTCTATACCTCTCTTGGTTACCATGTATCCTAGGAATTTGCCTGATCCGACCCCGAAATGACACTTCTCTGGATTTAGCTTCATGTTGTATTTATCCAGGATGTCAAAGGAATCCTTAACATGGTCATTGGTGACTCTGAATTTCACCACCATGCCGTCGATATACACCTCCATCGTGTCCCCCAGTTTTTCTTTGAACATCATGTTAACCAATCTCTGGTATGTTGCCCCTGCATTTTTTAGTCCAAAGGGCATAACTATATAGCAACATATACCTGTTGGTGTTATGAATGCCGTGTCTTCTTGATCCTGGGGTTCCATCTGAAGCTGCTGAAATCCTGAGGTGGCATCCATGAAAGTCATCATTTCATGGCCTACCGTTGCGTTGACCATGGAATCTATGTGTGGTAGTGGGAATGGATCTTTTGGGCATGCACGGTTCAGGTCTGTGTAATCCACGTATGCCCTCCATTTACCGTTTTTCTTTCCTACTACCACCATGTTGGCTAACCACCTGGGAAACTTTACTTCTCTGATCATCCTCGCTTTTAATAGTCTATCCACCTCGTCCTGGATTATGACGTTCTTTTCTGGTGCAAACTTTCTCCTCTTTTGGTGTATGGCCTGAAAGAGTTATCAATTCCAAGTTTATGTGTAATAATGGATTTAGAAATACTTGTCATGTCGTCATGGGACCAAGCAAAGGTTGACATCCTGGTCCAGAGTAGGTGTACTAATTGTTCCTCTATTAGCCCTGGAATATTTGTTCCAATATAGACTTTCTTCCCTGGATTTGAGGGATCCAACTCAACAGCTTTGACATCTTGCTACCTTGCTTCCAGGGCTTCCCGGGCCTTTTTCTTTAATTGCTATCCTTGTCTTGGTTTAGAGGATATTTTCATCGATGTAGTGTAACATTCCTTGGCCTCTTGCTGGTCGCTATTTACTGTGATCACACCCCAGGGTGTTGGCAGCTTCACACACTGATGGTACGTTGAGGGTACAGCCCTGTTGTTATGAATCCAGGGTCTACCCAGGATGACGTTGTACCCTGATGGTGCGTCTATCACATAGAAACGTTGAACTGAGTTGAGCCCTTCTACATAGACCAGAAGCTTGATTTCACCCAGGGTATTCTTTGTTTCGCCACTGAAACCCACGAGTACCGTGGATTTTGAGATGATCTCTGAATGTGGAATCCCCATCTTCTCCAAGGCCTCCAACTGGATTATATTTACTGAACTGCCTTCATCGATCAGAATCCACTTCATAATGTTGTTGGCGATGTGAAGTGTTATCACCAACCCATCATGATGAGGGTCTATGATATCGAGTCTATCGTCTTCCCCAAACATAATTTCCTTGACATCTGGCTGAATAGAACTCATCCTGGGTCTTCCCTCTCTATCCGACTTGGATTCCTTGGCATGTCTTTTTGCTGCAGAATAAGAGGTACCACAGATATCAGAACCACCCGAAATGAAATGGATTACCTTAGCATCTGGGGTGGTGAGGATGCTCTCTCAAGATGGCCATCGGCGTGTCCAGAATCCTGGGACCTTGCACCATTGTCCCTGGATTTTGGGTTCTGCTCCCTGGATTTATCCTTCTTCCTTCCTAGGAGCTCCTTCAAGTAACCTTTGCTGAGTAGATAGCTAATTTCTCTCCTCAGGGCCATGCAATCCTCGGTCTGGTGACCAAAGTCTTCATGGTAGGCACACCACTTGGACTTGTCCTTCTAGGTAGAGGGCCTATCGTTCTTCTTGGGCCACCTTGCCTTGTCTCCAAGTTCCTGCATAGCAAACATAACACCAGAAATATCAGTAGATAGCTAATTTCTCTTCCTCTTCATCCTATTCCACATTGTTTACTCGACGTTCGTCGGGCCTTGAATATGGCTTAGATCGTTATGACCTAGGGTGTGACGACTCTGATTTCTTGCTGGAGCTGTTGAATCCTGAGGAGGATTCAACCTTTCCTAAGATTTGCCTGTCCTCCTCTAGCCTGATGAAGCGTAGAGCCCTGTGACGAACTTCGTCCATCTTGTGACACGGGTTCATGAGCAGATCTTCATAGAATGGTGAGTCTTTGTTAAGTCCCATCTTGAAGGCCTGGACTGCAGTCGCCGTGTCCATGTTTGGGATTTCTAAGGCTTCTCTGCTAAACCTGCTAACGTAATTCCTTAGGGCTTCACCTGCATTCTGGGTTACCCTATACAAATCACTTGTTAGTTTTTCAAAACTACTGATGCAAGAGAATTGGTTGTTAAATATATTAATCAAGTGTGAAAATGAAGTAATAGAGTAAGGAGGAACATTCAGGAGCCATTTCAAGGCTGCCCTCGTTAGAGTGGACCCGAATCCTCTACATAGGCATGCCTCCTTAATTTCAGGGGGCATGTAGATAACCTCCATTCTTTCACGGTACTGCGCCACATGTTCTTCAGGGTCTGTCGTGTCGTCATAAGGTTTCATGCTGGGTTTTGAAACCTCTTGGGTATCTCCACGTCACAGATCGGTGGAGCAAACCTGGACAATCTATGACTTGCTAGTCCAACTTCAGGAATAGGCTGCACAACTCCTGGGACACTTGAGATCATCTTCTTGAGTTTTTGGATTTCTTGCTCCATTGATGGGTTGATCCCTGGATCCTGCATTGAATTGTTAGTATTAGCATAATGGACGAGAGTTTGGGGAGTGTTACCGACATCCTGGGTCATGTTTGTCCCAGGATTAACGATTGGTTCCTTGATGGTGGACATCTTGGGTAAATCAGCCTGGGTCATCTGAGCAGCAAAGGGCGCTGATCTCCTGTCCAGTGGGGTGACATCTTCATGTACCCTAGAATCGCTCCCAGGGGTGCTGAAACTCAGAATCCTGGGATTGAGTGGAGAAGGCTGAACCGGTGCAGCCCTGGGTATCTCTGATCTCATGCTCGCCAATTGGGCCATGAATTCCTGGTTCACCTTTTGTTGGCGTTCCATGTAGCGCTCCATCTTAGTGAGTGTGGTCAGGATATCATCATTGGATATCAAGACAGGGTCTTCTTGGATGTTTTCAGTCTCGATCAGTTCACGGTTGACTGTCGGTCCGTGGCTGTGTGTAGTTGAAGTTGAAGTACTGAACCTTGGAGCCGGTGGGATGACTCCGCTTGTTGAAGTAGTCACAGCAGAAACCAAAACATTCGAGGTGTTCATTTGTGTAGACATTTTTTGATAGATTTTGGTAAAAATCAAGTTTAGGACGAATCTGAAAAGATTTTGACAAAAGATTGACACCAAGTGCCCACGGTGGGCGAAAAATTGTTTTGGCTAAAAATTACTTAAGCAAAATTAGTAAGATTTGAACCAAATAAAATTGTGAGGTTTGGTGCCTAGGATTAAGATACGAAAACTATTTGCAAAAATCCTGGGACAACAATTGAATTCCAGGGACAAAAGCCAGAATCCTGGGTAAAAACGTAAGTTTAATTATAAAATCGATTAAGAAACTTGATAACACAAATGAAGCCTTGAATGAAAATAAGAACACCGAGAATTTTACTAGGGAAAAGCCCTTAGCCCTTAGATGTCTCTAAGGCACCGCCGGCACAAAAACCCCGGGTAGCGATAACACACGCTACCAATTTATTAATCACGAAATCGTTTGAGTACAGTGAGTAAACAGAGAATTGAATACGAGAATACAATGTGTAAAGCTCGAGTGAGCCGAATGAAATGACTAAGTGTCCTATATATACTCCTAGCTCTTCAACAACTTGTCCGATATTCCAGGGATCCTCTCTTCAACGCGTCTTTCAGTTGGTTGACCGAGTTTTCAGCTAAAGCCCTTTGACCACGTGTGAAATAAGTCTCAAGCTCATCCCATTCGACCGTTGGTGGACTTCGTCAATCTGTCCTTAGTCAGATATAGACACACAATGCATTAGTAACAATATCCTAGCATGCAGGGTCATTTCCACATGCTGGGTCATTCGTACAATAAGGGTGATCCTGGATTATGTTCATCCTGGGCTATAATAACATATAGCAAAAATAAAATGAATATGAACTTCCCTGGATTATGGTGACATCCTGGGACATTACCTTACTCCTGATACATTCAGGGTCACCGAGCGTTACCTGTCAAATTCCGGGTCATACGGTTCCTGGGTCAATCCTGTCCTAAGTCTATACCTGTACCCTGGATTAGAAGCCGAAAATTCAGGGTATAACAATAAGCATTAAGGTTGTGAATATGGTTTTCTCTATGTAATTGTCTACTTAAAGATGAAAATGGTTAAATAAGGAGCTCACCCTTGAAGAGTCCCCTTTCCTTTAGCTCCAATGGCTTGGATTTTGTGGGAACAGAGGTTTGGAGCAGCAATGGGGGAACTCTGGCCGAGTATGAGTAGAACTTCACATTTGATATAAAGGCCAAATTCCTTGTTTTTAATGATCTGGAATTGAAGCGTACCGCCCCAAAATGTTTGGTTTGGGGCGAACTGCCCGATTTTTAAGGTATGGATGGGTGGGGACCCGATGGGTGCCGCACCCGACCCGTTTGACACACGGGTCGCGTACCGCCTAAAGTTTCCTCCTTCTAGGCGTACCGCCTCAATTCGTGAACTTGGAACCTTTTAAATGTTTTTCCTTTACAATTTCCAGTTTGGATTACTGTTTTGGCTAAAAATTACGAGACTGAATTTAGTAACCAAATTTGTTGGTGAGGTATGGTGCCCTGGATGTTAAGTTTATGAAATCAGATTTGCCTGTCAAAATCCAAGGTTTAAACGGGTTAAATGGAAACACAAATAATAACTTCCCTGAATGCAACTAAGAACACCGAGGTTTGTAAGGGGGGAAAAGCCCTTAACCCTTGGATGTCTCCAAAGGCCGCCGGCATAAAAACCCCTTGGCAACAATAACATACGTTGCCCGTTTATTCCACCGAAAATAATTTGAGTACAAGTGTTTGCAGCAATTTCTAGGTGATTAAGTGTGAATACAGGTGTTCGTAAGTGTCAAAAAATGATTCCTAAGTCGCATATAAATACAAATAACATCTAACTAACTATCCTTGATTCATGGGATATTCCCCACAAAGACTTGTGACCATTGTTTGACCGAGTTCGGCGGCGAGCCTTCATCTCCACACATGCTCTAGCTTTTGACTAAGTCTATTCGATCGTTATCCATTCGCTCGTACCTGCCTTGATTACACAAAGTCGAATAAAAGATTAGTATCGTTGCCCCAACATGCTGGGTATCTGCGCATGCTGGGACCAGGTAGAATAAACAGATAAATCTTGAATGCATTATATCCTAGGATACTAATTAAATAAAAGGCTCTATGAACACAAGTGATAATCAAAGGTACCGATAAACTGAATATGCAGTCCCTGGATGTTTGAAATTCAGGGGTCTGAACCTGTCAAAGAACATTAGTAAAATTTAAGCTTGAAATCCAGGGTATAACTGTTTTGGCTAAAAATTACAAAGCTAAATTTAGTAACCAAATTAGTTTGTGAGGTATGGTGCCCTGGATGTAAAGTGTTTAAAATCAGATTAGTTTGTTGAAATCAAAGTTTTGATTTATATGAACGGAAACGCAAGTGGCCACTTCCCTGGATGCAACTAAGAACAACGAGATTTGAAAGGGGGAAAAGCTCTTAATCCTTGAATGTCTTCAAGGACTGCCGGCATAAAAACCCCTTTGGCAACGATAACACACGTAATTGCCTGTTTATTTCCAAGTAAAATATTCCAAGTACAAGTGTTTGCGATTTGTTTGCTAGGTGGTAGTGTGAATACAAGTGATCGAGAGAGTGTCAAAATTAAAACCTATGCCGCCTTTAAATACATAAATAAGCCTAACTAAATTTCTGAGATTCTAGGGATCTCCCTCCAACGGCATTTTTTCGTTATTGACCGAGTTCGTCGGCGAGTATTCCATTTCTGCACGTGTTTACGATCTAGACCAAGTCTTCTTGACCGTTATTCAACCTTCTGCACCTGGCTTATTAATCAAACAAAGTCAAGAACAAGTTATTAGTGTCGATGCCCTAGCATGCTGGGTAACTGTACATGCTGGGGTTAAATAGAATAAATATGCAGTCCCTGGATGTACAACATCCTGGGGTATTATGAACAATAATCTAGGGTACCGATCAGCTACACACACAGCCAATGGATGTCTAACATTCAGGGGCCTGAAGCTGTCAAAGAATATTAGTAAGATTTGAGTGCGAAATCCAGGGTACAACAATTGCCCCTAAATTCGCAGCTAGTGGATAAGATTTCACAGCTGTGAATATTTAAATTTTGGTGACTCATCCAAGCTAGCTCGATCCTGTCCGCCCATTTAGGGGTAGATGCTCCACGATCATTACCCATGTCCTTTCACCCCTGTAACTTCTACCCATTAAATACCCCTCTCTCTCAATCGGTTTTACCCACTCTTATCCGAGAGGAAAGCAATCTTCATCCTATGGTTCCATCTGCATTCTCCGATCAGGTACACCTTCCTTCTAGCTTTCAATTTCCTGACCCGGTAATGACTAAGAAACGTATTCGTTCTGAGTCTGAGGCCATTCTCACGTGAATCGAGGATTTCCTTGACCAAAAATACCTCCAAAACCCTGAGATAGAGACATGCAGCTTCAACGAAGCCGACATTATCGCTCTTAAGGCCTCTGGGCTGCTCCCTGCTTCGGCCGAGATCCGGCCATTCGACCCCAGGTTGAGGTCGGATTCCGCGTCCTATACTTGGGTTTGTTTTCCCGCAGCCTCTTTCACCAGTTTTTCGAAGCTTCCGGTCTTTCTTATGCCCAAACTCTTGCCATGGTTTGGCGCATCCTGGGTACCCTCGATCGTCTAAACCATTCTTTTGAACACCTGATCGGTCTGCTTGAGTTAGCCCAGGTCTATGAGAAAAAATCCAATG
>JBCNJP010000010.1:94579809-94616582 GCA_039602395.1 Deinandra increscens subsp. villosa | reverse complement strand
CCATTTAAATGAGTTTATATCTTGTATGTGTTAAAAACAAAGTTGAGGGACCAAATAGGTAAATAGGACTTAAGAGAAATCTAGATTTCCATTCCCCTCTCCCTCATTTCACGTATTCATCTTCATCATCTCCTCCTCTCTCTTTCTTCACGACACAAAACACACACATACACACACTTGCGAAATTTTGCGAAATCGAGCTTCAAGGAGGTGGATTCAAGCTTCTACAAGCTCCAAGAACACTCAAGCAAGCTTCTTCTTCCTCCCCTCTCTTCCTCCCTGCGATTTTTCTTCAAATCTAGTAAGCCCTAACTTTTTGAAATCCGGATTTGTTGTTGCATGTGTGTTTTTGTGTGTCTATATGCTAAATGGAGTGTTGTTATGCTCATATTTCATGTTTTAGGTTAAGATATGTTAACTTATGATTTGGGACAGATTTGAACTCGGGTTTAGAGCAGGGTTTTGAGTTCAATTTCTGCTATGAATGCTCTTGTATGAATGTTGGGTGTTTGGTTATGGAATTTGGGTGTAATATGCCTAATTGCTAACTACATGTTGAGATTTTGCTATGATTTTGATATGATCTTGCTCATGAAAGAAATGGCATGTTATTATGATTATAAACTTGTTGATAGATGTTAAATTGATCAAATGTTAGCATAGATTTGAAATCCTAAACGTTCGCAAACTTAAAATTCCTAATAGCTTTGACCAGAATTTTTGGTCAACTTGTAACTGTCATAACTCACTCAATTTTTATCGAAATCAGTTGATTCTTTTTCCCAAGTAAAGTAGGATGTCTTAGCTTTACAAAGGCTACTCGCACACTTTCTAAAACCCCCGTTTGGTCAGTCAAAACACTGCTGCAAGTTGGGTACTCAAAGCTGTCTTTTTCTGTGAAAAGTAGACTTTTAAATTTGGTTGAGCATGCTAATCTTGTTTTATTGACGAGTTTGCTATTGGTAAATGATGTTTATATATTAAGTGTATGATCTGGAAGGTTTGGTACAAAAATTCTAAGTTTTGAATAAGTTATGCATATTTTAAGTTTACTTCGACTACTTTACAAAATGCTGAAAATGCTAACTTCCAACGTGCATAACTTTCTCATTTCTTAAACTTTTTACTTGATTTTTTTTCCAATAAGTTCTAAATGATATGTAGTATGTGCCTGTGAAATTTAAAGAGTTAATTCCAAGTATTGTGGATTTTAGCTATGTCTTTAGATAAGTACTTGATGTTTGACTTTTTGGGTCAGCTTTGACTTAAGTTGCAAATTCATGATTTTCTCCCAAGATGGGACTCCTATGTGCATTGTATGACTTGTATGAAAGCATGAAACGTGTTTAGGTGCTTATGTGTGATTATCTAGTCTTAGTGACAACTTCTAATCCGATTAGGCCATATTTACCAAACTAGGTCGATCTTGACCAACTCGTAGAACCAAGTGCCGCGTACCAGTGCACCCTAAGGTGAGTTTCACTTACTATTTTTGTTGCATCCGGTAAAGGATGGCAACACACGGTAAAGGTATTTCTTTACTTGAGTATTTATCCCACATATATCACATGTTTCACTGAATTGCTTTTAATATCAAAAGTCCTTACTTTATCGGGCCATTAATATAGAATAGCGAGGTAATGTTGAGTAGATCTACTGGGGATTGACACCCCCGCTCAGCGGTGCACAGGATGCACCCTCCCGACTGGCGGTCGGACTGAGACCAATATTAGCCTAGGACTACCGTGATCGGGAAAGACACGGGGAAGGCAAATTACATAGGTAAATACCTATCAAATAGATTGTCAGCTTTGGTTTCGAACGTTCAGGTGAGCATAAGCATAGGCTAGCTACCTAATGATACGGATAATACTTGCACTTGTATAACTAGAGTATGAATTGTTTCCTTACTATTCATATGCATTTTTGGTCTACATGGTGTTGTGTAGACCGTTTAAGTGAACTCACCAGCCTTTTAGCTGACACTTGATCGTTGTTTACTTTTCAGGACGTTAGGTGGATTCATGGATGGCACGGGTGGCGGCAGTACTCAACAATGCAACTTTTGGGGAAAACGCTTTTCAAACATTTCAACATGTTATTTTGTCTGAACTAAACTTGTAATCTATGGTTGTGCTTCCGCTAAATTGTTTAAACTAAACATTACTCTATTTTGTAAAACGTGCTTTAACTTATATTGAATTACTGTTATGGCTTGGTTGTAACTAAAGTCTTGGATCCTGGTCTGGTTCACACCCCACACGGTTATACTCCGTTAGTGGAAATTGGGGGGTGTGACGGCTGAATTGCTCCCATGTTATCACACAAGACAACATTACCATGCACCTTCAATCCTAGATCTTTGCAAAACCTTTTCAGCCATAATAACTCTTTAATTGCCTCCACCAAAGCCATGTACTCGGCCTCTGTGCTAGACAGAGCTACCACATGTTGAAGACTAGCTCTCCAGCTAACTATGTTTCCTAAAACTTGAAAACCATACCAAGTTATTGACCTACTTCGATCTAAATCTTTGTCATAATCTGAATCAACATAACCTTGGACTGTTGGACCTTGATTCACCCTTTCTTGGAACGTAAGCCCAACCTCAGCATGCCTGCAATGTACCTTAGTAACCACTTCACTTCTTCCTAGTGAACTTTATAAGGACATGACAAGTACCTACTGACCATACTTACACTATACCCTATATCAGGTCTAGTACAAACTATAAGGTACATAAGAGAACCCACTGCATTTGCATACGAAACTTTATCCATATACCTTTGTTCTTCTATTTTAGGACTATCATTTAGAGAGAGTTTTAGTTGAGGTGCATATGGAGTCTTAACTGCCTTGCAGCCTGTCATTCCATAGGTCTTAAGGATCTTCTGAATATAAGAATATTGAGTCGGCCTGAGTATTCTATTCTTCCTGTCCCTAGAAATTTCCATTCCAAGAATCCTTCTTGTTGGCCCCAACTCTTTCATGTCAAACTTAGACTTCAACATTTCTTTAGTCTCTTTTATTACCTGAGTTGAATCACAAGCAAGTAACATGTCATCAACATAAAGTAACAGATAAATCAACTTACCTGGCTGATATTCCCTGTAATAGACACATGTGTCATAACTACTACTCCTAAAATGATTTGAGATCATGTGATAATCAAACTTTTTGTACCACTGCCTAGGGGATTGCTTCAATCTATACAGTGATTTCTTCAACTTACATACAAGACCTTCCTGTCCCTTAACTTCAAATCCTTGTGGTTGACTCATGTATAACTCTTCATCAAGTGAACCATGTAAAAAGGCAGTCTTTACATCCAACTGTTCTAGTTCTAATTCCTTTACTGTAGTGATTGACAGAACTACCCTTATGGATGTGTATTTAACTACTGGTGAAAACACCTCATGGTAATCAACTCCTGCCTTTTGTTTGAATCCCTTTGTAACCAACCTGGCTTTAAACCTAGGCTCATCACCTTCATTTAGTGGCTCCTTTAATTTGAATAACCACTTACAAGGTATCACCTTTTTATTAGCAGGTTTAGGAGTTAAAAGCCAAGTTTGATTCTGGTTCAATGAATTAATCTCCTCCTGCATAGCAGCCAACCCCTGCTCCTTATGTTCTGAACAAACAACCTCCTCATAGGTGTTAGGGTATTCATAATCATGTCCATCTACCATAGACACAAATACAAATGCAGAAACATCCTCATCATTCCTAAACCTCACAGGTTTTACTATGATTCTCTTAGGTCTGCCTTGTGGTATACTATAATATTGATTTGTTCCTTGATTCACAGACATCTCCGGAGATTGACTTGTATGAGTATCACTATTTGACTGATTATCATCATGCTCAGGTTGAGCCTCACACTCCACCTCAATTTCAACTCTAGGCTCATTTTCTACCCTTTTATCAGAACCTCCAATCACATCTCTATACATTAAGTCTTCCTTGAATGTAACACAACTGCTAATCAAGACCTTTGGACCTTCTCCACCAATCTTCCACAATGTATACCCTTTCACCCCGTCTGGATATCCTAAGAATACACACTTTAAGGCCTTTTCCTCTAATTTGTCCTGGCTAATATGAGCATAACAGATAGACCCGAACACCTTTAGATCTTTATACTCCACATTCCTTCCTGACCAAACTTCCATAAGAACTTTCATCCCTAATGAAGAGGAAGGTGACATATTAACCAAGTGAGCAGCAGTAGTATCTGCCTCTCCCCAAAAACTCTTAGGCAATCCAGAACTTAGAAGCATGCACCTAACTTTGTTCAATAGGGTCTTGTTCATCCTTTCAACCAGAGCATTTTGTTGAGGGGTGCCAGGAATAGTCAAGTGTCTGGCTATTCTTGCTATTGTGCATAACCTATCAAACTGATAGTTACAGAACTCCAAGCTATTATCTGTTCTTAGTTTTTTTAATTCTCTTATTTGTTTGATTTTCAACCAGGGACTTCCAGTTTTTAAAACTATCAAAAGCATCACTTTTGTTCCATAAAACATATATCCATACCTTCTTGAAAAATCATCAATTAAAGAAAGAAAATACCTTGACCCTCCTAGAGTTTAGGTTCTTGCAGGCCCCCAAAGATCAGCATACACATATTCCATGATCCCTTTGGTGGTATGTCTTCCTTTTGTGAACTTAACCTTGTGTGCTTTACCCATAACAGAATGTTCACAAAACCCTGCATCTGAAATCTTTAATTTTCCAAATGCCCCTTGTTTGTTCAACTCCACCAACCCTTGATCACCGATATGCCCCAATCTCTTTTGCCACATCACAGCCTCATGATCTCCACTCTTGGTCACTGCATTACTCATTTCTTGAGCATCAATCACATCCAACACATATATATTGTTTACTCTTCTGGTGCCAGTTAAGATCACTCTTGATCCTTTCACCACTTTAGCTCTACCATTTTTTGAGACTCACAGCATGACCTTCCTTTTCAAATGTTCCCAATGAGATCAAATTCCTTGTTAAGTCTAGTATGAACCTCACCCCTTCCAATTCTAGTTTAGACCCATTAGATAAGCTCAAACTAACAGACCCTTGTCCCTCTATTCTACATGGACTGCTATCACCCAGTTTGACTGTACCCATATCTTCCAATACCAAATTACTAAACAGTAATTTATCAGGTGTCACATGATATGAGCACCCTGAATCAAGAATCCAATTATCAGATCCTATATACTTTGATACTACAAGCACATCACTGCTATCAGTTGACCCCTCATCAGGTTGAGAAAAATTTACTTGTGACATAGATGACTAATGTGTTGCTAACACATCTTAATTTCCAACTCGTTTTTATATATATTTGAGTCAAATTGAGTCAGGTTTTGTTTAGTTTTAGTTGTTAATTTAAAGTTGGGTACTTGAGTCTTTTATTTATGATTTTATAAGTTTTGCAGGAGTTTGATGACTTTCCGAGGGCACGAGAGAAGCAGACCAAGAGTTGACAAAGAAAAAAATAAAGTGTTGCTGAAGAGAAGGTCTAGGCGTATCGCCTAGACCTGTGAGAGTGCCGCCCGATATGCATGGGTTGGAGAAGTCAACGGAAGCTTAAGTCGGTTTGACCCGACTGTTTTGTCGTAATATGGACATCAAGCGTATCGCCTAGTAACAAGGCACCTCCAAGCGATACGCTTAGAGGTCTAAAACCCGCAAAAAGAGGTTTCGTGATATAAAATGGATTATTTGCTATATTATCAACAAAAATTTAGGGCATGCTGCATACAGTTTTTGAACTTACACTACTGTAGAAATGGGGGGAAAACCAGAGGCAGAACCAGATTTTAGAACATTGCAGATTAGAGCATTGCAGGTTAAGAACATTGCAGATGATACAAAAACCAAATCAATTGCTTATGTTTTGGTGTGATAAACGCAGATTAAGAAATCGCAGGTTAAGAAATCTCATAACTAAAAATAGATGCAGAAGCCCTAATTAGAAATCGCATGTTGCAAATCATGGAAGTAGATCGAAAAATCCTAATTATAAATCGCATGTTAGTAGGTTACCTGTTGAATAAGAACCGGTGTCGTGGTGGTGGTGGAGATTGAAGGTGGAGGAGAGACGTCGGTCATGGTGGTGGAGTGGCGGCCGGCACCGAGACGGTGGAGCGGTGGTGGAGATGAGTTTTTAGGTGGAGCGGCAGAGAGGGTTTTTAGGTGATGCGAAGAGATTGAAGGTGGAGGAGAGACGTCGGTCGTGGTGGTGGAGTGGCGGCCGGCACCGATACGGTGGAGCGGTGGTGGAGATGAGTATTTAGGTGGAGCGACAGAGAGGATTTCTAGGTGGAGCGCGCGACGAGATGAGTTTTGGGGAAGGGTACGTATCTAGGGAAAAATATTGGGGGGAGATTTTGGCGCCAAAAAATTAAAAAATGACACTTCTTCTTGACGCGCGGTTATAGCTGTCCTCCATGTTTTTTTTACATATGACACAAATTCATGACACGCAAAAAATGCGCGTCATCTATACTTAGGATTTATCTATTCTTGACATTTTATTATGACACTTTTTTTTTTTGCACGTCAAGAAATGACCGAGTGTCATCGTTCACGTGTCAAGGAAGGCAGTTTTTGTAGTAGTGTGTGGAGCAGTATAGTAGTGGTAAGTTGAATCGGGATCGATCATGGACACAACAGAAAATGAGGACTCTTACTACTTCATCTCTGTTAACGTCTAACCAATTCTATTTAGTAAAAAGATATTTAAGTAAATTAAACTAAAAAGAAAATAAAGATAAAATAAGATGGCGTTTTTAGTTATGTAAATCGAAGTTAGTATTACTTGGGAGAACTTACCAATGGTTAAGGAAAGTTGAACAGTTGCTTATATCCTCGCTTAAGATTGTTCACTGCAGAAAGTCAACAACCTTTCGGCCCTCTTTGGATGACCACCATTTAACTGCTAATCGTCTACGAGGAGTATGAATGCCGAGGGAAGGTGCTGCCAGTGGACAAATGAAGTGGTGTAATGCCACTTAGTTACGGGGTCCCTAAACCCGGCAAACTTACCGTACTCGATACGCCGTCATGAACCAGCAGGGGAACAACCCTACGTGCTGGATTATTTTATTATAAATACGATCTTTTTAATGGGCTAAAACCAGTTCCATACACTGCTCTCGCGTAATGTACGTCTAACCAGAGCCAAGTTAACGAACACGTACCTCTGGTCCCATGAAGTGACAAAATATTACCAACCCTCGTTCCCAACTAAATACTTTCAGCCCGCACATGCGTGGTCAGCCGAGTTTGCTTACATAGACATAAGGACCTCGAACGTATCATGTAGCATGGGGCGCGAGTCATCTTTCGGATCATGCATCGTCCCCCGACCAGGTGTCACAGATCCAGCCTTTGGTATTTCGATTCCCCAAGTGGTCAGTGATACATGAAGCATGTTTGGTTCAGAAAATCAGTAATATACTTTCAATAAAAAGGATTTTTATAAAGACATTAAACACACCTTAAGCGAGGTTATAGGGTTGTTAACCAACCCGCCAAAGGTTTGTTACTTCCTAAGCAAGTATAAGAGTTTAGTCAATCATGGCTTTAAAGATTTGCTTAAGAGAAAAAGAAGAATTTAAAGACAAATACTTACAAAATCTTGCGTAAGTTGAAGTTCTTATAAACTTGATTACAAAACGTAAAAACGAGCAAAAATTCATAGACAAATACTTACAAAATCTTGCTTAAGTTGAAGTTCTTATAAACTTGATTACAAAACGTAAAAACGAGCAAATGACTCAATACTGGGGGGGGGGGGGAGAAGAGAAGAATTTAGCAAGGAAAAGTGAAGGAGGAGCTCGGCTTTCGTAGGCAGAATCTAGACTCGGGCACGGCCCGTGCTAGGTTGGGCACGGGGCGTGCCATGTTAGAGAAATTTTCACGAATCTGCTCTTATTAGGCGGCACGGGGCGTGCTTCATGGAGCACGAGGCGTCTGTGTCAGATCTGGCAAGCTTGTCAGCGGCACGGGTCGTGCTTCTCCGAGAACGGGGCATGTCATGTCTGAGTCTTTAGCCGATAGTGTCAGTGGCACGGGGTGTTCTTGAAGGAGTACGGGCCGTGCTGTGTCAGAGGCTTCTGCCACGGTGGTCAGGGGCACGGGGTGTGCTGAGTGAAGCATGGGGTGTACCCAAAAAAGTCAATTTTTAGGTTTAACACGGTGCGTGTTGGAGTATGGCACGAGGCGTGTTGACCCAAAAATCATCTTCCTCTCGCCGAGATACTCAGAATTCACTACGCATGGGTCCCGTAACTCATTTTCTAGCCCGAGATATGCTTCTGCAAAGTTTAGGGCATTTTCTGACCGCACCGGTGTTTTTCAGCAGTTACGCTTCGAGATGTGTTTGAGTCTTGGGGTTACCACTATGTCTTGACGCGAGAGAAGGTTGTATGAGGGAATCAAGTCCATCTTGCAAGGTTAGAGCTTGGTTCTTGGCACAAAATCACGAAGTCTTCATATATTATTCATTTTTGAGCGTTTCTATCTTCTTTTGTGATTTTCACATTGTAAGTCCCGAAAACGGTCCAAACACGATATCTAACCTCGATTGAGAGTGCGGAATCCAAAACAATCGAGTGATTCAAGATGAGAGATAAAGAAAACGATAAACACAATAATAAAACTAATAAAACCTGGAATCAATTGATGCACACGATTACAAACGATCGTCTGGTACACCTTGAGAGAATTTTGAATTCTCTGTCCTCTCTAGTCTCTCTCAACTAGCTAACTCCTAATATGAGTATTAAGATTTGTTTATATAGATAAACAAATCTTAAACCTAATTTTCGGATTAGGCTAAACAGGCCCACTAAACACCCCTTAAACTCTTTCTAATTGGGCCCAAACATGTTTAAATTGGCCCAATGACCCAATATAACAATAACCCAGCTAATTTTTACCTATTCTAACACTTAGGCCTTCAAAATATTCCGCCAAGTGATGATTTAACACACAAGCCACAAATTATTCCCTTACAATCTTCCCCTTGGCTTGTGATATTAAATGTCTTCTACTTTCAATCTTCAGACTTGTAGTCTTCTCCTTGGCTTGAGCATGGGTTGATGAAGATTATTTTCTTTAACAATCTTCATTGGGCAGTATATGGGATGTTAGATGACTCTCTCTTTATCAACATCAGCTTGAACTTCAAATGGTAAAAACGTAATGAGAGGAGGATTCTCAAATACTTGCTCCTTCTTGAAAACTGTTGAGTCCTTGCTGAAACATCAGTAACTGTCTTGACTTGCTTGTGACTTCAGAGGGTAAAACTTTTAAAAACCCCTGTCTTGGCATTCTTGAATTTCTTGTTGTGACTGCTCTGCATCTTTTCTTCAATTAGCTTCCCCTAAACTTGAGAACGGTGTCTTTGGAAGCTTTACTTGAACAACCAACAAAATTCCCTTGAGCATAGGGTAAGTCCTTTTCCGGCTGGTTCTTCAACACAAACAGTAGCAGAGTTCTTGCTTTGGTCAACTGAGTCCATGACCTTCTTCTCCATGAGTTGTCTTTCATATTAACCTGTCATGCACAACATGGAACAAACACTAACCAGACAATGATGACTGGTTATCGAGTTAGCATTATTTAACCAAACACACTTCCCCTGAACCCGAGGGCTGGAGGTCACACCTTCTTGCACAAAACCCAAAAAGAACTTATTAAAACCTTTAAATTAACCTGGCCATGGTTGAAAAATAAACAATAAGAAAACTTAAGATAACACAAAAGAAAAACAAAAATAAAAACAAACATACCAAATTACTAAACGAGAAGGTTTCTATCTGAGATCAAACCGTATGAATCTGACTGAGGAACCCTTTTCAGCTTCTGTTACTCGACCACGTCCAGGTGATTGCCAATATACTGATCCACTTTAAACTCAAACCCTTTTCTTATTCAGGCTGTTTGTCACTTTATTATCTTTTATTGTGTATTAATTATGAACAGCAAGTGGGTTTCAACAAATCCTAGGTACATGTTATTGCACATTATCAAGCACATAAATTCCCTACCACATATTTTCACAACCTGAACCAGAAGTTTGAAACTGAGCTCCAGACTGGATTGAGAAGAGAAAGAATAGATCACATAGATTTTTGGGTATAATATACAAAGTCAACTGAATTTTTGAAACATTTTTAATACTGCTCTCATCAGTGACAAAGGCTGAGGGATTTGGACTCTTGAGGGTCTCTTTTCTTGTGCTCTTTGGCATCTTTTGAGGTGTATACATGCATTTTTTTATTTTTTTTATTTTTAATTGCATATATTATTTATGATGATCTAGTAAGCACGTATGTATGGACAACTCCAGGTCATTGCTCACGCAAAGCAGAGGAGAGCCTTACATACACTCGAAGCATCCCCAGGTCATTGCTCACGCAAAGCAGAGGGGACACCGACTTTTTGAGCTCAATTTCACACTCTTGGAGACAAGCGTGTGTATCGGGAACTTGAACATGCAGTCAAATAGAAATGCAATTAACCTAAGTGCTGTTACCCAACAAACTGCCATACGTTATCTTTAAGTGTGTAACGCATACCTTTTCAGATTTTAGAGCCGAGCCTACCAGCATATCACCATGGATCATGTCTTTCACATCTGCCTTACGCGTGTCAGCCATCTCCAAAACGGAAATTTATTTCACTTCCCACCTTCTCAAACACACAAACAAAAGATTAAAAATTAAAAAGCACAAATTTTTGAGGGGTCTACTATTTCATCTTTTCTATTCTTCCCCTTGCTTTTTGATTTTTAAGAACAACACACATCTTTTTTAATTTTTTTTTTTTAATTTTTTTTTTTATAAATCACACTAACACACTATAAGACAAAATTGGCCAAGCTAACCTTCGAAGTTTTTTTCTTTTGAAAATTTTTCAGAACTGGGTTTTGTTTCATGCATAACCATACTTCACATCAAATTAGCCAAAAAAACAAACAATTCAGACAATGTTACCTTTTCTGCTGATCTTTTCAGATTTACCTCTCAAATAGAGACATACCCTCCATTGAAACCTTCATGTCTTGTAGTAGAGAGATGCCTCATATCCTGTGCCTGGAACAATCACTATCACAAACAAACAAGGTTAATGAAAGTCCTCCTTGACTGTTCCTGCACAATGTGAGAGATCAGTTAGCCATAAGTACCCAGGCCATTGTGGTTCTGGGTATACCTGAAGAATCAATGAAAGTTACTTCTTTTAAACACATGCCCTTTGAAAAATCAGGAATTTGAGTTGCAGCTATCTTTGATTTTGGTTTCCAAATACCAGGTGATTTGAAAGTTGTTTTGGTCACCTTTGGAGTAGTGACTTTAGGTATTTCAACCTTTTTCATTTCAGATTTCTTTTTCAAAACAGTTTTGGTTACCATTGGAGGGGCAACTTTAGGTTTTTCAACATTGTGTTGTTTTGAAATCGGTTTCTTCACCTTTTTATGGGAATTTTCATAATTTGGAAAAACATATTTTTGATTTGAAAATTTTCTTTGCTCTTTGGCAGCGCCCCAATGTTGATCAGAGGGTTTCATCTTAGGAGAAACAGTCTTCATTGCCTTAGGTGGTTGCACCTTCATTGGCTTAGACTTAACTGATTCCTGAGATGGAACACTTTGACTTTGCGGATAATATGGCTCATAGGGGCGATAGAGACAATTTCGGGCAATGTGACCAGGATTGCCACAATTAAAACAAGTATGTTTCTTTAGATAGAAGTCAGACGTGTAACCATTTCTCTTTAGTTCCTGAGGTGGAGCACCATTTGCTTGTGTCTGCATCTTTAACCTGTTAGCAGATCTAGGGATAACTGTGGGCTGGTTCCTCGAAGCTTGAGTTGAATCTATCTTTTCTGATCTTGTGCTCCATGTATTCTTTGATGTCGAGGCATCATTTCTACAAGTGCAACTGCATGAGCTTACTGAAGAAAAGGGAGACACAACCACTCTCTTTTGCTTTTCATTCTTCACTGTAGCTGTTGGTTTCACATTTGGAGACTGAATGGTGATCTTTGGCCTTTCGATCTTGATCGGAACAGAAGTTGGAGGCTTAATGGTGATCTTGGGCTTTATACTCTTAATGTAAGAAGATAAACCATCATCATGACCCAAGCCTTTGAACTTAGTGCTGAATGAGGGTCGCTCTTCTCCTTCAATCGGAATGAACATGGACCCTGTTGTCATGAAGATCTTACCATTGGGCCTTGTAGTCATCACCACTCGTTCCCGCTTTACCTCATCCACAACTTTGGAATAAGGAGTCTCGATCTTTGGATAAGGAACCAACTTTTCTTCATCAGCTCTCTTCACTTCACTAGAGCTTGAACCTGCACACTCAGTGGTGTTGTTTGACTGAGTTGCTTCAGTGGCTGTCTTATCATCTTTATTCACAGGTTGAGGCCCATATACCATGGTTGCTTCATTCTGGGACTCTTTCAACAATTCATCTGCAGTTTGGGGCACTTTGATGTATTCATGTTGTAATGGGGGAGGAAAATTTCCATCCCCGAGGCCAGATGTTTCTTTTACCTGCTCGAGTCGCTCTTCAGATTTGAACAACAGATGATAAAAGTCCATCATTTTCTTTTTTATAACTTGATGTTTCTCAAGGGCAGATTGGGAAGAGTCAAATTTGGTTCTTAGTTCCTCAACCTCCTTGGTTAGCTCTTCTACCTTAGCGTTAGCAAGCCTAAGATATGTGCTTTTATCACTCACCTGAGATTGAAGCTTCTTAACATCTACCTGAATGGCTTCAAGTTTCTCTCTAAATATTTTGGTCTTACCTTTGGACTCCCTAAGGTCTCTAGCAGTGATTGCATGATTTTCACATTCATTTGTAAACTTGCTCTCCCATTTTTTAATCAAAGCACAGCACGTGGGGTTTGAGCATTCCTCGCAGTTACAGATCCAAGTTCCATCAGCACGATTGATCTTCCGCTTTTCCTCCTCTTTTTCACGGAATGTCCGGAAAAGATACTTCTCCTGACTGAGTTCGTTACCTAAAGACTCTATCCTCTTTTTGTAGGGTTCGACTTGTTTTAGATGATTCTTTAGTTTGTACTCTGCATTGAGACGGTCTCTTTCTTCAGTTCGAAACAGTTGCTTATATTGTTCGATTGATTCGGAGCATGCCGAGTTCGAACATATCTGAGTTTGATCACTCACAAGAGGAGAAACAACTTGAGAACTTGTCATTTTTTTCCTTGGATGAACTTATGGATAAAAAACGAACTGAAAGACTTGAACGGATTGAAACGGGATGGATCGAAAAGTCTCAACAGGATCGGAAAGACAACTTTTCGATCGGGCAGAGTTTCGGCTCGACCGAAAAGTCTAAGCTGATCGAAAAGTCACGAAGGGACTTTCCGATCGAAAGGCGAAACTGATCGAAAGTCACGAAGGAACTTTCCGATCGAAACGGAGTTGATCGAAAAGTCACGAAGGGACTTTTCGATCGAAACGGACCTGATCGAAAAGTCACGAAGGGACTTTCCGATCGAAACGGACCTGATCGAAAAGTCACGAAGGGACTTTCCGATCGAAAAGAGCGGAACCGGGAAGTACTCTTCGATCGAGACAGGTCCGATCGAAAAGTATCCAAAAGGGTCGAAAAGCCGAAATTTCGATCGAAATAAGGGTCCAAGCCACAGATTTTCGATCGAATAGCTTATAGAACACGGGTTTCTTGCTTCTGCAACACTTGTAACCTGAAATCAATCACAAGAGACTCACAAATAAAATCGTTAGTAACACCCTGAAACACTTGGAGCAAAAAAAATATGAAAATAAAAAAATGAATTACACCACAAGGTGCAGAAAAATTCAACGATCAAAACCCCGTCAAAATAAATTTGCACCAACTTCAATTGAGCGACCGTTTACAGCTTCAAAAACCGGTTGATATGAACCACAAATTTCAAATAATTCTCAATGGCAATATCATAAATTACTTGAATTTTAACTTACGTATGAACCAAATTAAACCCGTGAGTGAACCGCTAACCAATTCTATGAAGAGCTCAATTGTTCGGCCGACAACACAAAATTAAATCCAATGTAGACTTTTAGGATCTCGGTCGAAAGCTGAAAATGTCCTCCGAGAGTTTGATCGAGAAGTATAAGTTAGCCAAAAAAAAATACAGATTTTTTTCACCGACACAATTAATTAATTCCAGATTTGCTTCCAAGCCCCGTCAATTAATTCCACCATATTTAGTGCTTATTTTCTTAAAAACAATATTGGACGAGATTGAGAATTAATTAGACAATTTTGATGACAAAACACAATTTCAAACCTGCCAAAAAATAAAATACGATCAAACACTCATATTTCTTCAAGAACCCTAATCGTTCTTATCAGCCGACAAACCAGATTTCACACCAAAACAACCCGAAAGATCAATCGAAAAACTTAACAACACTTGAATCGTATATCGTGCGAGCCTCGAAACTTGCGTTTCTTGGCTCTAATACCAATTGTAAGTCCGGAAAACGGTCCAAACACGATATCTAACCTCGATTGAGAGTGCGGAATCCAAACAATCGAGTGATTCAAGATGAGAGATAAAGAAAACGATAAACACAATAATAAAACTAATAAAACCTGGAATCAATTGATGCACACGATTACAAACGATCGTCTGGTACACCTTGAGAGAATTTCGAATTCTCTGTCCTCTCTAGTCTCTCTCAACTAGCTAACTCCTAATATGAGTATTAAGATTTGTTTATATAGATAAACAAATCTTAAACCTAATTTTCGGATTAGGCTAAACAGGCCCACTAAACACCCCTTAAACTCTTTCTAATTGGGCCCAAACATGTTTAAATTGGCCCAATGACCCAATATAACAATAACCCAGCTAATTTTTACATATTCTAACACTTAGGCCTTCAAAATATTCCGCCAAGTGATGATTTAATACACAAGCCACAAATTATTCCCTTACACACATGGACTACACTGAAAAACTAAAAAGGAAACAATATCATAGTGTTTTGATAATAGTTAGTCAGATATAACCTGAAATGCGAGGAACATTTGATATAAAAGTATGTATAACTTAGCGCATATCAATATGGTTGATTGTAATGAAGCAAAGATTCATATGAGTCCGAGAACAAGGTTCACAGATATTGAAGGAGTAGACCCGGTGGATCCAACTGAATATAGGAGTTTGATAGGATATTTAAGGTATTTGCTACATACAAGACCAGACTTGAGTTTTGCAGTGAATCTACTCAGTCGTTTTATGCAAGAACCAATGGAACATCATATGAGAGGGATCAAGCAAATAATTAGGTACATCAAAGGAACCAAGCATCACGAGATAACCTACAAGAAGAACGGAGGAAACACGATAACAGGTTATAGTGACAGTAATTATGGAATTAACACTGATAAGGGGAAAGGAACAACTGGATTCATGTTCTACTTTGGAGATTCTCCTATTACTTGGTGTACGCAAAAACAGCAAACGGTGGCATTATCATTATGTGAATCAGAATTCATACCAGCCACTGCAGCAGCACAACAAGCACTATGGTTACAGAGATTAGTTTCAGAATTGACTGGATGGAAGAAAGAAAAGATCACACTACTGGTTGACAACATCTCAGTAATAGCACGAATGAAGAATCCTGTATTTCATGGAAGAAGCAAGCACACTGACACACGTTATCATTTCATCAGAGAATGTGTAGAAAACAATCAGATCAACGTTGAACATGTTAGTGGAGAAATTCAGAGGGCTGACATTCTCACTAAAGCAATGGCAAGAGTCAAGTTCATCACGATGCGAGAACTACTGGGAGTTCAAGATCTGAAGATGGAGAAAGATGAAAATGATTAGGGGGTGAAATGTGATATAATCATGTTTCATCTTGGGGTCATAGTTAATGGGTCAAAGTGTAATTAACTAAAGTATAGGTTTAGTATGTGTGTCAAGTGTAACATAGTTTAGTGTCACACCCCAACCAACGGCGGAAACGTCAGGGCATGATTAGATTGCCCATAAGCTCATGACAACTAATTTAGTGACAATAGTTAAATAATGAATTTTATTGATAACATTGAAAAAATAAAACAATACACCACATATTGATAACAAATACAATTTCTTTATTAAACTAGGTCCAAAAGCCCTATGTGATAGCATCTTGAAACATCAACATCATAGCCTGCAACATGTATAAAATAAAGGGGGGTCAACTATAAATAGTTGGTGAGTAACCACAAGTTTGATACATAACATATATTTGAAAAAGCATGCGTTACGTGTCATATGATAGAATAAGTGAAATATAACATGCTAGAAGATAATGACAACATGAAAGACTAGGCATAACCAAAATTGCTAGTATAAAATGACAACATGAAAGACTAGGCATAAACAAACCTTAATGACATATGATAGATTCCCTAACCCGCAGGTTAGACTATATGAAATAATGAAATAGGCTCCAAACACCCAACGCCGAACCGGTCAAGTTGAGTGGGTTGTCAACCGATAGATCTACCTTTGTTACCCCAGGCCTTACGTTAATGTTTATGCCAAATGAAAGACATGACAGACATGACAACCATGACATACTTGACATCCAATGATAAACATGAAAACCTTTGATAAACATGAAAGCCTTTTAAAATCACATATTGACAAATCATGCTAGAAGTCACATAACACATAATTCACACATAGATCACATATGCATGGTAATTGATAAACTTGGAAGATAACACTTTGAAATAGGATACATGTTGCAACCCCAAAAATGATAAAATGAGAAAAGGGGCAAGGATTACTCACTTGGATTAGAAGTTAAGTCCCCGAAGCGAAAAGTGAAAGTGAAAGGATTAGTCCCGAAGATTCATCCTAAAAGAATAGAAAGGGACGACATGAATATTGGAATATGGGATTCTAAGCTCTTATGCATTTGGGAAATGGGTTTTAATGTTATAAGTTGAAGTTTGAAAACATGTTAACTTTTAAGAGTAACAATACCTTAAACGTTACTAGACATGCTTTGGCCTAATAGGTTATGACACTCTCATCGGGGCATCCCAGGTAAGCATCCAGGTCCGACTATGGGATTTATGCGAACACTTATCCTTTGACAGAGACCCCAACTACCGGTGTTTTCACCCTTCCAGTTACTACATGTCATTCGCGTCTCAAGTACCATCACTAAATATGTTGTTAAACAGAGAACGATTTCTAAGTTATTTGAAATTCTTAAAAATGAGTTTATGTTCACAACCTGAATTACATATTAAAATGATTAAGAATTAGTTTAATTGTTGATTTGTGAAAAACAAGTCTTAATCCCCAATTTGTTCATGCATAAAAACGTTGACTTTTGGTTTATTAGAAGAATATAGATGAAATTGGACATGATAGTTTAGACTCGTTGGGCCTAACGAGCCTCTACAAGGCTACAACAAGCCTAAATGGGCCTAAGCAAGGCAACACGTCCTAATGACGTGCCTTTGCAAAGCTAGGCCGTCCAAAGGACAAGCCTTAGCAATGCTAGGCGTTCTAAGAACGAGCCTTAGCAAGGCTACCTAAACGAGCCTAAAGCACCTAACTAAGAACCTAAACTAAACTAATTAAACTAATAAAGCGATAAATAAACGAATAACGAAAGGAAGGAAAGAAAGGAAACAAAGAAAGAAAAAGAAGAAGAATTACCTTCAAAGAAGCTTTTCAAACGAGACGAGCTTGAAAGACAACACCTCTTCGCCGAGAGCATAAAAACTACTAAGCACGACACCCGAAGGGGTATTGTAGTTGTGGAACCGCCAAAAATTGGTTATTCCACTTGTTTATACTCAAACTAGGAGTTGCAAGCTATTAGGGATCAAGGGAGGGTATTTATAGATGAGAAATGGAGTGGAAATTTGTTTTTGGGGCGATGTGGGATGGGTTTAGAAGAGGAGGTCGCGACTATGAAATCAACATCTAACACCAAACTTGTTTTCGCGATTCCCGCTTCGTTATAACTCGGTTTTACGCGCGGTTTTCGCCCACGTTCACCATTTTCAGAGTACTATCATATGGAATAGAGTAATCCAACATTCATGGTGTTGAGAATTGGGCTTAAACCTTGGATCTTGATGTGGGTCGAGTTTTTAAGTTTTTGAAACATACGGATGTTACATTTAGGGTCTGTTATGTCGGGGTTGAAAGATTTCAACCGCCAAGTCGATATGTATATATATATGTGTAAAACTCGAGAGAATCAATGTTACGTGTTTTTGTTTTAGAAACTTGTGTTCATCGAGAGACAAGAGAGAAAGATAATAGTGCGGTGAATTCGATCTCGTGAAATCGTTATCATCATCGAAGTTTCCAACATACTCCGTATTCTTTTTTTCCTTTCTTTATGACATTGGTTTTATGACACCACGAAAATGCGAGTCATCTACTCTTCATATTTTAGAAATTATGAAGTTTTTTTATGACACATACATTTGCGCATCATAAAACCAGTGTGTGTCATAGTTCGTGTGTTAAAGGCCCTTTTTCTAGTAGCATGGTGGTCTTCAGTTCGAGTCTTGTACTCGGGGAATGGAGACGATCGGGTGGTACCAGTGACATGTTAGTGATCCAAATTTACCATTAAAAAAAGACATATTTTAAGATAAGGTACTAATAAAACTACATATATATAAATTATATAAAATAAACAATAAAAATAAAAAATAGTGAAATAAGAGAAGAAAAGAAAAGCAGGTTCCTCCTAGAGGAATTGAAATCGGGATGATGGTTGGGGGCTGGGATCTTTTAGGTCTTAAGTTTAAAATCCGACTTGAGTGGGTTATTCTGAGTGATGGGTTTCCTCCTTAATTGTTATATTTTCTGGTTGATTCAAGTCTAGAGTGTTAAATCCTGTATGAACGGTTACAATCCGATTCCGTCTCAAAAAATCTCAGTCGGATATTAAAGATTTGAGTTTAGTTCCAAAAGTCTTTACAACTAGAAGAAAAGAAAAAAAAAAATTGTGTCGTATAATTATGACACGTTGGCGCAAAGGTTACTATTTTTACATTAAGATTTTCTAGTCACCAACATGTACCCAAAAAAATGTCAAAATATATGCTATCTTTTAATCGTTCGTTAACCAGATCGTCATGTGTAACCGGTCATCAAAACTTATACGTGAAGTGATCATCATAATTGGAATTGGGTGACTTGGACATCAAACTACTCACCAACCCTTCGTAAGCAGATGACGAGTTCACGACCACTATTAACTAATTACTGTTTTTCAGATGATCTTGATCAATACAACGGAAAAACAAAAAAAATGCTAACATACGTTCTTAGTCCCAAAGAGGGAAATACCAAAAGACCAAGCTAGCTAACATATTTTCTCCACACTCAAACGTTTCATACGTGATCTTCACACATTTAATCTATAAATAACGCTACAAATTAAAAAGTTCTACGAATCACGATCCATCGATATGGATAACAGCATCGCAAAAAACTGGAAAACACTAAGCGGCGAGACACATTGGAAGGGCTTATTAGACCCCCCATCTCCCGATCTCCGTACCTACATCAACCACTACGGCGAAATGGCCGAAGCCACTTACGATGCATACATCCAAGAAGCCCACTCAAAAAACGCCGGAAACAGTATGTTCGCTAGAAAGAATCTGTTGAAAAAGACAGGCCTTCTTCTCGGTCGCCCTTTGAACCAGTACAAAGTAACGAAATACATGTACGCCACGTCAGCTATCATACTCCCGGGGTCGTTTGTAATGTCTTCGGACCCACATGCCTGGAGCAAGAAGTCGAACTGGATAGGGTTTGTGGCGGTGGCAACGGACAAAGGGAAAGAGGCATTGGGGAGGAGAGATATTCTCGTGGCCTGGAGAGGCACGGTGAACCCCTCGGATATGATTCATGACGCCGAGATGAGGTTGGTTTCGGCCCCAAAGATATTCGGGGCGATCCACTTGGATAACCCCAAAATACATGAAGGGTGGTACTCAATCTACACTACGAATGATGTGAATACGCGTTATAATAAAACTAGTGCTCGAGACCAGGTGCGTATCATTTTTAAATATGAGCATCTACGAACGAAAAAAAACATAAAAACATGCTTCATCAACCTGTATTTAAATATTTATGATAAAAATTAGAGTATAATTTATAATAAATATTATAGCCTCCTTGATAGTGATATTTTTGGTATAATTTAAGACTAGATTAGTGAGTATGTGTTTGTCGTTAAAAAAACACAGAACTTCAATAAGACTTTTTTTTTTCAAGCTCAAAAAACTGATGAGGTGGTAACATTCTATAAATTTTTTACTCCATTCACGTGGTAACATTCTATAAATTTTTTGCTTAACGTAGTTGCACAATCATTTTATATTTGTATTTTTATAATGCACTACTACACAAACAGGTATTAGCTACGGATTTTTACTACGAAAAAAAATCCGTTATGATTTTACTACAGATTAGCTATAGATTAACTACAATCATATTTTGCTTCGGTTTAGCTACGGATATTCCGTCGCAAACGGATTTCATAGCAAACTCCGTACAGATTAGCTATAGATTAGCTACAGTCATATTTTGCTTTGGTCTGGCTATGGGTATTCCGCCACAAACGAAAATCATAGCAAACTTCATAACAAAATTAAGAAAAAAAATTAAGAAGATAGATTTTCAAAATTAATTCTAAAAATCACATAGCAAAAATCCGTAGCATATTGGGAAAAATAAATACTTCAAATTCAATTTAAAAACATCCATAGCAAAATCCATATCAAATAGAAATAATATATATTTTAAAATAATTAAATGAAATCCGTAGCAAAATGCGTAGGAACTTTGCCATAAAACTAGTTATGGATTAGCCACGTACATATTTAGCTACGATTTAACTATGGATATTGGCTGGTAACTAGAGCCATAGCAATCCGAAACAAAATTAGGAAAAAATATTTTAATAAGAACCATAAATAATTTAGCAAAACTGAGAATAAGAATGTTAAAAACCATTTAAAAAATTCATAGCAAAATCTATAGCAAAATTAAAAGTTGATTGTTTTCTAATTTTCTCTAATTAATCCATAAAAATCTAAGCAAAACAGAGTAAATAAATATTTAGAAATAATTTAATTAAACCCGTAGCAAAATCCTTGGTAAATTAATATCTAATAATTAGCAAATTCCAGAGCAAATGGAGTCATTATTGGTTGATAAAAAGTCAATCTTGGTAAAACAAAGTGATTATCGGTCAATCACCTACATAGCTTACCACATATAGCCACTTGAACTTCATATGGCCTAATTAATGGTGATGATAGATACTATTATGTTTTATTTAAGTTGCGTTTTAATAATATAATTGTTTTGTGTAAATACATTAACCCAACGGCTAGTAAAATCTAGTTATTAGTTATAGGTATGTTTATTGGCGCTATACATTACATATCTACATTTTGAGTTTGCTACTAATTATTGTTAAAATTCTTTAGGCAATGGAAGAGGTGAAGAGACTAGTGAACCATTACAAGCATGAAGAACTTAGCCTGACAACAACTGGTCACAGTATGGGTGCAGCAGTTGCAGCATTAAACGCTGTTGACATACTCTTCAACGGAGTAAACAAGCAATCATCCAATCCACCCAAGTCCTGCCCCGTGACCGTTTTCGGGTTCGCTAGCCCTAGAGTGGGAGACGCCGGCTTCAAAAAGGTTTTCGATTCGTATAAAAATCTTTACTGCCTACGAATCAACAACATGCCCGATGTGGTCCCGAAATACCCTCCGTTAGGATACTCGGACGTTGGGAGCGAGATGGTGATCGACACTTTAAAGTCTCCGTACTTGAAGGGACCCGGGAATCCAGGGATTTGGCATAACATGGAGGGTTATATGCATGGCGTTGCAGGGGTACAAAGCGGTCTTTTAGGCGGGTTTAAGCTTGTGATTAATCGCGATATCACGCTTGTGAACAAGTTTGGTGATATTTTGCATGATAAGTATGGTGTGCCTGGGTTTTGGTGGACTCTGACGAACAAGGGAATGGTTCAAAGAGAAGATGGAACTTGGGAGTTGGATGATCATGAAGAAGATGATGATCCATGAAGTTACATGTATGGTACGTAGTATTATTGGTTGTGTTGTAATTGTGATATGGTAACAAGTTTGATATTGGTGATGGATTTGTATCAAGTTTTAATGATTATAATAATGATAAGAATAACGTTTAATATGTATGATCACTATTTTCATAAATATAATTCACTCGCATGTCTCAGTGTTATATTTAACTAAACTTTTAATTTTAGCGTGGTGCGTTGTCTTTAACTTTTTCATAGTTTTAATTTACTTTATGTTTTATCAATATAACTGTTTTATATATCCGTTTTATACTCGCGACAACACATTACTAGATTACTAGTAAAATCTAATAGAATATATTTCAAAATAGTACGGGTCGAATATAATTTAATTTAATTTTTTTGTTTTAAAAATCAACTCAAATATGGTATATATTTCAACAAACTTTTTTTTATATTTAATTTAATTTTGTGTTAATTCATATATCCTTTTCGCGAAAAACACAAATTATTAAAAATCAATCATTGATAGTGTTCCAATATGGTAGTATTATTGGTTGTATTGTAATTGTGATATGGTAACAAGTTTGATATTGGTGATGGATTTGTATCAAGTTTTAATGATTATAATAATGATAAGAATAACGTTTAATATGTATGATCACTATTTTCATAAATTAAAATATAATTCACTAGCATAGTTCACTGTTATATTTAATTAAACTTCTAATTTTAGCGTGGTGCGTTGTCTTTAACTTTTTCATATTTTTAATATACTTTATGCTTCATTGATATAACTGTTTTATATATCCATTTTATACTCGCAACAACGCATTACTAGTAAAATCTAGTAGAATATATTTCAAAATAGTTCGGGTCGAATATAATTTAATTTAATTTTTTTGTTTTAAAAATCAATTCAAATTATATATATTATACAAATTGTAACTTTTTATTAGAGGGGACTTACTGTTAGGTTTGATAACCAATGGTTATTTGCCTTCTCACTTTGCTATCCATACGCTACCTACCATGTGGAATTGTCAGAACTTGACGCGTGTTTACCATCTGCTTTTGTGTACAACATACGCCTCCTCTCTCATCTCTCCTCTATTTCTCATCATTTATGTAATTCAAATCCAGTTTTCAATCCAGTTTTCGTAGATTTCTTCGCTCTAACTGGTGGCTGTGTTACCGTGCTTTCTGGCTTTCTACACTATGGATCAGAAGCTTCTACATCGTCGTTGCTCGGAGATCGTCAAATAGAGGCGTTGACGGTGGCCGCAGCTTTTTCCAAACCCTAATTCATGGCTTATATCGGATTTTATTCTTCGTTTCCGAGCAGATCGCTACCGAGGTAAGTATTCAAACCCTAATCGAGTTTCCACGAATTTGAAAGCTTAATATCGACTGATCTATGGTTGTGTGGTGTTGTTGGTTCGTGTGACTGTGGAAGGGTTCATTCTTTTAGCGAAAAAGTTTGATTTTGGGTCCCTGTTTTCGCATGCTTAGTTTCTTATTCCATCGTATGCTTATTTTGATTAACTATTGTGACGTATGGTTCCTGTTTTCGCAGGTGAAGTTTTGTTTGGTGCTGATTTCGTTTCCAGGTACTTGATATCTTATTTTGTTGTTGCATGTTTTTTTTTTCTCGATTTTGGGTTCAGCGCAGTATGCCTTTTCATCGATCTTTGGCTTAATTTTGTGTTTTACTTGCGAGAGTACCTCTTTCGATGTTAATTGTTGGTTTTCGCATCAAATTCCTGGTTTTGCATGTTGGTTTTTATGTTAGTTGCTTCCATTTCGTATGCTCTCACATATATTTTTCTCAAATTGATGTTTTAGTTGCGATTCACCTTCGTTGCCTTTTAGTTGTTGTATATGATTTACAGTTTCTGTTATTTTACTTGCTGATGGGTTTTTTGGTGGCGTGTCTCAATCTGGGGAAATACGTTTCCATCTAATTCCCCCTTTTCCAAAGCCTTGGTAAAATAATTCTAATTTAAGGTCTATGTGTAAGTAATTCTTGAGTTTTAGTATAGGAACATTAACAAATAAACATTTAGTTTTGGTTGTTCTCTTAGAGTTTGGTTAACCCAATAGTTTTAGTTTTAGTTATATTATTCTAACTATTTTATTTGTTGTGTTTGAGTCTATGCCTTCGGCTTTGAGTTTTTTATGCATATATTCCTTTGTTTTTAATTATTTGGTTCAAGGTTATACATGTTTTAGAGTAGTTTCAATCTTTAGGATATCCTTTTTGTACATATACAATTACAATTGAGGAAGAATATGAGCTATGTGAGGTCTTGAATGAAATCATTAAACTTGAAAACATAAATGTCATGGCTATGATAAAATCATGTGACTATGTAACATAGGCATCTTTAGAAGTCTTAAACTCAATGATTAGAAAATGCCTTATCAATTATTTTTACACAACCAGACGTAACAGCTACTGTGGTAGACTTTGGTTTCGTATTTTTTGTGCTTTATACTGCTTATTGTAGTTTTGTATTCATTTTTGCTTTGTTTTCCATCACTTATGTCTTCAGTTGGCTAGCTTGAGTTCATCCGTTCAAGTGATTTTTTAAGGTTAGTTGATTTACTTTTTTAACTTTTTAGGTTAGTCCTATTTCTTACAATTGCTTATGAATTTATGGTAATAAATTAACATTAAATAGTTAAATAATTTAATTTATGTCATTATGAAATAACACAATGATTTGAAGTGGAAATTTGTATTATCAGATCATATGATGATCAATTTGTAATCATCTGTATATATATATATTTTTTTTTTGTTCTTTGTCTTTTTATTGTTGTGTGAGGTTCATATTCAATTTTTTAAAGGTCATGGGAATTACTTTCTTTTAGATTTAAACCACTTTTACATCTTTTGCCTTCACTTACCTGTCTTACTGATTTTTTAGGTTCACATTTACATTTTTAATGCTCTTTATATGTGTGCCGGTTTTTTATAAAGTAAAGTGGTTTTAAGTGTTTTCCATATTAGATAATTGTTGTAATCGTCCTTTTTCGTATATGTTTTGGTATGGAATTACTTTCTTTTAGAATTTGAGTCAGTTTTATATCTTTTGCCTTTATTTACCTATGCTACTGGTTTTTGAGGTTCACATTTACAAATTTTGTGTAAGTGGAGTCCTTTCAAATGTTTTCCATACTAGATGATTGTTCAAAAATTTATTTTTTGGTATATGTTTTCGCACAGTTTCCAGTGGCGGATCTTGAAAAAAATTTCGTGGGTGACCGAAAGTTACGTGACCAAAAAATATATATATAACTAACGAATTCGGGTCGGATCAAACCAATATATATATATATATATAGAGGGCGGTTCCTGTGCGGCAATGTGTTTTCCCTAAGTCCGGTGCGGCAGGGGTAGATAAGTAAATATCCAGATTCCTCCCCCATTTGTATGTTTAGTAATTATTTCATTTCCCCCACAAATTTTAAACGGCCATAACTTTTTTATACGACATTATTTTCAAAAACGAATTTCACCATAATTCTAGTCGTGATTTTATCTTTAATTTGAGACTAGGTTTGCTCGATTTGAAGAAACTTTTTTTTTTGACGTTTTTCCGGGTTTTTTCCAGGTTTTTTTTTTTTTTTTTTTTTTTTTTTGAGTAGTACTAGGTGCGATTTAGGCCCCTTAAAATTTTCAGATTTTAATTCGAAGCGTAGATATCTTTTTTTTAATTTTTTTTAAAAACATTGACAGTGTACACCAGCATAGACCAGCACAACAGCACAAATCCACCAGCACAGCCAGCACAGACCAGCACAAGAGCACAATTCCACCAGCACAGCCAGCACAGACCAGCATGACCAGCACAGCACTGCACTGACCAGCATAGACCAGCACAGTGTGCAAAAAAAGAACTAAAAAATTAAAAAAAAATGCCTACACTTCGAATTAAGGTCTGAAAATTTGCAGGGTCATCAATCGCTACTAGGAGATTCAAAAAAAAAAAAAAAAAAAAAAAAACGTTCTAAAAAACGTCGTAAAAAACGTGAATTTTTTTTTTCTCCAAATCGAACAAACCTAGTCTCAAATTAAAGATAAAATCACGACTAGAATTATGGTGAAATTCGTTTTCGAAAATAATGTCGTATGAAAAAGTTATGGTCGTTTACAAATTGGGGGAACTTGAATAAATATGTTTTTCCACATTTACCCTTCCAGCTTTAAAGATTCCCTCCACTCCTTCTCTCTCATCTCCTTCAATCTTATCCATCCATCCACTTGATCTAAAGGCCTAGAATGTGCCGCACTGGACTTAGGGAAAACCAAGTGTCGCATTTGATCCTAACTCTATATATATATATATATATATATATATATATATATATATAAGTAACGAATTCGGGTCGGGTCAATCCATTAGAACAAAAAATATTGAATCCGGGTCGAGTCGGTTCAAACAAAAAAACTATAAATGAGTACCCTTATACTTTGTTTTAGTTACCAAAACAACCCTAAACTTTGTTTTAGTTAAAATAAGTCATTTAAGATCTAATTTTTGATATTTTTTTAGTAGATACATAACGTTTATAAATAATTTTATGTTGGAGACTGACTTAATACATTCAATATTAAAAAAAAAAATTAGTGGTGACCAACTCAATATATATAAAAAAATTTAGTGGTGACCGAAACGATATATATAAAAAATTTCTTCGTAAAACGCCTATACTCGGTACCTCGGGACAAAAAATCAGCAGTGACCGAGGTCACTGCTGGTACCCATTAAGAACCGCCATTGACAGTTTCCATGGTCTTTACATGTGTTTAAAGTATATATGCTTACCTTCAATACTTTGTAATAAACCTCACTCTTAAATGTTGCTATTACAAATATCTTATACAACAGTTGCAATGCTTGGTACATCCACTTTCTACATATAAATCTAGAATTAAGAACATGTATGGTGCCATGGATGAAGTAATATAATTAAATTAGAAAACATTAGCATATGTAAAGGTTTTAAAGTCATTGAGTATAAAGATGTGAAAATTTCTTTTACTTTTGAGAATGAGAAAAATTGAATAACTATTACTAATACATTAAAGTAAATATATCAAATGAAACTATACATCTTTACAATACAAAAATCAAAACTAACTGCACATTACATTATATTGCAGTGGTAACATCATTATTCTAACTCTGTGGGAGATGGTTGCTTTTGCATTCCTAAAGGAAACTGTGATCGGAAAAAATGTTGGTTGTAGCATCAGCAAGAGTGACACAATACCAGGGTACACTTTCTTTAGTAACTAATGACTAAAAATGCAACTTATCAATTTTTTTTTTAAAAGATATTGCTATCCTCCTCTTACTCCCCTTCATTTTCAACTATCATAACTTTTATAGCAAGTTACTCTTTCTCACTTTCAATTTATGATTGCCTTATTAATGACTTAAAAACTAATTTATTTTTGTCCATTTTGTCCATTCGATAAACACATACATCCACCTTAATCTTCTGCCATCATCTATCTATCTATCTATCTATCTTCTATACATATATACATATATTAAACACCAGTTTTTCCGTCCAGGTGGCACATTTTAAGGTGTGCCACCTAGGATTGTTATTCTTTTAAAATTAAGCCACATAAGCTTGTGCTTATTTGTCAAATTGTTAGAGTTTTGAATTAAAAAAATCTCCTAATAACACTAAAAAGGACGCGGATCTATAACCCGAAGTGGGGATCCGTTTATTTTTTTCCAACCCGAAGTATTTAAGACTTCCTTATGCACGTTCGTCATTCTAAACCCTAGCAACTTTCCCTTCATCACCGTTGCAGTGAAGAAATCGCCTCCGCCCTACGTCGCTGCAGTGATTCTTCAATACCGCCCTCCGCCGTTGGATTTAATTTTGGTGCTCCGCCGCTGCACGCCGTATTCTCCTTTGGTTACTCCGATTTTAGGTTAGTCCAGGTTCCTTTTTCACTCTAATCCGATTTCAAGTTTCCGCTTCTCGGGACTAGGTTTCTTTTCAATTATAGGTTCTACACTTCAAATCTGTTTCGATCTCTGCTTTTCTGTCACATGCTTTGCTATCTTCCATTGATGTTATATGCAAAATCGATTTTGCTATATGATTTTAGGGTTTCCTTTTTTTAACTTATCTGATTTTATATGCATATTCGATTTTATGTTCACTGTACTTAAACCGAATCTCAATTTCTGATTAGGGTCATTTTAATTCATCAATTGTAGAAGTCTTTTGTGTTCAGATTGTAATGTCAAGATTACAGGTTTTAGAGTTCAAATCTGTCCCGATAATGATTCATGAAATAAAGATGAATCTAGTGTCTTTTTGGACTAAATATTTGATGCTTAAATCTGCAGTTGAAGTTGCAATCATTTTTCTAATGTTTAAAAATACATAGCAGGATTTTATTTTCGATTATAGGTTTTTTAAAGGTCAAATGCTGAAATTGGGAGTTTGATCGAGAAGGAAGAAGGTAGCGCGCTATTACTTATTCGGATTTCATTTTTGTGCAGATTTTGCTGCTCTTATTACTGTAATAAGAGTTACTTTGTAATATTATTACTGCTATAACTGCCGGAATTAATTCTTAAGATCGTAAGTAATCTGAAACTACAAAACCTAATGATTCATGTATTAGTTATGAGACAGTCGACAACTAATATTGAATATTATATGGTTTTTGAATTATGAGACTTACCACCACTTTCTTCAAGAAGTTCTAACTCCACATAGATAATTTGTGCATAAGATTTTAATAGTTCAAAAAACAGAAACTCTGTGTTGTCGGATTTGGCATGCAAAGAATAATGCATCAATAATTCTTTATCTCTGACAAGGAGTGCAGTGCTCCTTGAAAATAGAGTTGGAAATTCGACTTATAAATCAAATTTCAAATAATAAAGCTGAAGAAAAAGCATAAGGTTTCAAAAGTTGTCTTTAGTAATTTTATGGCATTAGACTGGTGGATTTCTATCCTTTATTTGTTTCTCAGTGTCATTAATTTTGTTTTCTATGCAGGTGTCTATTGGGGTCAAGTGGCATATGTTTCTTTTTATAAGGTAGTTCGTTTTTATGTTGTTAGTTCTCTATTATCTTCACTTAAGTTATTAGTGGTAGCCTGTTACACTTGAGCTTGGTGGAAAGACTCCAATAGTTGTTTTTTATTATGTTGACACTGATAAAGGTTTGTCTAATTCTTTTGTACATCATAAGTCTTGATAATCTTTGCCATTTACGAATTGAATATTACAATGTACATCAGATTCTAATAACAACAAAATTTTTTTTGCCTTGTGTTCAAACAACTCTGGAGTTGGCACTTCTTGGTTGCTTCTGGAATAATGGACAGATATGCAGTGCAACTTCTCGCCTTATACTGCATGTAATACATACAATATACGTTCGGTTTATGGCCATGGGTGGAAAACCCAAAACCTAATTGTTTTCGTGTTGTGTCAAGACGTGACAAAAGTGGAATTTTATTTCATTTTGTGCAGGCTTTTTAGGCTTTTCTTAGGCTCCATGGGGTAAGACTTCTAAACCTTGACATATATCGATGTAAAATAGGATTGCCATCCCTTGTGCAGGCTTTTTAGGCTTTTCTCAGGCTTGTGTGCTTATCAACTACTTAAATTTTTATGCAGATTTTAATGTTCACTTCCAACAATTTACATTAAGGTACGCTTTCACATTCACACAGCTCTTTGTATGTTTTAAAGACATTCTAATAAGTATTTTTATAGATTTTATGAATATTTTATGTTTTCCCTTAACATATTAGTTTTTCCCTTAGCCGCAAAAGTGTTCATCAAGCAACAATAACTTACCTACAATTAAACAATAGAAAATGAGTAAAATACAAATCGAACCAAAAAAATTATAAAAGGACCAATTACATTCAAAGATACTTAAGTGTGGAATGGTAAGAGGCTATCCTTTTGTTAAGACTATAAGCATGATTACTATCTTAATATTAATTTATTTTTGTTCGTCTCCATGATATTTTTGTTTGTAATGGTAAGAGCTATCCTTCTGTTAAGTTCTATGGATTTTTTTATAGAACTGGTGCGTATAAAGGTCTTAATGCGCTATGAATATCTCTTTGGTGTTTGTTGTTTCGGTGCCTATTGTTTCGCTTGGTTTTGTCAGCTTATTCATCCGACCCAATTGTGAACATTAAGTAACAACTTGATTAGGTTGTTTCAATTCAAAAAATCTTGGATGATTTTGTAAGGAGGTTTTGATTCTTATTTCTCTCACCAGCTAAAAAAACTTTAATAATATTGTAATATCTTGACCTTTTCCATGGTTTTTCTTTCAGTTTGCAAGGCTATGGTTCTGATCTAATATTCCACTTCAAGGTACTTGAAAAGGCTCTCTCAGTTTCTGCCTTTTCCTTTTAGTTGAAATATCAGTGTTAATATCATTGAATGCAAAATTTTCTATATGAAACAATATTTATGTCAATTTAGTAATATCTATTTTTGTGTAAACTGCTTAGTAATTCGAATAAGCATTTTGTTGAGCTTTTGCTTATGTCATCCGCAGTTAGGCATGAAATGCAATTAAACTATCACTATAATCACTATGTTCCTCAAGTTTGTGTTCCATCAACATATAACTGTTTTATTTAATGTTTATTTTCTTTTTAGTTTTATTAGTTATTCTTTTTTGTTTTTATTTCGAATTTAGTTTTATGCTATATTTCATTTAATGTTATATAGAACTGTATTATTCGGTTCAATTTTTCTTTTTAATTTAGGTTCATTTTTTACTTCGTATAGTTCTTTTTTATATCACAGTTTCGGGTATATACCCGGGTCACTGACTAGTATTTATATATACATGACCACTTTGATTCTTAAAATTTTCATTTGACAAGATAAAATCAACATTACCCATTTTGATCCATGTCAGACTCACTTCTGACACCATTTTACTTTTTATCTTAACCTATCTAAATCCATTGAACATGATGCTTCAAACTGTTTACATTTCCTTATAAAGTACCAAATGCTTTCAAATTCAACAACCACATGACCATAATTGCTTTATAAAAGTTGTATTTATGTTGATAAATATTAGGTGTTATTATGCATTTATCTTATCTAAATCCATTCGGGTCTTTCTACTCACTATGATGTCTTATTCTGTTACAGGAAAGCTTCAGCTGGGATCAATCGATATCACCATAACACAAATTGATCCGCCTTTACCTAAATCTGAAAGACATTGTTGAAGGGTACATGATATGCCCTACATCTAAAAAGTATTGTTCACATTACAGTTACAGGAACCTAGAGGAAATGCATAGTTCTTATTCTGCACTACAACTCACAGAGGCATGCGCCGAAATTGGCTTCACATTAACTGATTTTGAAAATGAAAAAACTAGAAGAATACAAGGTACATTAACTTATACTACAATAAATAAATTAATAGAAAGTCTATACATTATAACACTTAATATCTATCAATGAACAGAACAAGCTCTACAATTGCGTAGCCACCATTAAAGATTTTGAGGCATACCGTGGATGATTCAGCACCAAGTGCCTACAAGCAAACTGCAACAGGAAACTCCATAAAGAAATATCAAGTGATGATGAGAAACTAATCTGATATGCCAAGAAGGTCACCCAATGCCCAGCAAATTACCAGTAAGTAAACAATTACTAACTTTATATAAAATACTTGCATACACTCATTGCAGTTACATAAAGGTATCATCACACATTGTTTCTAAAATAAGTTGAAGGAATAATATACCAGTCTATAAACCTTTTGGTTATTCATCACTCATTTCACTTTATATATATTTGATAAAAGTATTTGCCCAACATTATGAATTTTAGGGAAAGCAAACCTAAACATAACTTCTTAACAATATAACAAGTTCTTCTTTCACAAAATAGGTACTCTGTCAATGCCACTTTAATGGATGATACAGCTACACTTCCTATGATCATCTTCAATGACACAATGATAGTAGCACTTTAAACAAGTTGCAACAATATGGTGTTCAAAACCGGTTTTTGCAATACCAAAATCATCCCAGAACCAATGTTGTCATTAATAGGTATTTCAAAAAACTATACCGTACGGCTGAGGCACAACATGTTCGCAGTAGTCGAGTATATCTCCAGACACAAATCTGAGAACGTGCTACACATCATCACTCTAGCACAGCTGCATACACCTGCAGGTAAAAATGAGTCGCAAATGTTCAACAGCCTCACCGGGTACAATTCCTACAGCTACATTCAACAATTTAACACTTTCAAATTACTATTTCTTAAATGTACAAAATAAATTGCAGATGACGACATGCCGTTTTCAAAGAAAGCAAATGAAAGAAGGGAGTGATCACCAATTCCTGCAAATAGTGCAGCAGGCACACTCATTTTGTAGATTTTGGTCTATTGGAAGGTATCATAAGGCCTGATACACACACAAAAAAAAAAGATGACTGCATTTTGTTGAAGGTTACTACCTCACTGATTTTTTGTAAGTATTGGGCATTGAAGTAGAGAAAGAGCCCAAGTATACAACTGGATAGCCATGGCAAGAATGATCTCAAAAACCATATGTAGCTACTATTTTCAGGGATTTGTGAATGGATATACTTATGAATTACATCAGTCAACATACCAACCACCTAAATTTCCAAAGAAAGTAAAAAACGGTGGCCCGCCGCAAAGCGCGGCCGGGTCACCGTCTAGTATGGTATATATTTCAACAAACTTTTTTTTATATTTAATTTAATTTTGTGTTAATTCATATATCCTTTTCGGGAAAAACACAAATTATTAAAAATCAATCATTGATAGTGTTCCAATAAACTATTAAAATATTATTCATTTGGTTATAGTCTTTTTTTTTGAACGGCAAATTTAGATCACTGACGGGGATATTACACCACCACCCACCCGATTATCTCCAATCTCCATTAGAAGGAAACTCATCCTTAGATGAGAAAACCCCCTGGCCCAACATGTAACCCCCAGGTTTTTATTTTTTGTTACAAGTGGGACTTGAACCCAAGACCTTCTCATTACAATGTCTTAGGTACCCTCTCTAGCCAATTGAGCTAGAGATCATTAGTTCATTTGGTTATAGTCTAATGGTAAGAGATAAAGTATATTTGTAAAGACCAATGTTCAAACTTTAATAATGGTGTAAAATAGCTGGAAAAAAAAATGTCGTTAAAAAATTAGAAAAAATGTTAGACCTAATTAGAACATTTATCAAGCTTGGTTAATATTCTCTTTTTTAATAATTAATAAACAAAGCCCTAACTCCCGAAGGGAGCCTACTGGGCAAATGGGGCCCGAGCAAACAACAGATGTTGGGTGTCATCCAGGGGCGGACCCTTATTAGGCCCGGGGGTGCCCGTGGACCCCCTCAACCTATACGCAAAGTGAAAAATTATGTGAACGGTTTTTTATAAAAAAAAAGTTTGTAAAGAGGAGTAAATAAATACTTAGTTTGTGAAAATGAAACAAAGCAAGCAATTAGCCTAGTGGTAGGAACCCTTGTTTGATTTTAAAGGGGTGTAAGTTCAAATCTTGTCCTCAACATTTTTTCCCCCAGCTTTCTTTATTAATTTTAGTGCTATAAATGAAAAAAGTAAATGAGGGTACTTCATTTTCCACCTCTTTTTTATTATTTTCATTATAAACTCATTCTTTTTAAATACATTAATTCTAAGCCCCTTTTATAATGAAATATTACAATATATAAAACTATAGATTTTTTTAATAGACAAACATTTTGTCATATTATTTTTCTTCACACGTTATTTTTTCCTTCTCTTCATTTCAAGCCATTTACTATTATTTTTTTACTATTATATCGTTGTCAATGTTACGGTATATATTATTTTTATCAAATCATATAGAGTTTTTTTAATCAGTTATTTTTTTCTTTACTCGCAATGTCGTGTTGCAACGCGCGCCTGCATTAAAAACTATTTAGTAAGTAATCGACCAAATTTCTTTATGTACGTTTATATGAAACTGAAACATCTAAAACTAGTGACTTTGTAAAAAAAGTTGTGGACCCCCTCAAAAACTTTTCTAGTTCCGCCCCTGGCGTCATCTGAGAAAAATTCATCTTTGCGAGCGGTCAGGTGGTAAATCTGTTGGGCTCAGAGATCGAACTCGTAAAATGTTTGTGTTGCATGACCTGTTCATTATCAGCTACCACTAGGACAAGTCTTAATGCATGGTTTGGTTAATATGACCTGTTCATTAAAAACTATTTAGTAAGTAATCGACCAAATTTCTTTATGTACGTTTATATGAAACTGAAACATCTAAAACTAGTGACTTTGTAAAAAAAGTTGTGGACCCCCTCAAAAACTTTTCTAGTTCCGCCCCTGGCGTCATCTGAGAAAAATTCATCTTTGCGAGCGGTCAGGTGGTAAATCTGTTGGGCTCAGAGATCGAACTCGTAAAATGTTTGTGTTGCATGACCTGTTCATTATCAGCTACCACTAGGACAAGTCTTAATGCATGGTTTGGTTAATATTTTATAAAAAGAAAAATTATATATATTTTTTAAACCACGATATTTTGTAGGTTGGGAGTCAATGCCCCTAGTCTTCTCACACAATTAATAGCATTAAATCCATAACACGGAATAATCGTTCCGCCAGCTGATGATATCCTACATATATCTTCCACAAATAGATGGATGCAAAATATCAAGACAAGATCAACATGGACACCAAAAATGAAGTTAGTGCTACTTCTGGCAAAGAAATTACATGTACAGGTTTGTTTAGTTTATGTGTACCAGACCAACTTATGTACAATAATTAATCTCGATCTGTAATTTCTATATTCTTTGTATAATGAGTAATTTTGTGGATGATAATTCCCAATTCATGTGGTTTTACCCATTAAAAACCAAGGCAAATTTTCATATATAGCACATTAAACGTATTCATGGACCTTGCTCAATTAAATGCAATTTTGTAGAAAAAGTTAAAATTTTCAAAGTGACGGAGACACCGAATTTGTTAATCAACATATATGTTTGTCAAATTTTTGAAGAAAACGGTACCTTTCATCGACTATCTTGTGATACATAAACTCATAATAAAAAAGGGGTTCGCTATATGCACACCACATGACAGAAGGGCCCACTGCTCGTTGGATGACTGTCCGATATATCATCAGACGATCTTCTAAGTCTAATTTAACAAACGGAACCACTGGTGAAGTTAGGGTGGTTCTATGGTGGCACGTGCAACACCTTAAACTCGTAAACGAAGTTAGAAAAAATTTAGATTTTTAGGTTTTTATGATGGATTTATTTGTTTTTATGAACGTGTGTTACCCCTAAAACAATTTATGTGCTACCCACCTTTAAGAAAATTTTCTAGTTCGGCTCAAAATGATGTTATATAAATGCATATGCATGATATGACGTGTGAAGCTGCTGTGGCATGGGGTCCTGGGCAGCCATTCTCCATGGAGCAAATTCGTGTCCAGCCACCTCAGAAACTAGAAGTCCGAATCAAGATCCTTTTCACTACAATTTGCCATACTGATCTTTGTGCTTGGGAGGGCCAGGTATTATTTGATGTATTTAATAGCTAGAGATACTATTTAATAGTATTTAATAGTACTTTTTGTTTCAACTCATGTGTATATATATAGCAAGTTAGAAACCTAATAAATACTAGAGTTAAATTCACTTTTGGTCTACAGGGTTTGTACATTTTAACACTTTTAGTTCAATTTTAAACATTATAACATTTTAGGCCCTGAACTTTCAATTTTCTTAACAATTTTAGTCACTTTTTGAAATCTCCTCCAAATTAACGGCTGAAATCCGTCAATAAGGGCTATTTTTGTAATTACACTCTTTTTACTTTTTATTTATGTGATACAAAAAGCAGACATCACTTCCCAAAAAAAAATCTCATCCAAATTAACGGCTGAAATTCGTCGATGATGGAGCTGTGAAATCGATAGAAATCACATATTAGGGTTTTTGGGGGAAGAGAACGATCGATTTTTTTTTGGGATGTAATGTCTGCTTCTTGTATCACATAAATAAAAGGGAAAAGTGTTCAATTACGAAAATCACCCTCATTTGACGGATTTCAGCCGTTAATTTGGATGGGATTTCAAAAAATGACTAAAATTGTTAAGAAATTGAAAGTTTCAGGCCCTGAAATGTTATAATTTTTGAAATTGGACTAAAAGTGTTAAAATGTGCAAACCCTGGGGACCAAAAGCGAAGTTAACTCTAAATACTAAATAGCTAGTAATGAAAATGCATGCCCACGTTTAAAATGATATTTTATTGTTAGTTTAACCAAGAAATAAGTTAATAATATTAAAAAGGCAAATTGGATTTAAATAATCTCAAATTTCATCAATTGGTCGATATTAATCTCAAGTAATGAAATGTTAGTTTAACCAAGAAATAAGTTAATAATATTAAAAAAAGGCAAATTGGATTTAAATAATCTCAAGTTTCATCAATTGGTCAACATTAATCTCAAGTAACGAAATGTTTACCACCGAGCCCAACTGACTAATGGAAACTTAACGACGTTTGTTTTTATGAAACTTGATAT
>JBCNJP010000010.1:94291347-94579309 GCA_039602395.1 Deinandra increscens subsp. villosa | reverse complement strand
TCTTCGTCTAGCTTGTTGAGTAAGCATACTGGTTTACGTGCTTTCTAGACAACTTTATACAAATGATTATTAGATCGGTTAACTTTAATTAATAATCGTCCGTCGACATCGTGTATGGTTAAGCAACCATCTTTTAGTCGAATATCACAACCATCTTCATCCAATCGTCCCAAACTTATTATATTACTTCAGAGATCCGGAATAAAATAAACATCTTTTAAGATCCGTTGTTCACCTGTCTTACATTCTAACAAAATATATCCCTTCCCTTTGATAGCAACGGTTGACCCATCCCCAAAACTAACATTCCCATTAATGTTTTTATTTATATTGTAAAATAATTTGGGTTACCGGAACCGGTCATGTGGTTGCTTGCTCCGTTGTCAAGACATCAAGTGTTCTCATTTTGCAAACTTTTCTCGTACTTCTTTGGCATCACTTTGTTCTCATTGAGGTAGACCATCTCGGGTTCACACTTGATCATATATAGGACCGGGTTTTCTTCTTTCGCGTTGGCCATATTAGCCTCCAAGTTCCTTTTCTTTCGATTCGAACATACCAAGCCGAAGTGGCCGAGTTGATCACACCCATAACACCGTACCTTGGAGTGGTCCTTTACAACACTTATACTTTACTTTTCTGTTTGAGCATGAGGCTCTTTGTGTTGTTTCTCTTTTCCGTCCCACGCCCTTGCGTGATTTTTCTTTTCCATTTATCGCCTCTTCGATTCGAACCCGTCCCACTGTTCCCTAGTAAACATGAGTTTATTTTGCGTCTCATAGTTACTTACCGAACCCGAAACTCGTTCTTCAAAACCTTTAAGTCTCCCCACGGCTTCTTGGAACGACATTGTTTTCACATTTGCAAATTGCTCAATCGAGGCAACATTAGGCATAAATTTCTGAGGGACCGACCTGAGGAGTTTTCTTACAAGTTTCTTCTCCTCGAGTTTGACTCCTAAACTTGATGATTTAGACCCGAGCTTTGAGAGTTTTGCTACAAAATCGTCAATTGACTCTCCTTCGTTCATTCGTAACTTCTCGAACTCGGTCTCTAAAGTTGCCATTCTTGCTTCCCAAACCCTTTCGACACCTATAAACCGGGTCTTTAATGCATCCAAAATCTCTTTCACAGAGTCGAAGTGTCAGACTTGAGGGTTTATTTCGACACCTATAAACCGGGTCTTTAATGCATCCAAAATCTCTCTCACGGAGTCGAAGTGTCAGACTTGAGGGTTTAGGAGCAGGTGTCCAGTGTTAGTAAGTTAGGGTTAAGGCTTTAGAGTGTAGAGGTTACGATTTAGATGTCACAGTTCAAATTTAGTTATGTGTTACAATACATTTAGTTAACTTTTTTCATACCTAGAGTATTATCAAACAAGTTCAGCACATGCGACACTTGGCTTTTGTGGCAACGAGCATCAGGACTTAGCATAGACCTCAAAGTAGTCTCCAAGAACGAAAGCAGATACAGTTTTAGAGAAAGCTCGTGACTAGCGATATTTATAAGAAAAATAAACATGGTCTAGCTACCTGATGATCAGGAGTATTGCAGAATTTTGATAAAGGGTTCAAGTGGAGAATAATGGTCTTTTTCTAACCAAAGGGTTCTGTTACATAAGAGTTTGGTCTCGAGATGACAAAAGACTGGAATCGTAGCGTAACCAGGTTCAGTCGTAAAAAGGTAACATTTGATTGAAGCAAGTAGAAAAGTAATTAATTTGTAACATTTCATGCCATTATCTTGGCGGATCGGACAAACAAGCTGTCAACAACCTTGCCCATGTTTTGGATGGTCTCGAGAGTTGCAGGGAAGATGGCATCTGTCTTTGGATCTTCAAAGATGATGAGACAGCCAACACCCTGGTCCAGTGTTCCTGCAAATTTTTTGTCCAATATCATCTGTGACAGTTTCTTCTCCACATGTTCCACTGGAAGCTCGATCAGGCTTGCTATGTGAGCGATCTCAACCCTTGAAAACGGTTCAATCAACCTGCCAAGTTTTTCATGCAGCACAGGATTTAATTAACCAAAATGACTTGCCTTAAAAAACAGACCAGCAACTTTGACCCATTTACTTAACGATTTGATTCAGGTTATTTTCATCTTCAATGGGTCAAAATAAACTAGCAAAAAAGGAAACGGGTCAAAAGTTGTCTATAAGCTCATTTTTTATGTAGGAAACCTCCTGAATTGTTTTATTAAATAAAATTATTATTATTAAGTAACATGAACTCCATAATCATACGTGACATTTAATTGTCGATGAAAAAAAGTAATGTTTTTGGCCATAATGTATTTTGAGTCACGTAAATCAACATGTATAAAACAGATTACATGTCTTGATCCGCAATCCAACCCACCCATTTTGGTTACCAGAGACGCTAATTATGGTGAGGTGGTAGACCGTAGATGTGGCATTTTACCCATTTACCTACAAACGGGTTTATTAGGCTTAAAAGTCGTCTAAAGCATTTGTTGATGCATAAATGCTATTAAATCATGTTATTCAAATAATTAGTTTATTTCTAAAATAACAAAAAAAAAAAATGTAATCACATTTGACACATTGTCTATACATAATAGAAGTTATATTTTGGAAGTATTTTAATCACAACCAAACCCAACCCTACCAAAACCGAAGAACTACTTGTCTTGATCCATTATCCAGCATGGCCAACCCACCCATTTTTTATTGCTAAGAACAGTGACAATTAAGATCATAATCCTAACCTGCACAAATTTTGCTCCAAAAGTGTGTCATAGAGGGAGGAAAGATGCCTATGAACAATAGGATCTTCATCCAGTTGGGCTTTAAAATCCTGAAGGGCAGTTTCAAACAGCTTTAGCGACCTCTTAGCATAAGCATCAGCAACAGCTTTCATGGCATCAAGTTCTGGACCTAAAAACTTCAAAGCTTTTGAAGAGATTATTCCCGCTACATCATCAGCCTGGTTCACCATGATCTTGCATAGCAACATATACTTAAGACTGTAAACAGCCCTTGGATCATCAAGAGCGTTAAATGCCTCGAAAGCTTCAAAGAAATAACTATAACCCGTTTTGTAATCCTTCTCTTCAGCATGAAGGATTCCACTCTGTAAATCAATGGTACCTTGTTGAGCAGGAGGCACGTAGATCGCATTTGCAGCGGTTCTAGCAGCAGTTAATGCAGCTTTTGCTTTTGGTAGGTTTCGCAATGAAAAGTGTAATTTACTTTCCAGTAAGTCGATATCAACAAGAAGTAATTTGTCATCTAATCTTCTAACCTCTTTGACCAAACCTGAAAGGAGGGTCAAAGCTTCTGAATACTCCTTGCTATCCATCAACAAGGCAGCAAGCCGAGCCTCAATCCTTTGCCTTAAAAAGGTACGTTTTTCAGAACGGGTCCATTCTACCATCTCTCTACATAATGATATTTGAAGATCAGTGGAATTTGGTATTTTGGCGACCGAATCTATGATTCCCCTAACAATTTTAGCAGTTTTAGCTTTAGGGATTAGTAAAAAGAATGGTCTTAATGTGGTCAAAAGACCACGGAGATCCTGTCCTCTGTTTTCTTCCCTGAGGAGTTCTGAAAGTTTGGTGATTGCTTGTTCTTTGACCCGTAGTGCTTCAGATGATGATGCAGGGTTATCCAGCACCTGATAAAGTATGGCGATTGCCTCCGGTGGGCTTTTGGCTTCGGAAGCGAGGTCAAATGATTCTGATGTGGCAGGAAGATGTGATGACGACATATTATGCTTAAAACTGCATCAAACAATTCATAATCATGACAAAAACACCCAATTTCAAACAAAGTGGTCAGATATACAAGTTTATGGTAGCTAAACCATACTAAACATGGATGCACTTCTTATAAATTCATGTAAATCATGGTATTAAATGTGTTTCCTTCCCATTATATTGTTAATTTGTTACATATATAAACATATCATCATCATCTCATTCTCTTAGGAATTAGTAAATGAAGAAATTTGCTGGCACAAATATTGGTTCGGTTGCAGACGTATATAAATATCAGAATTTAGTCAAATAAGAAGAAAAGTAGGAAACTACTGCAAATCAAAGTTTTACATTATCATAAGCCTACAGAAAAGAACCTTATTATATCATTAAGATAATATTCCAGTGCAAAATCTAAAAAAAAGTTCAGAGAACTGATGTCAACAAAGTTGATAACTTATAACAAGGTAAGTCATGATAGTGCATATACTGGATTCAGACATATTTGATGTCCAAAAAGCTCTAAATCCTAGGTCAAGTTAGTATGCGCAATAAACAGCAAAAAAAATCACTAAAAGATACAAAATTCTAATCAAGCTTAAGTTTCATTATTTCTTCCGTACTTTGGGCCCATTTCTCATCACATGATGAAAATTAAATTAAATCCCCTAAACAGAATAACCGAACGAACATTGAGTAAACCACTCAAATCAGATCAGGCTTAAGCGCAAAAGATTAAGAAACCCTAATGTCACATGCCGAATCAAAGTAGATATTAGATTGATGAAAACAAGGAGAAAATCGCTTATGATGGGGTGGAACTCGGTAGACATAAGCACGAATTATAAACCCTAAATCGTAATTGAAATTAACTGCGTGATATAATTAGACAGACTAGAAGTAAATCGTAAACAGAAATCGAGAGAATACCGGAGCTAACGAGGATCGACGACGGAGATCGGAGGAGATAATGGACACCGTGAAGCTACGTTGTTCTGTGTAAAGAGATTGGGAAAGAGAAGTCTTGGGGGAAAAGAAAAGGCTCCTCGTTGTTTTTAGGTTTAAATTTATTTAAATAAATTTTAAATTTAAGTTCTAGTTTTTTTTCTTTAAATTAGTAAAGAATAATTTATTTTTTTAACGGCCAATAAATTCTTCAGAAAAACGGAAAGCATTTTCATTAGTTGAACTCATTACATAAAAAATTCATCGTCATAAGTGATCGGGTGATAAAACCTAAAAGCTTAAAGATCAAACTTGTGATATCTTTGTCTAAAAAGTCAAATCCCCCTTCATAGCTAGTAACACCTTATAAATATATTCCCAACTAATTGCACATTATTAATCTAACAAAAAAAATATAATTCCTTGAGAATAAATTTGAATATAAATAATTAATTTATTATTATATTTTATACATGACAATAATACTATAGAGAGATGTTTAAATAAGAAGTTTGGGTTATATAAGAAGGTTAAGAAGTCATCTTAACCGTTGAATCTTCAATCCAATAAAAAGGAAGGATGGACAATATGGGGTGAGGTTATTGTGAGAAGTTTAATTTGAATAAGAATGATAAGAATGAATCATAGCCATTAGATCTTCAATCAAATGAAGATCTATGCCTCAAAATTTTCTGGGTAGAATTAGAGAGAAAAACTAAAGAAAACAATAGATAGAAATGTATTTTTGACTTTTTATCAAATTATCCCAATTTTTTAAACCTTCATAACTCTTAGATACGACATTATTTTTAAAAAAAATTACACCATAAAAACGAGCGTTTTTTTATCTTTAAAACGTGTACAGTGTTGTTATATATAAAATTAAAAAAAATTTACCTTTTCTATCGTATCAAAATGTTCAGATTATTGTGTCATTGTGTCAAAATGATTAGATCATTGTGTCAAAATTGTTCAGATCATTGTGTCATATTGTGTCAAAATGTTCAGATCATTGTTTCATATGATGCTAAAAACCGAAAGAGTATTTAATTTTATATATAACAACACTATATATACTTTTGACACGACGACACAATGACACAATAATCTGAACATTTTGACACAATGACACAATGATGTGTTAAAATGTTCAGATCATTGTTTCATATGATGCCAAAAACCGAAAGAGTGTTTAATTTTATATATAGCAACACTATATATACTTTTGACACGACGACACAATGACACAATGATCTGAACATTTTGACACAATGACACAATAACCTGAACATTGTGTCAAAATTCGAAAAAGTAAAAAAAAATCATTTTTTATATAGCAACACTATATGCGTTTTAAATATTAGAAAAAGCTCGTTTTTATGGTGCAATTTTTTTTTAAAAATAATATCGTATGTGAAAGTTATGAATGTTTAAAGAAAATGGGGGAAGTAGATAAAAAGTCAACAAAAATGGCTAAGACTAAAATACCCCTCCTTCATTTTTTACTAGATCAAGATCCAATGGCTAAAATTTCTTCTTATCCTTCTTACCCAAAACAAACTTCTCATTTGAACATTTCCCGGATAATATGATCTTAGCCATCTTTGTTGACTTTTTATTAACTTTCCCTATTTTTTTTAAATCTTCCTAACTTTTACATACAATATTATAATTTTAAAAGGTTTCTTGTTTCAACGACCAACAAGCATAGAAATTGCTCATTACTCCGTATGGGGTGACCCAATGGCAAAAGGCCACCGCTAGCTGGCCTAACCCAGCAGTATGGAGCCTTAAGCACACCCAAGTTATCTTCAGTCCCGAGAAAAACCCACTCGCTCGAAGGCCCACTAGTGGTAAAACCCGGTCGTTCTCGGGATCGAACCAGAGATAACAAGATCCTAGTCTTCATTCAAAGAGCCCCCCATGCCTCATAATAATATTGCTGGAAACGAGCGTTTTTTTATTTATTTTTAAAACGTGTACAATGTTGCTACTTATAAATTTTAAAAAATAATAAACTTATCCGATATAACACAATGATATGAATTTTTGACACAATGATCTGAAGATTTTGACACAATGATCTGAATATGACACAATGACAAGTATTTGACACAATAATGTGAACATTTTTTAACACAATATGACACAAATGATCTAAACATTTCGACACAAAGATCTGCATATGTTCAGATCATTGTGTCAAATCAAAAAGAGTAATTTTTTATATTTTATATATAACAACACTAACGCTCGTTTTTATGTGTAATTAAAAACAATCGTATGTAAAAGTTATGAAGATTAAAAAATGGAGAGAACTTGATAAAAAGTCAAAAGTGCCCTTTCTATCTTTTTTTCCCTCTCTAATTCTACACAGAAAAAAACTTTGGACCATTGATCTTAATTTAATTGAAAAATTAAGGGCTAAGATGACTTCTTCACCTTCTTATCGTAATGTAAGTTCTTAAAATAACCTCACTCTAATAATATATATTAGGGTTCTTAGATTTAAATAATCTCAAGTTTCAATAACTGGTCAGGAATAATCCCAACTCAAAAAATGTCTATTAATGAGCCTAACTTTTAACCCATTTTCCTATAACAGTCTCTCACTAACGAAAAGTTAACACCGTTAGCTTGATGATAATGTGACATCCTACGTGTCATTTTTATTTTCTTTTTAATCCATTTTTCCATGTAGGATTTAAAAATCATTTTTTTATTCCATCCTAAAACCCATCGTGATTCACATCCATTCAAACAAAAACATCGATCACTAGAATTATGTTAAATCAATGTTCCTTCTCTGCTAGGGAAAGAGATTGAAGAGAACAAAAATCACTGGAACTGGGAAATGGTGAATAATGGTCTCTAAGAGCTTTCCAAGTGAACCAATTTCGACTGAATGATGAAGAACCTGCACACTAGAGTAGCACGTTAAGGCGTTACAGGATGAGTCGGAGAGGGACCCCTGTATCGGCCCTCCGGCGTGAGAATCAGTGATCGGTATAAGAGAAACTAGTATTTTTGTGAGAGTGAAAGTGAACATGTACCTTTACAGGTGATCCGTAGTTCGCTATTCATAGACTCACTATTAGGGTTTCTTGGGAGGTAAGTGACATCAGTGCGTGTAGGACACGACGCGAAGAGGAATAATTCAGGTGTTTATGTGACACCCGGCAAATTCAGGTGATTTTCTAGACGAACACGAACAATTACTTAAATCAAACATACATAGATTCATACACCTAATAGGAATTTTGGATGGGTCATCGAGTCCACGATCAATCACACAAGAGTTGAGTCGGTCCTATCATTGGTGACTAAATTATTAAAGTGCTATAGAACGAACACAATATGCATAACTTATAACTCTATGACTTTATGTGTACATATGTGCTAATTGATTCTAGGTGATTATGATCCCATGTGGAACCATGTGCTGCTAGATTTACATGAAACGAACATTTACGTATACTCTGAACCTAAAATAAACACCGCGTATGTGAAACGTTGAGCAGGAAAGTGGAGGGACTTAAACCGGTGACAAAAGGGACTTGGGGTGCATGATGTAACATCCAAATTCAAAATTTTATATTGAGATATGCCTCTGATCATATCCGATACCCCTACCCACGTTTGTTAAGCTTCCTCTTTTCTCTCTACTCACAAACGGAAATCACATATATCTCGAATTCTTCCTTAGTCTCGCAATACCCCAACTCCCTGGCTCTCCTCTTTTCTTCGTGAAACAAGGCTGCCAAAGCCATTGAACCGCCATAGTGGGTAGACCAGGAGCCGTTTCGCCACCGTGACCCGAGCTAACGATCTCGAGTGTACTCAACATCAATCGTAGGTAAATCTTCTCGATATCGAGCTCGTTCTTCATTTTTTTCCTTCTCTTTCGATCCGAGTCGATGATTCATGTGTTCTTTAGATAAAATATATTAGTTATGTTTGTTGTATGTGGTTCGTGTTCTGGACTGCGATATATGCCGTGTAGTGATCGATAAGAGTCTCAACCGTAATCTAAAAATCATGTACATTCTTTGGTGAAATAACAGTGAGTTGATCGACTATTTTATGCAAAGTGAATCTGTTGTATGCATAGGTTTAGAGTTTTCGAAAACCTGCAACTCCTCGATACACACACACATACATACATATATATATATATATATATATATGAGTTTGTTTGTGGGGCCAACCGGTTAGGTTTAATATGGGGAAGGTGATCACTGTTTTGCGAGTGTTTAAAACTGTAAGGGACTAGAATAATACAATAAAACTGAAACTGGCTTAGTGCTTGAGGCTATGTGTCACAACTGGGTTGTCCCAGGTTCGAACCTGGCACATTGCAAATATTATTATTTTTTTAGTTCTGTTTCTCTATTAAGCATATGACACCAGAAGTTAAGGGTTAAATATATTTCAATCTGGTTTGATTAACAAAGTGTGGGCTGCTCGGGTTGGTAATGCGTGTGTGTGGGGACTGGTTAGCTGCGAGTTCAAACCTCACGACCAGCAGTCTCTTTTCTTTTTTGGTTCCTAGTTTATTTTAATCCTTACACTCCTCCTATGAAGTGATATAATGCATGTGTTACGTGGTGCTAGTGATAGTTAGGTTGTATATTTCTATGAAAAGTATTACCCTTGATGCAAAGCATGACACACAAATTCTATAACTACACTTTTAGATAAATTATTTACGTATTTATTATACTTAGTGATTTAATGACACCACAACATGTCTTGCATGTTACAAGATTATGTGATTTTGCGATCTTAGGAGCTTTGTTAGTCAAGCTATATCGTAAATAATTACGTATGTGGTTAACATGTTTAAAAGAAAAATCCTTGCATGAAACCTAATTTGGTATAATTAGGTTTGGTTAATAATCATACTTGGTTAACGTAATTATTTAAACGTGAAAACATTATGTGCTTCTTGTTACCGCTTTGAGATGACTAGGATGCATGCTAGAAACGTTTGTCATGTGCTTACCTGTTATAATTGGAAAAGATTAACCAAAAAAAGAAACCCAATTATTAACGAGTCACCAACGTGTCGTCAGGGTCGATTGAGTCGGTGCAGTCATTCATACACAGTAGTCTTACACAGTTACAAACATATAGGTGATTCGTAGGGATTCATCAACACTTTTATTAAACTTTCTTGCCGAGCTCCCAAAGGTGAGTTCTCGAACATTCTTTTCTCTGAGTATTTCATTTAGAAAAAAGAGCATGCTACAAACAATTCAGGTAATATAATTATATAGCTGATCACGTATGTGCGAACATATAACACGAATTACAAGTCCTTACACTTCGAACCGTTAGTTTATGAGAAAGCGAGGTAATCTTTGGTAGTACTACTGGGTTTGACAAACCCCACCCGCGTTAGTAGCTCTAACTCGACTGGATGTCGAACGGGTGTAATATTAGCCTAGACAATATTATCATCGTCCGTGTTAGGCGATGGTGGAAGGCATTACAAACACAAACAGTCATGCGTTGGTTGCGAACCACATAGTGATAGCGTTATTGGCCTTGCTAGCTACAGTTACTATTATGATTGCCATGGCACAAACATATTTAAAAACATTTAATTTTCCTGCATTGACATTTATGAACTCACCAGCCTTGCGCTGACCCACATATCATGTCTTTCGTAGGTCTTTGAGGTACGAGCACGCTAGGACGCACATTGCATGAACGTTTGAACATTTTGATTGCATTTCAACTTTTATGTTTGAGTTTACTTTCGTGTTTGGTTTGAGGGTGCGTGTTTTGCGCAATACTTTCAATTACCTTTACGCATCTGTATTTCTTAAACTATTTTAGTGTGTTTTCATGGTTTGGTATGACTAATGACTCGGATCCTGGTTTGTCACACGCCTCGCGGTATAAACCCCGCACGTGGAAATTTAAGGGTGTGACAGTTTCTCTATTACGCGTGTCACCTTCTCATTGGTCAGGGACCACATACAGAATGTAGGTTTGCTAAGATGGGGACCACCCCTTGGTGGAGAATTTAATGCATGATGGTTGTGATTGTGGGCATGTGCCCTTTACGCGCGCATGTACTTTAGCCCATTTTCTCATAAGTCAAGGGTGTACTTGTGGGCAGGCCCAATCTTGACATGGCCTTACTGGGCTTAGAATAAGTTGGGCTTGAGTGCAGAGGATAGGTTTGGTCACTATCCTCTTCAAGTCTTCCCTAGTCCTGTGTGTAAGTATTAGCACGAGACTAAAAGAGTGGAGCTTGGCGAGATATTTTTAGAGTACCGATAGTTTCTATAAACTGCCTTGGAGATTTGGCCGATCATTTCCATTACGCGGCTCGTTTACCATGGCGGAAAGGTTTTGGCCATTCTTGCGGGGAGATTGCAGTACTAATTGCTTTTCATGATGACCGCGGGGAATTGTTGGCGTAGGACATTAATCTTTAATAATCTGCAAGTCATTTACTTCTCTTCAGGGAGTAAATGCGGACAACGTTGTTGTGGTGAAAGAATTTTCATTTAATTTGGATGATTAGAATTAAATAAGAATTTTTTCAAGATAAGGGAACAACAGCATTAAATTTTGGTAACCAAACGTCAAACGTCACCACTGTTTTTCGGCGATAGTGGGACGTTATCCTATAAATTACTGTTGTGTAAGGGGCACGTGTCAGTCGGGGAGTGCAAAAGACTTCTTTACAGCTTTTTACAACTATCTCCACAACGTGTCAGCATCCTCGCGTATTGCCGATTAAAATTCTACGGCCAAGATCCTGCAGATGTAAACGGTTTTTGAGTATTTAAACCCTTCTCCCTCCCATTTTTATTTTTTTACCTTCTTCTTCGATCAAACCCTAGATTTGTTTTCTCTGCAATTCTTCTTCGTTCTTCCTTCTTTCTACTTTTTCTTAGCGTGCACTCCTCTTTCCACCATCGATTTTCTATCATGGGAACTCCGTTGATGTCAAACTACCTGCTTGACTGGAAGGAACAGGATTTCGACCGTTTTCTGAAGGATTTCAAACTGGACGACCCTATTTATGGGGCTATTCTTCCTGAACAAGGCAACCTGATCACCCAGTGCCCTGCTGATAAGGTTGCATTATATCCTGATTTTTTTGTTTCCTCACACTTCAGAATTCCAATATCAGGTTTTTGTGCACATTTATTTGAAGTCTACCAAATTCATTAGAACTTTTAAGGCCTTCTTTCGTTTAGTCAAGAAGGGGGACTGGTACACCTTCGAAAAACGCGCTAGTGACAACCTTTTGGGCGCTATCCCCGACGCCAGTGGTGATCGTCAATGGAGGAAGAAGTTCTTCTTCTTGAATTCCGGTGTGATTCTGGTGGATATGGTGAGGCGCCTTGGCGGGGATATCATTACAGACTTGGTAGCGTCTCCTGATACGCTGAAGTCCTCCACCTATGACTGGCTGAAGAAAACTCCGACCAACCACCAAAGTTTTGGCGAAGGGTCAATGGTAAGGTTGGGCATGAGTTGCTTGTGGGATAAAGACCATCTGGTTCCCAATTTTGACCGTCGGGAAAGCTCTGCCATCAAAGGTGATACCCCTGGACGCTTTCTCGCATGCTGCACTGTTCGAGTTTTTTTGGCTGGAATGTTGCCTAGAGCGATGCATTTATTTGTTTCGTGGGGATCTTTTCCTTGTGACTTATGGCGGCATCGGACCAGGCTTCATTCCTGTCAAGCTCCCTTGAGCCAGGTATTTTTCTTTTCCCTTTATTATAATGCGGGTGTCCTTACTTTCTGTGTTTCTTTAGTGACTAGGCCTTGTTGTCTGGGCGGAGCTTCTGTTTCTGCCGTTGAGGAAGGGTTTGAAGTATTCCCCTAAGAGACTGGCAAAGGATGAGAGAACCATGTTGGGGCGTACCGCCTGTTGCTTTATTCTTCCGCAGTTGGACGACACATGGGATCATGCGCGCCTTCTGGATCTTGGGCTTAAGGTATGCGTGAAAATTGTTTTTTTTTGTTTTGATTTATACCCCTATCCTGCCGGCGTGCGGAATAACTTGATTTCTTTTATTTCTAGGGACCATCTGCGGAACCCACCCCGGAATACTACGAAGATTACTTGCCCCAGAGCGGAATTGCCGGGGTGGTTTTCCCTGGTGAGGAAGTGGGTGGATCTGATGCTGTTGTCCTTTGTTCCATTATGAGCTCCCTCTCGATTGGAGAGGCCGCAGAGCGGGAGGCTTCTGCGGAGGACTAAGAAATCCTCTGTTGATTCCGCCGAGATCTCAAAGAAGAGGAAAGGGAAGGAGGTTGTCCCGCCGCCCAAGAGGCGAAAAAATATGGTGACCCAGATGGTTCTAAATGCACGCGCTGGTAAATTCCATTTTATTTTCGTGTTTTCTTTTCTTTTTCTCTTTAAATTTTCATGGTTTTTGTTTCTTCTTCTCAGGTAGTGTTAAAGCCGTTTCTTCGGGTACATCTTCTCTGCCTCCGGTTCCACCTCATGGGAAGGGCAAATGCTTGTTTACCTTGGCCACCCTTAAAGCGGCCGTTGAACACCGAACGGAGGAAGATGCCCCCCTCCACCATTCCCCAGAAGTTGATCCCTTGCTCCGAAAAACTACTGTAGAAGTGCATGCCTCCCAGGCAGCCCCCGAGGCATAACTTCAAAAGGCGCACGAGGCCGCAACTGAAAGGAGGGAGGCCGCTCAGAAGGCCAGACAGGGAGAAAAGGTTAAGGGGGCGAGTTTCGAGGATGCATTTCACCAATTGGAGATGGAGGTGGAGACTGTAGTGGCGCCCCGCCAGAGGGAGGAGGAGGAAAGGGCGGCCGCGGAGGGTCGCTGGAAAGAGGCTGAAGAGAAGAAGAAGAAAGCGCAAGACGATGAGGCTGTGCGCAAGAAGGCTGAGGAGATACAAGAGGAAGAACTGAGGAAGAAGGGCGAGGAAGACAAGCGCCCGGCGGAGGAGCATGCCAAAAATTTAAATGATGATAATGTTGTCTTCCAGCACGATATGGTTGCTCATGTGGCCCAATCCTCCGGCAGGGCGAGTTCCAGCTCAGCAAGCCCCTCCAACAACCTATGGCAGTCAGTGCCCCCCTGGTCCCTATATGGCTAACTGGGGTATTTTTCCCGGTACCTTTCTTGACACCTATGAGAAGCGTCTGGAGTTCCTTCGCCATGCTTTTAGTGACGCGGGATAATCGCCTCCATGGTATGGAGAGTGAGGGAATTCGCGCGGAGGCGGTTATGGGCCTTCTGGTAGCCACCGAAGCCATTCCTGAACTCTTCCATAGGCAAGAATATGATAAAGGGAGGCTGAAGCAGGCGAGGGCCTTGGCTGAGGAGAGAATGTTAAAGGTTTTAGTGGAGAAGAAGAAGTCCCTTGATCTGGCCAGTGACGCCATGCGGGCAGAGGCCAAAAGGAAGGAAGAGGAGGAGCGGGCATACCATATTTAGGAATATCCAATCTTTGGTGGATCTTTTTGTCATCTTCCAAACGGATAAACCTCAAGGCTCTACTGTGTACTTCGTCGACATTCCTGCAAGGATTCATGACAAGATCATCATAAAAACGTGAATCTTTAGAGAGCCCCATTTTAAAGGCTTCGACGGCTGCTGCCATATCCAGATGAGGAATCTCGAGAGATTCTCGTCCGAATCTAGCAATGTATTCTTTGAGCGGCTCATCTGGCTTCTGAACTATTCGGTACAGGTCGCCTGTAAGCTTCTCAAAAGTTCAGCTACAAGAAAATTGGTTGTTAAACAGGTTAACTAAATGAGAGAATGATGTAATAGTGTTAGGAGGAATGCTCAGTAGCCATTTCATGCCTGGTCCCGTTAAGGTTGAACCAAATCCTTTGCACAGACAGGCTTCCTTGATTTCTATCGGAATGGGATTGATCTCCATACGCTCCCTGTAATGTGGCACGTGTTCTTCAGGATCCGTGGTTCCATCATAAGGCTTCATGCTTGGAGTTTGAAAACGCTTCAGGATCTCCACTTGAGAAATCAGCCAAGTAAATCTGGAGATCTTGTGGCTTTCCAAAGGAACCTCAGAATAGGTTTCGGGATCCGTGGAACACTCGATATCATTTCCTTAAACTTTTGGAGCTCCCTAGCGATACTTGGGTGAACACCTGCATCATAAAAAGTACCCTGGTTAGAAACGAAAGGAATTAAATTGGACACATTACCTGGGCCAGGATTCTGGACTGGGATCCTGGGATCATATCCATAGTTTGTTGGGATGCTCGGCTCCTTAGTGGTTGCTGTTTGCATGGGAATGAAGTCACCATCATGCACATCTGAGGACCTGGTCCTGAAGACTCCTACAGAAACAGAAGGGTTAGAATGCCGATATCCTTGGAGATTCTGGCCTGGATTCCCAGTAGAAAAAGGATATCCTTGAGATGGTGCAGCTAAGGATCCCAATGATAATGGAGTCCAAGGATCTTTGGAACGTGGCTGCGAGGATTTTGGCGGGATGGCTCTTGAGAATCCAACAGTAGTGCCTGCATATCCAGCGGCCTGGGAAGTCATTGTAGGGGCTGTAGTGAAGCCTGGTACTGATTTGTAACTGTAGCGAGCTGGATCTGAGGATCCTGAGGCGTTGAAGTCAAGATGCCTGGGAAATAGAGGACTTTGCTCTTCCACAAGTTTCTTAGACTTCTTAAGCTCCCCGATCTCCTTCATCACCGTTTTATTGGTATTTTCTTACTGATCCATCTGATTTTTCACCTGCTTGATCAAAGTAAACAAATCATTGTTAGTAATAACGGGATCAACAGATTGAACATGGAATCCTGTAAATACAGGATAGTCGGCTATTCTCGGCTGCTCGTCCACTTTCTTCTGACGGTCATTGTTTTTCTTCAGGCTTCCTGGAGCGGGAGGAAGAAGAGGAATGGAAGACGATGTAGAGGCCGAGACAGATTTTTGTTGGTTCGACATTTTTGAAGTGAAGATCAAATGGAGTGAATGAAATGTAGAGTTTTCTTAGAACGAAGCACCACTTGCCCCACGGTGGGCGCCAAACTGTTTTGGTCAAAAATCAACAAAATGATTTTGTATTCCAAACTAAAATGTGAGGTAGTGTGCTTGATTATCAAAATGAAGAAATATCAAAGTAAGAATGTTGACACGATGATGTAACGAGGGAAAATCCAGAATCCTTCAAGTTTCCTCTAGAAATCCTGGCAAAAAACCTCGGGAGCCGGCCTGAAGAGCCTGCTGCCTAGAAATTTTATTGATACGAAATAGAGAATTACAAGTGTTTTGGAGGTTTGATCGATCGACACTAAGTGTTACAATGATGGTAAGCTATCAGAGCTAAAGTGTATCTGTCTTGTGTGTCCCTAAGTCGATCGAATCCTCGATTATATAAGGATTACAAAGATAAAAAACTATCCGGGATTCCCAGGATCCTATCGTCCAACTAACACATCCGTTAGAGCCCTCTTCGTCCACCTGGTCCACGATTTTAGTTAGCTGGAGCTTGAATCTCGGAGGTAGTTAATGACTTCAACGGTACCTAGGTCAAATAAACACGTGGCAATTATAAGGGTTAGTCGAATAAAACAAATCAGGATACCTGGATGAGTGGGATTCCCAGACAGTAATAGGATTCCTGAGCTATCTGAGCTTCCTACGAGCATCCTGAAAATATACCCTCAACATGAACGAGTTGCGACCATAGAATATGAAAAATGGACTCTTACCCTTCGATTTATGACACGATCGGTTATAGGCAAATTCGGCTTGAGGCAAGACTAAATCCCACTATTTCGGTTTGTCGCTAACCAAGGTACACAGCAAATTCCCCAAGTTTCGATTAGTCACCTCAGTTTGGCCATCGGTTTGTGGGTGATGAGAGCTAGAAAACTGTAGTTTTGACCCCAAACGTTTCCAAAGGGTACGCCAAAAATTCCCCACAAACTTCGCGTCACGATTCGACGTAATAGTCTTAGGTATCCCATGTAGGCGCACTATCTTAGCAAAATATAAACGAGCAACTTGCGAAGCATCAAAAGTCTTGGAGCACGGAACAAAGTGAGTCATTTTAGAGAATCGATCAACAACCACCATTATAGAATCTTTTTGCCTTAGCGTAGGCGGTAACCCCAAAACAAAATCCAAACTCACATTCTCCCAAGGGCCTTAGGGGAACCGGTAGTGGCGTATATAGCCCCTAGTTCGAATGTGTTGTGTTAGCAATGTGACACACATGACAACTTTTTAATAACTGTGTTACCTCTACTTCAAGACATGGCAAACAAAATCGCTCGTGCACCATGGCCACTGTTTTGCCGCGTCCGAAATGGCCCGACAACCCACCGGTATGTCACTCGAGAATGATGGCATGACGGATGAAGATTGTGGAACACATAAGCGGTGGCCTTTATAAAGAACCCATGTCAGCGAGTAAACAGTCCCCACGTCGCTCCATGGGTTTGACTCCACGGTTGCTTGAAATCGGGAACATCTGGGTACAAATGTCGACATGAGTCAAAACTGATGGTGGAAATCTCGAAGCTAGTCATAAAAGCAGATCGAGGACTTAGTGCATCAGCCACCGTATTGGCCGAACCGGCTTTGTGTCGGATAGTGAACGAATAAGCTTGGAGTGTCTCGACCCACTTGGCATGTTGAGGGTCTAATTTCGCTTGGCCCTAGATGTACTTCAACGCCTGATGGTCCAAAAATAAAACAAAATCATTGGGAAGTAGATAATGCCACCAATATTCAAGGCTTCGTACGATGGGTAAAACTCCTTGTCATAAGTGTTATATCGTCGTCGGACTTCATTTAATTTCTCACTAAAAGATGCCACTGGTCAGCCTCCTTGGCTTAAGACCCCACCAATAGTCCAATACCAATGCCAGATGCATCACATTCAACCTGAAGTACTTCCTCAAAGTTTGGTAGTGCGATAACCGGTGCGCGGGTGAAAAGCGCCTTTAGTTCGTCAAATGCCCTTTGTGCTTCGTTAGACCACGTGAATTTAGAGCTTTTTAGTAATTCTGTCATGGGTGCAACAATCGAGCTAAAATTGCGAATTAACCGTCGATAAAAAAAGGCTAACCCATGAAAACTTCGGACGTCGTGTAATGATTTTAGGGTTGGCCAAGTTGTGATGGCGGAAATATTCTTCTCATCCATACAGATGCCCTGACCTGAAACGATATACCCCAGAAAAACGACTTCGTTGGATAAAAACTAGCAATATTTTTTGCGTTAGCAAATAGGCGTTGATCTCGTAAAATAGTAAAAACCGACTTTAAGTGAGACTTATGCCGCTCGAAATCTTTGCTAAACACCTGGATGTCGTCAAAATAAATGACGACACATTTACCAATAAGTTCTTCAAAAAATATGGTTCATGAGGCGCATAAATGTGCTCGGAGCATTCGATAACCCGAAGGGCATAATCATCCACTCATACAATCCGTCTCTAGTTTTAAAAGTAGTTTTCCACTCATGGCCTGGCCTCATACGGATTTGGTGATAGCCGCTGCGAAGGTCAATTTTCAAAAAAATGTGTGACCCGTGTAGTTGATCTAGTAGGTCTTCAAAACGCGGAATATGGAAGCGGTACTTCACGGTAATTTCATTCACAACACGACTAATAATGCACATACGATACTTACCACCAGGTTTTGGCACCAAGATCGCTGGAACGACACACAAACTTTTGCTTGGTCGGATAAACCCCTTTTCTGATAACTCGGAGACTTGCCTTTATAGATCCTGAAATTCCTTTGGGTTCATGCGGTATGTCGATTTGTTCGGAACACTAGCGTCGGGCTGGAAAGCAATGCAGTGTTAACTGTCGCGCTCTAATGGTAAACCGGGTGGAATGTCATCGGGAAAAAGGTCCGAAAATTCAGCTAATAAGGGCTGAATTGCCGTAGGTAGGCTCGAAGCTAGGGGGTTTTCTTCAAACATAACTAACCCAAAGATCCAAGGCGGAGCAGGATGCATTGCAAAACTCATAAATTCTGATTTGAAAGTATTAAAGCCCCGGTCTGTGTCTCCTTAGGATTAAATGGTGCTAACGTGATATTCAATCCATCTTTACGAAACCTATAGGTATTCTGAAACCCGTCATGTTTGACCCTACGATCATAAAGCCAAGGTCGGACCAATAGAACATGGCAAGCATCCATCGGATTGACCTTACACCATAGTTCATCTGCATATTAATTACCAATAGAAAGGGAGACTAAACAACGATGGGTACCTTAATTAAATTACCATTTTTTAGCCACGTCAACTGATACGGGTCCGGATGCGGATGTAATGGAAGACCCAACTTGTCGACTACTGAGACGGCGATCATATTGTCACAACTTCCTCCATCAATAACGATATCACACAATTTACCCTTCATGGTGCACTTTGTACGAAAGATGTTATGACGTAACCAAGTGGTGTCATCATCGTCGGCGGCTAACGAGGCACTAAGAACCCGCTGAGATATCAAAGCTTCCCCCCGATCTGGATATATTATTTCAGCCTCTTTGAAATCGTCCTCGCTATGCGTATCATCATCATAAACAGGTTCGGTATCTTCGACTAAAGCGACCACTTGTTTGTTCAGGCAATCTCGCTTTAAGTGACCCAAACCGCCACACTTGTAACACCGTATCGACCCAGATTCGGGTTTGACACCGACGCTGCCACATGGGGGGGGGGGGGGCGATCTCACGAGGTTGCGACGAGGAGCCTTGGCCCGCTGTCGCGGGGCTGCTTTGGTTAAAGGATGGACGGGGATTGGAATAACGAGACATGTTTCTGCTTTGTTTCTCCAACCGTTGTGCTAACTTGCAAACATCATCAAACGAGTATTATAGATGTAGCTGTACAATATCAGAGACGTCGGTCCGTAAATGTCACACCCCGGTCAATGGGTTTGGGTGTGAACGAGAATTGAATTATAATCGCGGATACATGGAACGACTTCTAATACTTTCAAACTTTATAAAAAAACATCACGTCGTTTCATTGCAGCGGAAAGAGTAGTGGAAACGATAATGTCTTACATTTGAAAATCATAAACTCTTAATTTAATATTAAAACATAAAACGGTATATTGGGATAGTTGGGACTACGACTCCAGAAGCAGGTCCGATAGCATGATGAAGCCCCATTTGCATGTCTTCCATGATTTGTATCAATTACCTAAGAAATCACGAGTTTAAAAGGTTAACATAAAGTTGGTGAGGTTCACAGGTTTATGACTCTACGTTTAAAATTGGTGAAACATTTTCAGTATACTTAAATATTACATTGTTTACCGTTGTGGTTGTATGAACTCACCTGAACCTTGATTTCAAATGCTAACGGTTTACCCACCCATAGTATCTCGCCCGAGAGATACTGAACAAAGCAGAATAACTGACGTGTACTCCCAGACAATCCGGAATCAGAACTGGAGCTACCAGTTAGGGCAGGGTTTTCAACCAAAATAGATCTATTCACTAGCTATCATTTCGTACAGAACTAACTGAAATCAATTAATGGTGGGATACGGTTGTACAAACGTTTATAACGATAATGTACCATAGTTGGGCAATCAATAAGAGAACAAGCGGTCATACAGCTAACACATAAACCATAATATTAAGTAAAAACATTTATCAGTTTTCATGATTTATCCCCCAAAGTATAAAACAGTAAAAGAAAAGGGGCCGTGAAACTCACTGGATCAGCATGTAGGATGCAAATAAACAGTGCAGGAGCGGTAGCAAGTAATGTCCTAAATAAATAAATAGGCATTTGCATAAGGTTTACAATCAATTAAGTAACATAAGTCACCCAAGTGTTACCGGTCAAGTCTTGACGTTTAAATCCCGTTTGTATTCATTTGAAAACTCGTTAGTTCGTATTTATTAAATAAATACTTTCGTGATGATTTATATTTTTGTTCAATAAATATAGTAAAAGAATAACCATTTAATAATTCAATCAAGTATTGGACATCGAGTTAAAAATAATAATGTTTATTATTATTTTCATAAATTTGTAAGTTATAATTATTTTTAATTAAATAGTTATGGTTAACATTTCTGGGTGAATAAAACATGGTTTAAAACTTTTGTAAATAATTATTAGTCAAAGAATAGTTATTTGAAGTTTATTTTATTTTAAAACATGAGTCATTTGAATGATACGTTCTAACTTACGTCATTTAATCATTTATTATTTCGAAATTGTTTAATATCTCATTTGCATGAAATATTCATTTCTTTTTAAAAGGTTATTTTCAAATATTACATGGTGACAGTTGGATTTATAAAAGTTTATTTATTATGAAATTTTGGATTGTTTTAATAAAACATGATAAGTAATTTGGTCTAAAATTTCTAACATTTACGTTCTCGCGTATATCGCCGTATGGGTCCCGGTTTTATTACTACGCAACGTATTTTCATTTTGATTACTTTGATTTCATCAAAGTAATAATAAAAGTTCATAAAAATATTTAAAGTCAATTGCTTGCCTTTTGATTATTTTTATAAAAATCTTTTATAAAAATATTTATTCTACAAATGTCTTTTTATAGAAAATCCTCCATTTTTATAACATGTCTTTAATTGGTATAAACTTGTAATAAATCCAAGTATTTATGTCAAATTAATCATTTGACATAAATTTTATTCTTACCATTTTTAGTAAAAATTAAATATATTCTTTTTGTCTTTGAAAGACTTTTATAACACTTTAATGTGTTATACTTTCTAAATCAAGTAATTTTTTTTTTATTTTTTTACATGGTTCTTTCTATGAGTTATTTAAGCATGAAAAAAATATATAAGTGTAACCATGGTTTTAATCCCTTATATATTTTAATCCAAATCTAATAAACTCATTAACATGATTATTTATTTATTCCATTTACTAGCATTTTAATAGTTCATATCATAATCAAATGTTCATATCCACTAACACTTTGTGTTAGGACCAATTAATTAAAGTAAATGCAATCTAGTAACACATTTAGTGTTAGGATAAATTTAAACATAAAATCTACTTACACTTTTAGGTGTTAGGACCAACTAGTTATTTTAGTTAGCAACATATATTTTCATTCCATGATTTATTTAACTAGCAACTTTCATTTAAACAGTTTATATCTACTAACACTTTTCAAGTGTTAGGACCAAATGAACATTAAAGAATTTACAATCATATTAGTTATCCATTTTTAATCAAAGAAGAGGCTTGAGATTTGTTAAACCAACTAGTATGAAATCAAATGATTTCAAGAACACAAGAATCTTGGTGCACACCTATTACTTTCCTTAGATTTCACAAGTGTGTTTCACCACACTCCTTGGCTACTTTAAGTCTTGAGACACCAAGAGAGTGCTTAGATTTCTTGAAGAAAAGAGATAGAGAAGAGAGTTGGTTAGATGATTTAACAAATACAAGATTTCAAGGAATTTTGGTTGTCAAGACTTGAGGGTTCCATTTGTGGGTGTAGATATGTAAGAAAAATAGGAGAAATGTGACTTAGAAAGACTCACAAGGAGTGGAGAAGAAAAATCGGTGGAGAGGAGGGAGGTCCGGCGACGGTTCCGGCGGTGGCAGGCGGTGGAGCTGCGACGATAGAGGGGCTGCCGGTGGTGGCTGCCGGCTGCTGTGAGGTGGTTGACGGTGGAGGTGTGGGCTGGCCAAGAGGGAAAAGGGAGAGAGTGAATGTTGTGGTGTGAGGGAGCAAGTGAAGTGGGTGGTCTCCTTTATACACTAATTAGAGGTTAATACCTCATGGTTAGTGACTACACTCCATGGAACTTGCAATATCCAACTAACAAAACTTCCTAGACTAGGTGTGTTGTCAACACCACAATCACCCAACTCTTTGATGTAGGTGACTAGTTTTATAAACTCTCTAAGCTTTTATAAAATGGTGAAGGCTTTTATAAAATGGTGAAGGCTTTTATAAAATATGAAGAGGTTAGGGGTTTATAAAAATCATAATTTTTATAACTTTGGTCCAAGTATAAATAACTACAAAGGTGGTAGTTTTGTAGGTTGATGGGCCAAAATTTTATAAACAGACTAGTGGGCTCATTCTATAAAATTTCATGGGTTAAAGCCCATTTAATTATAAAGATTGGAGACTGGGGCGAAGCCCATAAAATCGGGTAAAGGGGGCCAGTTTCCGATTGGGCCGCGGGGGGGGGGGGGGGGGAACGAACTGGGCCAGGGGTTGGGTTTCCGAGTGGGCCGAAGGGAGAGAGGGAATCGGGTTCGGCCCAAGGCCATTTGGGCCGCGGGTCGGGTCTTCGGGTTGGGTCGATCCTTCGGTGAGTTAAGTTGAGTCACCGGGTAAAGTTTCGGGTTTGTTCGGGTTATTTTGGGCCTAACTGGGCCTGAACGGGTCATCGGTTTTTCATCTGACTAAGTCTTGACAACGGAATGATTTTTATCACATTTTAAGTTCATAGACGTTTAAGGTGAAATAGATTATTTCGGTTATTGATAAAATATAAAAAGTCTAATTTTTATATTTAACAATTTCTTATTATTATAATTCCACGTTTACAATATGACAACCTTCATATTTTACGGGTATATGTTTCTGGTACAAACGCGGGATTAAAACTAGTTATCAGTTACTCGTTTAATCTAGGATTTTAACAGTTTAATCACACAAATAACACGTATGAGCACTAAATTAAAAGTTAAAAGCGAGAAGTTTGACCTGTTTTTGGACGAGGTGTCACAGTAAAGAACCCAAAAACCGAGCAATGACTTGCTCGTCTTCCTCTTCTGCACCACATAGCATGCGAAGACGTTCGAATTCGAGAATAAAGTCCTCCACCGTTAATGATCCCTGTTTCAACCTGTACGATATTCTAAGAATGCATCTTGGCGATGATTGACGGGCAAGAATTTTTTTTATAGTAAACTTTTTATCTTATCCCACGTTTCAAATTTATGTTTACCTTCCTGGAGATGTTTTTTTTCAAGTGTTCCCACCATAACGAAGCATGTTTACGTAACTTCAACGCGACCAACTTCACTTTTAGATAATCCGGCACTTATTTGACATCGAAAATTCGTTCCACAATATGGATCTAATCTATGAACTCATCGGGTTGAACACCCCCTTCGAATTCCGGTATCTCCATGCGAAACCCTAGGTTTCGTAGTGGGTCTCGCGCCGGCGGTGAGTCCTCTCGGACGTGATAGGGCTGGCCAAACGGGTTGTGGTAGTCGACTCTATCTCCTTCGTTAATCGCCACCGAATTTGTCGTATTAGAGTCATCGAGATCTCCCCAGCGACCTTCGTTGGTATCTCCACTTCCCGAAGCCTCTGGCGCAATCTCTCAATCTCTTCATCTCTCGGATCACGATAGTAATCATTGTTGCCTCTGGCGACGAATCTACGATGGTTCCTACGGTAATCCGTCATGGCTCTAAATACCACTTGATAGCGTGATGGTTGCTTAACCTTGAACTATGTCAAGAATAAAACCCTAGAACCAAGAACCGGTTCTAGCAAAGGAATTGGATAAACCTCCAAATCGAAGTTCTTATAGTTTTTTTTTCTTTTTTGGTTTATCTTTTAGCGGTTTGTTTTTTCAGATTTATCTTGTTTTTACTGAGTTTCTTGGTTTAAAATTTTGACGGGTTCGATTCTAATTTTAACATTTAGCTCATACATTCGATATTTTTTTTTATTTTAAACATTTTCAATTATTTTGTATGTTCGTATATTTCTGGTCAAAATGCGCGACAACACACGCAGATGAAAGCAACGTGTCTTTGGTATGGTGATGTTTTGTATTTTTTCAAGGGTTTTAAACTTTTGCTCGCGTATTTTAATAAAAAAAAAGGGTTTTATTACTTGTACCATCACATCCAAACATGAAACTAGCGTTTGTACGCTACTAAACACAACTTGTACGAATTGCAACCAGTTTCCATGACGTTGGGCGGAATCCACAAAACTATTAAATACGGTTTACTCCCCCCCTCTCACCGATATATAAAACGCCACATACATTGCTTCTCCGCCACGCACAACACCCCACACCACCATTCGTCGAGATCCGGCGGTGATCGTCGGATTTCATCCCCCCTCCCATCAACCACCATGATCATGATGAAGCTTTCTTCCTCCGCCCTCGTCGCATCTGTTCTCGCTGCATCCACAGCAGCTCTCTCCTCCTCCTCTCATTTCGATTCCTCCCTCCAGGTACTTCAATTTCCCCTCCCCCAAATTGCCAACTTTTTGGGGTTCTGTCGAGTTAATTTGGTTAGATGGAGAAGATGGATTCAACTATTGATGTTGTTTTGCAGGATCAGAGAGGGAGAACGGTTGGTTCAGAGAAGGGGAAATTCGCTCCTGGATTCGATGGGTTGAGGTTCATCGAGACGTTGGTGACTGCACATAAGTGATAGAAGATGCAGGTTTTGTAATCTATCTGCTTATATAATTTTCATGACAAAGTTGCATTTGTTTCGTTTCGCGTATCTTGGTATTTGATTGTTAGATCCCGTTTGTTGGGCGCTGATTGTATTACTAGTTGAGTTTGTTACCGTTATATTTTGATTCATTTTCTTTGATCGATCTATGAATCGCGTAGTTTTTTTTTTAAAACGAACGAATTGCATAGGATGAGCTCATTTTTTTTGGTGTTTATGCTAGTAAGAGTTGTACTTTCTTGGTGATCAAACCTGGGTTCGAATCCCACTTATGTGTTTTTTATTTTAAACTATGACAAGCTTTTTTTTTTTTTTTTTAATATAATTATAGTGAAAGATTTAATCAGTTTTCTAACTTTTTTTAATCTAACTTCGCATGTTGCCCTTTTTCACTTTCTTCTTGGTTGAAATTCGCTATAGTAGGTTTGATTATCATTTCTTCTAACAGAAACTGAAACCGGGATTCCTCTGCACCAATTTATCTTAAAGTTATGATTCTTAACTTGCAAAATTCTTAAAGTTAAATTATGTTTAATTTGGAGTGGTAGTCGCCTGTTGGTATTGGATGCATTGTGATTTGATAAAATTCGGTTAAAGAGGAAGCCCCGGTCAATTTTTTGTTTGATTCCCTGGATGGGCGTTCAACACTCTGGCGAACCGATATCCTTGTGTTCGGGTGGCAAAGAGGGAAACATGCTTGTGTGGACCTCACTGGGGTTTCTCCCCTGGTAGGGCTGAGGCCCAACACGTTCAGGGCTGGGCAGACGACTTCTAAGGCGGTTGCTGGGAAAGTAAACAAACACGAGAAAACGTGCCTCGAGAATCAACATGTGTTTGTTCCCTTCGCGTTTGATATTTTTGGTTACCTCGCTCTGGAAGCAGTGGACACGCTTAGTCGTATCCAAAAAGTTATGTCGGGGAACGTTTCGTCCCCTACGCCAACACACGTTGTTTTTACGCGTCTTGGGTTCGCTATCCAGAAAAGGTTGGCGGCGCACCTTGTTGCACGTCTTTCTTGTTTGGGGTGTTGAGTCGTGTCTGTTTTGTAACTTTTTGTTTTCACAAGGAAAACAGTATACTTGTAAATTTCATCTTATCTTAATACTAATAAAGCAATAAAAATGTTTCCACGTGTCTTCTTTTTAAGGTGTCCACATCAATACTGCCACATGTCAAAACCAAATTCAATTATCAATTTAGTAAAGTACCAATTAAGACTAATTACCAATTTTATCAAAATAAAATTTTAATTTAAAAAATAGCAAACATAATGTAGTTTTGATAAATTACACAATAATTTGAGTCTTTTTAAGGAAATAAATCAAGAATTTGTCATTTTTAATGTATAAAATTATCAATTAATATTTTATAATGAATTATGTCATTATAATATTCAAATTTCTTAATCTTTTTTTATATTTAGCTAATTTTATAAATCTAAATTCAACCCGTGTAGTACACGGGTTACTAACCTAGTTATCAAATATATGACTATAGTTATCATCTGTCAGTTTTGTTTTAAGAATGTTGTTAGGACTAGATCTTTAGCATATGACAGTGATTGGTGATTTAGCAGTTTATATTTTAGAATCACATCCCATTTGTTTAGGATTTGATCCCATATGACATGACAGTGTTTGGATATAGGACTGATTCCAAAAGGAGGAGAGACAATAAAATTTGATTGCTGCTACCATAATAAGCGAGAAATTTGGTATTCTAGGATTTCTAATGAAATTAGATTTACTCATTTTAATTTAGAAGGTCCGTTTGGTTCATTGAATTCTTGGAATAAAAATGGAATTTGAATGTTTTCCATCAAAAATATTTATTTGATTGGCACTAAAAAGAATTGAAATTGGAATTTTTCCACCGCTCATGGGATTTTATAATTCCTTCCTACTTGGTGATAGAATTTATAACTTTTCCAATGAAATCTTAAAACTTAAAATTGACCAAAAAGCCCTTATCTCCTTCCTTCCAAATAGAATCATTGATCATCATTGGATTTTATCAAATTCACAAAGCTCCATTATCATAATCGATCAAAATCATAGGTGGGAAACCAATTGAACCACCAATTAAACCTACTTCTGAAATCGGATTATTTTCAAATCTTAGTTAAAACAACACAAACTTTTCGAACTATGGTTTAAAAAACCATATCCATGAAAGATTTAGAAGGCAAAATCAACACTTGATTTTCTTCAGAAGACCATGGATGAACGATGGAAGAAGACGAGGTCTGATTGATGGCCTGGTGATTTCGATTTCAATAGAAGATCTAAACTGGTGACGTTGATTTTAAAAAACCATACTAATGTTGGATTTGTGTGCGATTTCTTTTAGAATAATTTTAAAGGATTCATCTCTTTTTTATTTCAATTCCCTTAAAAAATATTATGTGAAACAAACGGATCAATTCCTTTAAAAAAGTATTTTGCAAACTAAACGGACCCTTAATTTACTAATAATCTACATATTTTACTTCTTACCTAAAAAGAGCCCACTTCTATTTAGAGAATCATACTTCAGTCTTCAGGAGTGATGTCCCTAGTACATATTGTTAATTACATTGACTTCATATTTCATGTTCTTTGACATGGTTTTGATCCTCCTCTGATACTCGGTTACAATTAACATTTGGAAAAAAATTACTTAAACACAAACCAAGAAACAACATGAAATAGGTAATAAATTCAAGTAAGTATCATAGAATCGTGTATTTCAATTAACCCGACCGTTTATTACAATTAACTCACGATTCCAAACTGTATCGTAACATTAGATTTACTAGTCGAACCGCAATGAATCATATAATTTTGACAGCTATGTCCAAGAAAGAGTAGTACAATCTTTATTGGCTTGCAGATGCTATACCTTCCAAGAAAGTAATGTATTTGCCATTCATGTTGCAATAAAGGTCATGCCATGGTATTGTTCTTTTCCTACCTCTCTGAATACATGGTTGATTTGCACGGATTAGATGTTTTTCAAGGTTATTTAATACGTGTTGGTTTTATGCACTTGATATTTCAGACTTTATTTTGTATTTGTTAAATTTTGCATCTACCAGATGCACATAGAATTACATGATATTAAACTTCTTTATAAGTACCCTCATAGAATCCATCATATCTACAATAAACTAAACACCCTATTTCAGATTATAAGTATGACTACTAGAAAGGGGATAGTTTTCGCTTCATCTAGGACCTTCAAAGAGGTTGAGGGGTAGTTGATTTTGTAATATATTATTATGGTTAATTAGTATGAGCCCACGAGCCCAATAGGTATCTAGGGTTTATGTTATTCTCTATATAAATGTAACCTTGATTATTCAATAAGATCATCAAGTAATTCACTCATTCCATATTCTTACATGGTATCACAGCCTAAACGATCCAAACCTTAGTCGTTTCTATCAAGCTCAAACCCTAGACAGGGCGGCGTGTCGCCACCATCGCCGCCCTGTCCCAATTTCGTTTTCGTATTTACTTTCTTCTATTTTTCTATATTCCATTCGAATAAAGCTTCATTTTTCATCTAAAGATTTTGATCGTCCAATCTTTTTTTTATTGCGTTCGGATTGTCTTTTCTATAAATTGCAGACACATTGGGGTTAGTACAAGGCTTCCATGGCGATTTTTTTCTTGGTTTTCTTTCTAAGAATTTTAGTTCCCACGTGGATGTCATTATTGCAATAGATTATGTATGTTGGCTTCCATTATTTGATGTTATATCAATTAGATTGAATTCTTGACATCCGAAGTGTATTGTTTTTCGATCATCAGAGGCTTCGATCACCATTCTTTTCTTTCTTTTTTATCTATGGATCTAATCACGGCTTGATTGGGGTTCTTTCTTTTCTTTATTTTAAAGATCTACGGATCCCATCTCTTGATCTACGACTTTGTTTTCTTTTTCCTTTTAGATCTATAGTTATCATCTCGTTGACCTACGGGTCTAAGATACCGCTGCTTGACAGCCTCGACACACCGTCACACGATTACGGTCACCATTTGTCGAGTTATTATTTTTTTTATTAGCAGCCTCTCTTCTCTCTTCTACCTCGTCATAGCCGACTAAGATGGAACGATGTTTGATTGGGATCTAGCCATCAAGATTCAAAACCGGATGAAGTCGTGTTAGGAACTAAAGCCGAGTACACTTAACAATACTTCGAGTGATACAATTGTTTTGAGCAATTTGGAGAAGATTGGAATTCCGAGTCGTGGATCAAAATTGAAGCAAGTTTTTAAGTTAATATTATTATTATTTTTAGTTAGTTTTTTTTCCAGTCCAAGTTTCCATTATCTTTCCGCTTTAACTGCAAGGGTGTTTTGGAATATATTATTAGGGTTAATTAGTATGAGCCCACGAGCCCAATAGGTATCTAGGGTTTATGTTATTCTCTATATAATGTAACCTTGATTATTCAATGAAGATCATCAAGTAATTCAGTCATTCCATATTCTTACAGTTGAGTCACCCCTGCATGTGTTTGAATTGATGTTTGGTTGATAACCGTTTTCAATGTCAATCAAGAACGATAACCCCAGCCCTTGTTCTTGATTGACATTGTAAATGGTCATCAAACATATACATTATCCAGATGTTATGAGTATGATTGTGCCTAAGTAGTGTGGGATACACTGGTCAAAGCAAATCTAATCAATATCTTAACATATCCAGATGTTATGAGTATGATGTGCCTAAGTTTAAGATGGACAAATTATACCGGCAATCAGCATGACTTATGTGCTTCAATTAGTTGAAATTGAAGTGTAGTTCAGTGCGTCATGATCAATATGATTCCATATAGTGATCTTTCTCATACCAAAAATAGAGTTTGATCCTGTATTGCAATTTCATTTCATTTCGGAAAAGTACAAAAAGATTTTTAATGTATTTTAGCATAAGTTTGAAAAATTAAAAAGATTTTAGGTTTGTTTTGAAATAAATTTTCTAAAAGCCAAAAATATTTTGTTTATGCTTTATTTTCGATCTGATCAACACGTGATATAAATCAAAATTTCAAAATCATATCTTGGAGTCTCGAAGAGACGTTTTGCGCATTATTTATGTTTGAACATGTTGCTAAATGAAAGATGTCACAACTTCAAGTCTTCTGAACATGTTGCTAAATGAAAAGATGTCACAACTTCAAGTCTTCTGAAGCTGTTCATTTCTATTGAATGAACAGATTCTATACTTGAGGGGGAGTTTGATTGAAGATACAGTTTTCTGTGTTGTTAAGATACCGCACACGTCGAGGGGGAGTTTGTTGATGCATATTCTGAGCGTCGTGTGAAGTATCTGAACAGGACGATGTGAAGATCAAAACAAGACAAGATTGTTGCCTATCAAACTGGATCCGAACTGGCAGTTCGGATTAGGCGAACCACCAGTTCGGCTGGGGTTCGGTAGGTCATGTATAAATAGGAAGTTTGTCTTTGTTTCTTGTAAATGAGCGTGTAAGAGCCTGAGCTAAAGTGTGTGTTTTTGTGGTGTGTTCTCTGTGTCAGTTCTCAGTGTTCTTGGTTGTAATTGTTCACTTTGATCAATAAAACAATCGGTTTAATTACGTTTCGTATCCAAAATAGCTAGATCGAGTAGACGATCCATTGCTCACGAACTTTCAGAGACTTTTTCAAGAGATATACATGGTTGGGAAATTGAGGATGTTTAAAACCCATGGGTTGGTGCATGTATACCGTTTCTGCCAGGTGTCTATGCAAAAAGGCGTTTTTAACGTCTAATTGGCTTATGTCCCATTGATGTGCTAGAGCAATACTAAGAACGGTTCGGATGGTAGCGGGCTTAACCACTAGACTGAATGTTTCCTGACAGTCAACTCCCACCTGCTGAGACCTGCCATCACAAACAAGACGCGCTTTATAGTGCTTAAGTGCGCCGTCAGAGCGCGTCTTATGTTTAAATAACCAAATGCATCAAACAATATTCATATGTGGTAAACGAGGTACAAGCTCCCACATCTTATTGTCAACAAGAGCAGTAAATTCCTTTGTCATGGAACGGTACCAAGTTGGGTTGGTTAAGGCTTCTTTTGGTGTTTTGGGTAGAGGTTCAAAGGAAGAGCTATTTGCGTTAAGGTTAAAGGAAATCTTGGGTTTGGATATACCGGACATGCTGCGAGTTCTGATTGTTCGAGCAAGGGGTGGTGCGGGGTGGCGAGTTGTATGAGTGGTTGTGTTTGTATGGGTGGCGGCTAGAGAGTTTAGGAGGGGGGGGGAGTCGAGTGGGACGTGTTTGGGGAGTGGGAGGGGCAAAAAAGGGGGTGGGTGGGCCGTTATTAGGTGTTAGGCCGGAAGGTGTTGTTGGGCCAGAAGGTAGGGAATGTGGTGGAGTGGTTGGCGATTGTGGGCTGGGGACGGAATCTGTGGGAGAGGAGGTGTTACGCAAGTGTGGCTTTGGAGTGGATGGAGGAGTGGGGTCGATGGGTGGATCGAAGTTTGTGACGGTAGTATCGTCCCACCGAGAGGGGTGAGGATCGGCGTCGGGTGGAGATGTGGTGGATGGCGGAGAGGATATTTTTGCAATCGAGAAGCTGTGTTCCTCAAATAGGACGTGTCGGGATATTATGATGCGGTGTGATGATGGGTCGTAGCATTTATAACCGCGATGATTCGTTGGATGACTAAGGAAGACACATGGTGTGGATTCGTTTTGAAGTTTATTTATGGTAGTAGGTGGGAATAAAGGGAAGCATAGGCACCTAAAGGTGCGAATGTGATTGTAAGTTGGATATTTATGGTAGAGGAGGAAGGTGGGGGTGTGGTTGGTTTTAATTTTAGATGGTAAAATATTGTGGAGATATGTGGCCTGTTGAAGGGCATGAGGTCAAAATGATAAGGGGACGGAGGAATGGGTGAGAAGAGTACAAAGGATGTTGTTTATGTATCATATTATGTGTTCGGTGCCGTTATCACATCGTAGGGATTTAATGGGATGTTGAAATTGAGTTTTAACAAAGTTGTAGAAATTTGAGAAAACCGTAAAAGCCGACGACTTTTGAGAAAGGGGAAACCTCCACAAATAATTAGTAAAGTCGTCCAGGAACAATATATAATATTTGTGCCCACCCGAACTCATTACCAGTGATGTCCAAATATCACTTTGCACAATCTCAAATGGAGTAGAAGCAATAGAAACTGAATCAGACAATGGTAGTTTAACATGTTTGCCAAAAACACATGATTGGCATAAAGTTCAGAAAATTTGGTGACATTAATAGCATGTTCATTATTCAAACAATGCAACAAAGATAAACCCGGGTGTCCCAACCGGGAATGCCAAGTGTCCTGTGAAACAACAGCAAATGCAGAAGGACTTTCATTAGAAGTAAATGAAGGCGCAGCATGGGGTAAAGATCTCCGGTGCTATCACATCGGAGGAGCGGAGTCCGCGTCCGATAATCCTTCACAACAAAACCAAACTTATCAAATTTAACAAAACCATTATTATCTTTGGTTAGTTGTCTAATAGATAGAAGATTTTTAACAAGGTGTGGGGAAACAAGGACATTGTTTAAATAAATGGGCGGGTAAGGGGCGGGTAATTTAGTAGTGGTAGTGGTGAGAATGGGCAACTTGTGGCCATTGCCAACGAAAATGAAATTCAACATGCTATTATTAATATAAGAGGGAAGTGTACCTGTCTGATGAGTCATGTGATATGTCGCTCCCGAGTCAAGGTACCAGTTCGGATCCGGATGTAAAGTTTGAGTGTAGGCCGCTTGTTCAACATTCATATAATACCGGTCAGCAACACGGTAAGCCTGTGGAGGTGCGCCGAGAATCCCAGGGGCACCGGAGGGAGGGGGCTGACCACGTCCCATGAGAAAACACCTTGCCGGAACAGTGGGATAAGGGGCCAGTGGTGGGGCTGGGTGCCATTGCCAAGTCTCGTGTGCCAGGACGATCAGTGCGTATTGTAACACCCATGTTCAATTTGATGTCAAACATTACACAAATACTTAATAAAATATGGTCCCAGAAATTTTTTGTTCAAAATACATAGTTAACAACCCTACAACCCAACACTTGGGCTTAAATTTCACAAAATATACCTTTTGGGTAGTAATAGACTTTCATAAATTGTTAAATAACATTTACATGTTTTATAAACAAAAAGTACGGAACGGGTCTTTAGCAAATCCTCTCGTGATTCGGTTCTTGAAGCCTTGATGAGCATCCTTCAAGTTTTTCCTTTACCTGCACATACTCACTTTCAATAGTGAGTTTCTAGTGCATAACAAATATAAACATCATAGTTAATGTGGAATAAACATGAAAATTCGGAGATGGGATTCTAGGCGTATCGCCTAGAGTATCTCATGTTCTAGGCGATACGCTAGAACTTGTAGGCGTATCGCCTGAAGAACTGCATGCTCCAAGCGATACGCTTGGAGCCCAGTTTCCAGGGATTTGGCTGAAATCTGGCGATACGCTAGAACTTGTAGGCTATCTCCCCTGTTCACCAGTTTTGTACCTGGATTTATTGGGACTTCAGTTCTTCCCTTAGAATGTCCCAAAAACATATTATTAAGCATAAAACTTACACATTTACATACCTTAGCCACGGTTTACATTTTTGATAACTAGTTCCGGGTTCTCCCGACCCGTTTGACCCACTAAGAGGTTCTTTGTGGCAACTATCAATGTTACCTTCCAGAAATTTTACCCATTACCATATAACATCAAAGTATTTGTATGTATACCCATAGTTAGTTTTATGCTTCCGTTATGAGTTTAGCTTTACACATTACCCACACGCTAAGTTTTTGACAAAGTTCATACAAATTTCACTCTACTTGCCATTAGTTCATCTAATCGTTTTAGTTAATAACAAAACGACCTTTGTTTATTATTTGACCCGTTAAGACGGGTCCTTGCCCTTGGTTTACCCCAATGCCTAACTCGACCACATATAAGCCTTAGAATCTATGGTTCTATAACCATTTTATGATTCCCTTTTCTCTTGTTACTTGGCATAGACTCTATAAGCCCATTTCCGTCATTGTAACTTTCATTCGTTCTTTGATCCATCCGAATCTTTTCTATGGTCAAGTTTATCATTGGAGAACCTCTTGGCTTTGGGCTTCACGGTTCCTAGAACCATTCGTCACCCATTTACATAATTCATAGTTTATTCTATTAAATTGTAAATACACATTTACTTATCTACTTCATGTAACATAAATAATGTTACACATGCATTTGGTTCCTACAACCATTATCAATCAATTACTCATTTGGCCATTTTTATGGTCCCTATGAATCGATTAGTAAGTTTTATTCTTTGACTCATTATGACGAATCCTTTAGAATCGTTCGACCCGTTTAACCCATTAGCATGAATCATACGATTCATTTACCGCTAATATCATACATTCTTATGGCCATGGTCCCTATGAACCATTTAATTATGTATTGTTCTTTGACTTTTTTCCTACTTAGAGCTTAACTCTAATTATTTTACGTTGTAATTATACGCATTTCAACAACTTGCCTCGTAGGGAAAGTTTATCACATTTCATAAAAATCATGCATTCTATATCATTAATGCAAATATGAGTCATTAACAAAATATGTAACATAGCATAGATGTTACCTCGTGAGCTTGAGCTTATGTTCCTTGGGTAGTTTAACCTTTACTTCGTTTACCTCAAAGCATCTTGGCATTTATAACTTCCATCATGCCTCTTTATCCGTTTGACCCGCTCGCATGCTTAATATACATGTGCATAATATTTGTATAAGTTATTTCCATGCACCTCAGATGCTTCTAATACACCCAACTATATGCACATAATCGATTATAATTGGACATTCATGTTTTAATCATCTACGTTGACATATCCAACTTTAACGGGTTATAAAAACTTCTTCTTTTTGTGCAGCATTTTACTGCGTTGCTGCTGAAATCGACATTTTTGACCACTGAATAATTTTATTCAGCCTTTCATGTTCAAATATGAATTATAGTAGACTCATAGGGCTTTCCGAGCATATACGATACACATTTTTTGGAGTTACGGTTTATTTTATACAATTTTTCTAAAAACAGGGCAGCAACCATTATTTTTCCCAAACAGCATGCTGGAAAATTGAGTGACCATATTAACGGGTCATTTTGACCCATTATACATCGGATTCAGTTTCCGGTGTTCAAATACCAAACATAGTATTCAAAACAAGCTTTTCAATCATATATTTTGCATCCTAAACGGACCTACGAGGGATCTTATACGCCCCTTCCAAAACAGCCCCACAACTAGGTTCTTAACATTTTCATGGTTTTATACCATCTCATTTAACACACTTTATAAGCATGGATTTCACATATCAAGCACATTATTATTTCATGATTGTAAGTGGTATATCATTCTTACATTTACTTTGAGGTCAAGGCAAACACATAGGTTTTTGTGAAAAGGCGATTTCCGGCGCCCTCGCCGGCGTCCTTTAACCTGTCCGTTCCTTCATTCTTCTTTCCTAGATTGTTTTCTTCTAGCGCCTAGCGATCCTGATATCTTCCACTGTGTCATCGGATTTTCCTTAACCGATTAGATTTGTGGAGATTCGAGTATTGTTAGCAGTCGAGATCTAAAACGTCTAGGGTTTTTCTTTACCTTTTTGTAGTTCCGATGGGTTATGGGGGGTACCACAGATCGCGATCAGTGGGGAGAGATCGAAGATACCGTCGAGACTATCGTGACCGGGATGGGAGGGCTGGGTTGGGCAGAAGCAGGTCCTCGCGTGGAGTTTCTAGGGTTAGGGAAGGCTTCGATGATGAGTTCTACGGGAATGAGCAAAGGGGTCCAACAACGAGATTCTTCAACACCAACTGCGAGAGGTTTCCTCATGGTAAGTTTGATGAGTTTGGGGTCTTTCATGAATTTGAGTATGCGGGTATGGAGGGTGACCATGCAAACCCTGGGGTTTGGGAAAAGGTTACGAATCGTAAGGCAAAATATAGATCCAAAACTCCAATCCGATTCAATGTTTCACGTGATAAGTATGTTGATAAACGTTGGGACGATGTTGACAAATGGTCCAACACCATTTTTGTTACGAATTTTCCGTCTGGTACTACTAGAATGGGTTTATGGGATAGATGCTCAAAGGTTGGAAAAGTTCTTGATGTGTTTATTTCGGCTAAGGAGTCCGTTGTTGGTAAAAGGTTTGCGTTTGTTCGGTTTGCTAAAGGTTTGGACATATCCAATATTATTTACAGGATTAGAAACTTGTGGATTGGTTCTTTTAGGCTTTTCGCGGATGTATCTAAATTCAAAAGAGGTGATAAGGGGGTTAACAAGGATTTGAGTACTAAGGGTAAGGAGCAAGTCAGGAAGGAGATGAATGAGGTTTATTCGCAAACGTCTGAGCCTAAAAAACATGTGTCGTGGGCTACTCCGACGGAGCCTTCTTCGGAGGCTGCTATGAAGCCGGCTGTCCCGTTGGATTCGGTTAAGGCAGGGACGTCTTTATTGGGCAAGGATAGTTTTGGTGACCAAGATGTGGTGAAAGAAAAGTTTGTGATTGGTAATGATAAACAAGTACCCATTGATAACTTTAAGAGTTCTTTGCTTCTTATGGTCCGGGATATCAAGTCTTTGTCGAAATTGTACCATCTTGCTTCCATGGAAGGATTTGATAATGTGTCGTTTAGGTACGTGGGTGGTTGGTGGGTTCGGGTTGACTGTAATACTTCGGAAGAAAGTGCTAAATTTGCTAATTGCAAAGCTTTCAAATCTATTTTTAGTGCTATCAAGAGAGTTACTAGTGATTTTTGGGTTAAGGAACGTATGATTTGGCTTGGGATTTCGGGTTTACCTCTTGGAGCTTGGTCCTCGGAGGTGTTTTCAGATATTGCTAGTTTATGGGGGAAGGTTTGCTTTGTTGACAATGATTTAGAGGAACCGTTAGCTGTCGGAAAGGTTTGTGTTCTTACACCTTCTCCTACGAGGATTTCTGAAAACATTGTTTGCGAATTGGGTGGTAAGTGCTTCGATGTGGTGGTTACTGAACAACAATATTGGACGCCATGTTTTGATGTTCCTGAAGACTCGGATGATGACTCTTTTATTGAGGAGGATGCTTCGTTTCAAGGCGATAATAATGTTGATTGTGAAGGTGAAAAGGTTCTTCGTGAGGCGTGCCATATGCCGATGCAAGAGGAACGAGCTGTGGCTACTTCTGTGGTCGATCCGGTGCTTGATCCGAACAGTAATTCTGGAGGCGTGGAGAAGGACCCGGTTAATCAAGGTGAAACGGGGTATGTAAATTCGGATCCCTTTGGTATTATGGATTTTTTAGAGAAACAATTCCCCGCCCAAAACAAAAGTTATTCGGTTTCTCTGTCGGTTCCACCGGGTTTCCAAAGGATTGAAAATTTAGAGGATGGGGTTATTAACATGAGAAAAGAGGTCACGGTTGAAACTCCGGTGTGTGACTATGCTCCTACGAAAATCGATATTGAAACTAATCAAGTAAATTCTAATGGTGCAATGTTTGAGATGCTTGATGGTGAGGGTACCGGGCTTGCTAGTAACGTGGATATTGGAACTTCTAGGAAAGTCCCACATATTACACAAAATGTTTCTCTTCTCGAACAATTTACGAGGTATATTGAGTTTGGTGAATCGATTGGTCTTGAGATGGAGGGTGCTAAACGAGATCTTAATAATTGTATCAATAGGATGAGTGAATCCATGGTTTCCCGATGAAGATTCTTTCCATAAATGCTTGCGGTATTGGGGCGAGTTTCAAAAGACGTGCTATTACTAAAATGTGTAACGAGTTTGGTGTTAATTTCTTAGCCATTCAGGAGACTCATGTTGAATTTATTGACACGGGCACTGTTAGAGCTCTCTGGGGAAATGTTAACTTTGACTGGGCTTGCGCTAGTTCACGTGGTAGATCGGGTGGTATCGTTGCTATTTGGGATCCGGTGATGTTCTCTTGTTCGCATACTTGGGTCTTTGATAATCTTCTTATTGTCAAGGGTACGTGGGTTCAAAGTCATGTGGTTAGCTTCATGGTCATTGTCTATGCCCCTCAAGCTAGTCGTGCTAAACGGGATCTTTGGAGTTTCATCTCCATCTTCATGTCTTCTTATCCGGGCGAGTATATCATTTTTGGAGACTTTAATGTTTCTAGGTTTGAATCGGAAAGATTAGGGGTGGCGTTCGATAGAGGCGAAGCGGAAGATTTCAATGATTTTATCGATAATAAGGGCTTGGAGGATATTAGTCTTGGTGGCTTTAAATTCACCCGTACGAGTTCGAATGGTCTCCAACAAAGCAAAATTGATCGGTTTTTGGTTTCTAATTCTCTTGGTAGTCGTGTCAGTGGCTTGGAGGCGTTGGCTTTGGGTAACAAGGTGGCGGACCACCGTCCCATCCTTTTACGGGTTAGAGATGTTGATTTTGGTCCGATTCCCTTCAAGTTTTTCAATTATTGGATTGCTTTACCGGATTATGATAATGTAGTCAAGGGTGCTTGGGAGGATCCGATTTCTGTTATCCACTCTAATTGTTTCATTCGGTTTAAGGAAAAATTGAAGTTGGTCAAAAAGAGCCTAAAGAAGTGGAATAGATCTAGGCTTGAATTTGAAAATGGCAATTTCAAAGATCTTAGCAAAAAACTCACTGATATCGAGTTAGACATGGAAAAAGGGTTGAATTTGGTTGATCTTAATAAGGAGAAGTCGGTGATTCTTCATGAGTTGGGTGCCATTGAGAAACGAAAATTTTTAGAGATGTCTCAAAAAATTAAGACTAAATGGGTTTTGGAGGGTGACGAAAACTCCAAGTTCTTTCATGCGTATCTCAAAAAAAGACGTCGGAGTAATACGATCAGAGGCGTTAAAGTGAATGGGGTTTGGTTTGATGATCCGGTTGCGATTAAAGACGCGTTCTTTGAGCACCATAGCTCTCGATTTCGTGCGCAAGACCAGCATCGTGATGTTCATTTGGAGGGGTTGCGGTTCAACGTGATTTCCCCCTCGGTTGCCGAGGGGCTGTGTGCGAAACCAAGTGTTGGCGAGGTTCGTGGGGTTGTGTGGGAGTGTGGGGGTAGTAAAGCTCCGGGTCCGGATGGGTTTTCTTTCGCTTTCATCAAACATCATTGGGGTGTTCTTCTAAAGGAAATTATGGGGTTTGTGAACTTTTTCTTCGAAAGAAGATTGTTTCCGCGTGGTTGCAATTCGTCGTTCATTACGCTTATCCCGAAGGTAGATAACCCCACTACCATTTCTGATTTTCGTCCTATCAGTTTGGTTAATGTGCAATATAAAATTATTTCGAAGATCCTTGCCAAACGTTTAGCTGCTAGTATTGATGGTTTGGTCGACAGTGTACAATCGGCTTTTATTGGTGGTAGACAAATTCTGGATGGTCCTTTGGCTCTTAATGAGGTTGTGCGCTGGGCTAAGTTTAAGAAGAGGAAACTTTTGCTTTTTAAAGTTGATTTTGCTAAGGCGTATGATACCCTCAATTGGAAGTATCTGATTGCATTGATGGAGAAGATGGGTTTTGGTTCTAATTGGTGTGAGATGATTAATGCTTGCCTCAAGTCCGCAACGTCTTCGGTTCTCATCAATGGTAGTCCTACTAAAGAGTTTACCATTGAACGGGGTCTTAGACAAGGTGATCCGATGGCTCCTTTTCTTTTCATCCTTGCTATGGAAGGCCTTAATGCTATCATCAATCGGGAAGTGTTGGGAGGTAATTACAAACCTTTTCTTGTCGGTAAGGAAAGAGTCCCTATATCTCATCTTTTTCATGCCGACGATGTGATTTTTGTGGGAGAATGGTCGCGTAGTAATTTGGAGACTATTTACCGGATCTTGGAGGAATTTTTTGGTGGTTCGGGGCTGCGGTTGAATAATACTAAGTCGAATCTTTTTGGGGTTGGTGTTGATATTTCGGTGGTGGACTCTTTTGCTCATACTTACGGGTTCAAAGTCGGATCTCTTCCTTTTACATATTTGGGTATTCCGGTTGGGGACAACATGAAATCTATTAAGGCTTGGGATCCTATCATCAACAAATTCCGGTCACGCTTAGCTCAATGGAAAGCAAACCTTCTTTCTATAGGGGGTCGCTTGACATTGATCTCCTCGGTATTAAGCTCTCTTCCTAACTATTTCCTTTCTTTATTTCGGGTTCCTATTGGGGTTCGGGACATTCTTGAGGGTATTCGGGCTAAATTTTTTTGGGGTGGGAATGAAAGTTCTCGTAAAATATATTGGGTTAAATGGAATGATGTTCTTGTTGAAAGGGATAGGGGCGGGTTGGGCATTGGAAGTATAGAGTCCCTCAACCGGGCTCTTTTACTCAAATGGAAATGGCGGTTTTTATCAAATAGCAATCTTTTTTGGGTCAAAGTGGTCAAATCTATTTACAAAGGGAGAGGCGAAGCTTCGGTTTTGGAAGCTTCAAAAGGCAACGGTGTTTGGAATCGTATTTGTCATAATTTTGGCAACCTTCATTCGACAAACATTATTCCTTCATCGGCCTTTGTTAGAAAAGTTGGTTGCGGATCGAACACTTCTTTTTGGAAAGATATTTGGTTATGTGATACTTCTTTTGAGGTCCGATTTCCTAGACTTTATGCTCTCGAAACAAATAAGGAGTGTAAGGTCTCGGATAGGATCTTGGAAGATACTCGGGTCTGGAATTGGAGAAGAAATCTTCGTGGTGGCATTGAAGAGGTTCAATTTAATCATTTGGAGGCTTTGTTGGACGGGTTCGCGGCGACTTCGGGTATGGATATCTGGGGTTGGGATCTTCATGGTAACAGTTTTTTTGAAGTTAAGCATGTGCGCAAAATCATTGAAAGGGCAAGTCTTCCCGGTAATAATACTAAAACTTCTTGGAATAAAGCGGTTCCTAAGAAAGTTAATGTTTTTATTTGGAGACTCCTTCTTGATCGGCTTCCGGTTCGGGTAAAACTTTTAGAGAAAAATATTAATTTGTCCGATTTTGGTTGCTTGTTTTGTGGCGAGAGGCTTAAAGACTTGGCTCATATATTCGGCTCTTGTTCGAGATTTAGAGACACTTGGGATAGAGTTCGTGATTGGCTCGGCATTGATGCACCTATTTCCGGCGGCCCTAGAGTGATTTTCAATTGGATTGAAGGTTCGGCTTTTAACGGCACCCGTAAACGTATTATTGATGGCGTGTGCAGGACTATGTTTTGGCTCATTTGGAAGACTAGGAACGAGATTCTTCATCACAGGAACGATCTTACTCCGACTCCCATTTTTGAGTCGGTTGTTCATTTTTCCTATCTGTTTATGCATTCTAGAGATAAAAAACTTTGTTTATCTAGTTGTAATTGGCTGGATAATCCTTTGTTGTACATTTAACTTCCTTGTACTGTCCTGTTTGGTTAGGTTTTTCTAACCAGCAGGCGTTTGCTTTGTTCTATATAATCTTTGTTGTTCAAAAAAAAAAACCTACTTTGATTTAGGTTCTACTACCATGGATTCCTTAACATGATTTTTGAAACAATACTTCAATTTACCATGCATCATTTAACCAATACAAGTCAACTAACTCATATTTTTTGTAATTACATCATGGAATCCAAAACTTGACCCCCCAAGGTTTAATTTTCATCACCTAGGGTTCACCCCACCAAAACTTCATGTTTTGGTCACAATTTTAAGCATTTATGTGTCTATAACACCACACAAACATACTATAACATATTGGGCATAAAATCACAGCTTTAAACCATCCAATTTGGTCAAAATTTTCGGACCTTAAGCATGCTTGAAGGTGGGGTTTACTTACTTGACAAGTTCCAATAGCTAGATGAATGAAAATGGCTTCCAATCCCTTGCTTAATCCCCAAAATCGTAGCCTCATGCCTTGTTCTTGGTGGATTTTGCAGCTAGGGTTTGAAGGGGAGTGGAGATCGCAAGTCAGGGGTGAATGTCGACCCCCTGACCTCTCCATCTATATCCTTCTTATTATTATTATTATTATTATTATTATTATTATTTTGTTTAATTTAGTTTCACTAAATTACACCATAAGTCCCTCTAGAATTATATTTAGGTTATTTAATAACCCAAACATTATATTTTTATTTTAAGTCCTCAACTTCCATATACAAAATAGTTGACACATAATTTTTGTGTACCCATAACCCGAATTCACGCTTAACATGAATTTAACGGGAATTTAGTCATATTAGAATCGGGATGTTACACGTATGTAGGTGGTGCATATGACGGCGCACCACGACCTCGATTGCGATTATTATACCTCGTGCCCCTATTATAGTTTTGGCGATTTCCCGATCCTCGGTTTGACGATCTACCTGAGGAGTTTCTGTTGCACCCTTGCCATAACCCCTAGCAGGTTCTTGCTGTGGGAAATGGGACGAGTCCGCCGGAGGAGCCGACGATGATGAAGACGCGGCTGTAGCATGAAAGGCAGCGGGGTTGTTGATGTGACGTTTTTGTTTACGGTATTCTTCCAATAGGAACTTGGATCGGGGCCTCATAAAAATCCGGCAATAGTGATGTTTGTTGAATAAGCATGGCCACCCCATCATAAGCATCATTCAATCCGGCGACCATCTACAACACCAGTCTTTGGTTGGAAACAGGAGCGTTGACATTTGTAAGTTGGTCGGATATTTCTTTTAAAGCTTGACACTACGAGGACATATCCGGGAAGGAATCGAGTTTGGTATTGACAAACTCGATCTGTAGTTGAAGAGCACGAGAACTTTCGTTGTCGCTAAAAATCTCCTTGAGGGTTTTCCAAGTGGTACATGCATTGGAGTCTTTAGTGATTAAGGTGGAAAGATCGGTGGAGATTGTACCGTATATCCATTGCATGACGACGACATCAACACGACCCCATAGAGTGGGGTCGACTGGTGAGGCAGTTTGTCCAGCTTTGGTAGAGGCAGTAGCGGGTGTCGGTGGAGTGGTGTGTTCCAAATGCTCTAGACAATCAAATGCCTTGAAATGAATCTTAAACAACTCAGCCCATTGATTGTATTTCCTAGTTTTTGTTTCAAGGAAAATGTGGATAAAGTTTTTGATATTGGTTACTGTCAGAGAGGGGTGAGAAGAAGTAGACATGGCGAAAATAATAGAGAAGAGGGGTGTCGAAAAACAAGTAGGGAGAGGACCGAGATTTTTGGAGAACATGTCAGAGGATCGAACTAATTAGATGATGCCAAATTAGCACATAATTGCTTCCTTTACATTCATTCTCAATCTTATATATAGTTACACAAGATACAATTGACACCCTTATACAATAAGACATTTACATAACAATACAACACTCTATTAGTGTTTGATTATATGCTTTGGGTGAATAGGATTAGATGAACCCATAACGGGGTCAAAAGAGTTTGGATGGGAATGTTAAGGACATATACGATTAAATACATGTATTGTGAATGCAATTGGCTCATTTTGTAGGCATTGTTAAATGAATCCCTAAACCACATAACTGTTAGGAATATAGTAAGGTAATGTTCGTAATCAATATATTTTATTGGTAATAGGAAACCAATGTTTGAAAGTCGAAGATCAAGCGGGTTCTTCAAAGGATAAAGGTAAATAATCCATACTTGCTAGTAGTTAGTTATGCTTAATTTGAAGCTATAGGTTCATGTTTATGCTATTAATAATAACTGAATTTTATTAGCGTGTTACTGTGGGGATAGCGCGAGTGTATAAAATAGTAATATTGCTAAAATGCAACGTAAAATCACGGAAATACCAAAACAAAAAAAAACCCTATGCAACGACTTTAAAATTAGAAGCCTAATAAAATATAACACAAAAAAAGATACCTAAAGATAACGATGTAAAATTAAAATTAAAACTAATAAAACGCTTAAAAAAGTATTTGGAATGAATTAAAAATCGATATTAAAAAATAATAATAAAGACTGTCACGCGACAAAAACTAAAACGAAGGAAAATAAAAAACGATTTTAAAAGTATATATTTTTTTAAACAAAGCATGTCACATGACATCCACCTATAGAGTCTTGTGGCTCAATACTATCAAGGGACTATTCATTTTATGTTAATCTTTGTCTGTATAGTATAATTATGAAATTTGAATGTATATGTGATCAACCATATGTGTTTCTATGGTTGCTTTTGTGACGAATATGTAACATTGTTGTACTATGGTGTTGTTGTGCCTATATCGTGAGGTTTCGAACCTCAACGAGAATGATACACATACAATAGAGGTCTTTGAGCCTCAAAGAGTACTCAAAGAGTATCGACATGTCATAAACATATTTGAGGTCTTTGAACCTAAAGGATGTAGTGAAATTGAATGATCATATGACTTAATGTTGGTGCTTTAAGGTGTAAAAGAAATAATAAAAGATCCAAGCAAGTTGTACAAAACTGGAAATTAGAAAATGGCTTGGTTGATTTATGGCTCGAGTTGACAATGACAAGAGGCCTATTGTCAACAATGATCTCAAAAATTCCCAAAATCAAATGGGTCTCAAGACTTTTTAAATATTTATACTTAATTTATTTATACATTTGTATTAGAGACGACTACTTTCTTATATTTACTTAAATGAAATATGTTGTCATCATATTAAATACAATAAAAAATTATATTGTTTTCTAAGTTCTATCTATCTATTTATAAACCATATTCTACTTTTTTTTTTCAATCATGATGATTGGTTTCCCCAAAATTTTATTTTGTTAGGTACTGCATATTAAAAACTAAAATTTTATTTGTGTTTTATCTTTAATAGATCATGCTATCTACGTTTCAAAGTATATTTTATTTTAAACAGAGTCATGTTGTATTCAATTTCTATCCTTTTTACACATAAGCCCCTAAGTTTTTGGTGGTACATGTGCCGCCGAATCTAACTGTGAAACATAAAATAACGACGGTCGACTAACATACATAGGTCAGTTGAGAGAGTGAGATTGTTTTTTACATAACCTGAATAAAATATAGGTTTAGGGAAAATCATTTATTTTTAAGAAATCAAGAAATAGAAGATGGTAATTGACATAAAGTCAAGAAAGCAGGAAATAAAAATATTGGTGTCAATGAAAAAGAAGCATGTTCTCTAATCTCTAGGCTAAAAATCTCTACACCTTAAAACTGACCACATCTTTTTTGAATTGTAAAATATGAAGTTATTTGACTTAAACTTTGCAAGTTACCTTTGTGATGCTTCTATAAAACATGTAAATAATCTATATGTTTGTCACACACTCGGCGTCTTTGATATAACTTGCTAACCGTAACAAAAATTATAAAAAAACTTAGATAAAATCAAGCAAGCCACATCGGTATCTTCATAATGCATGAAAATATTTTATTTTAAGAGTTAATAAAAAAAACACACCAAAAAATTAATTAGATTTTTTTTAACTGCAAACATCTGTTACCCGGGGGTCTACGTGGAGAGGGATGGGCGTGGAGTCGACCACGCAGCCATCACGACGCGAAACACCGCCTCAGCTATGCGTGGTTGGATGTGTGGTAATCTTCACGGACGTGGAGGGGAGGGTGGTTGGGGAATATGATTGTTCGATGGTTCTTTTTTCTAGTCGTTGGAGAATTTAACGAAAAGTTACTTTTTCACCATTTCATCTAATTTTAACCTATGTTTGTATACAAATCTCATCATACTCTTCTCTTTATTCTATATTTAAAAAAACATTTCTACCAACCATGAATCCCAATAATCCAAACAACCTAAACCTTAATCCTTGGAAAACAAAAATAGAACACGGCCGTAGAACTTCATTTGGTTCAAGCATACACAGTGTGTCAGACAGTAAATTATTTTATATATAGTTTTTTAGTAATATTAATGTTTTATATATTTATATCATCTAAAAAATTACTTATATATAGTTTTTTTAGTAATATTAATATTTTGTGGTTTTGATTTCTTGTAAATCTCTACAACGTGGGTAACCCTCTTTTCCCAAGGGTTTTACCACTTCTCCTGAGAACCCTATTAGAGGCATGTATTCCTCTACTAGCCATGTTCTGACTTCTGGCCTTAGCCTTGTGAAACAATGTTCATACATTACTTCTGCTCCACTTCCCCCATCCACGTGTATTCTGGCCACCCGATGTCCTGCTATATCGGTCGATATGTTAAGAGGAGCTTCTTAAGCCTCGTCGGGGCCTAGAGCAGGGAAAGTGAGAGATCTTTCAAGCCATGTTGAGTCTTCATCCCCTCTGAGTCTTATTGTTCTTCGGGGTTCATCATCATCATAATCTCTCTTTCTTAACATGTCTATGTATTTTGGTTCGACCTTTGCTGATCCTTCCTTCTCCTTTACCTTTTCTCCCCCCCATTGATTTCTCTCACCAAGTGTGATAATATGCCTGATTTAATCGAAAGTTCTATCTCCTTTCACAGCTGATCGTCTGTGGATGACCACTGCCTTTGTGGTACTCACAAAACTCATGGGGTTGGGCCTTACTGCCGTGCCTGTTAGGACGGGGCTTGCCAAAGGGCAATAACACCCTTTCGGTGGAAAATATTTCGCTAGGGGACTTAATGAGGGGTGTGAATTTATCAAAGCGATTGTCGAAACGATTATTCGTACCTGATGATGATTCAGGGACCCTTCCTCCTCTATTCGAGTATGGTGAGTTTGATGGCTTTTTTTTTCAGAGAGACCTCGTGTTCTGGTCTGTGGGCCTCCTAGACGGGAGTCAGCTCTCCCTTTCCCATAGGGGCTTCCACTGTCCCTCTTTGCTCCCCATTCTTTGGCCTTTTGTCCCGTATCCTTGCTCCTGATGTATGTTCTGACTTTGTCTATTAGGGCGTCAAAGGTTGGTGGGAACGCTTTACGCAACTTTCACACAATTGGGAGTTCCGAACCCAATGTATGAAGCCGCGTATCTTCATGACCTCTGGCACGTCTCTGATGTACATGCTTTCCTCTATGTATTTGTTCATGAAGGTCTCCAAGTTTTCTTCGTCCTTCCTTCTGATATGGAGGATCTCATTGGGGTTTCTAGTGGTCTTTTTCTGCTGGCTAAAGTATCTGAGGAACTTCTCCCTTAATTCTTCATAACTGTTGACGCTCTTTGGGGGCAGGGTGTCGAACCATAGCCTGGCATTGCACGATAGCGTAGATACGAACATGTGGCACCAAGTTGGCATGGTCCATGCTCCTACAACCCCACCTGCTCTTATGGCGTGTAAGTGATCTTCTGGGTCTTGAGTCTCGTCATATTTTCCTACGGATGGGGGAAGCCTTAGCTTTTGCTGTAACGAAGCCTCGGATATTCTTTCTGCGAACTTGGAGGTATCTTTGAGATCTGACGGCCGATAAGGTATGGCCATGGGGTCTTTCTCTATTTCAGCCTCTTTGTTCTTTTCCGCGAGTCCCTTCTCAGTTTCCCCTCCCTTGGCTCATTGGTCCAGAGCCTCCAAGACCTTCTTTACTAGATCATTTACTTCACCTGAGTTGACATTAGGTGCAGCTTTCCCCTTGGGGGGTATTACCTCATCGTCTTTTTGAGAGTCTTCGTGATCGGAATCGTACCTCTCGTTGTATTCGAAGAGTGATCTGGGTGCCAGTCCTTTTCTTTCGTCTCTTTCCAGCTGGAACAATTGAGCTTTCAGAGTCTCCCTGTTGTTCTTGATGAACTCGGGAGTGATAAGTCCTTCCTCTCCGTCATCTTTTTCTTTACTCTTTTCTTTACTCGTTGACTCTACCACCGTCTTCTTTCTTGTATCAGACATGATGGTGAAAGGTCCGGTAGTGAGGTCGTCGGTGTTGTCGTTGGTTACTCCTGGTGTCTTGAAGCCTAACGGAGGAACTATCACATTACCTTCGTCCACCATGACTACCAAAGTGCCTTGCTTATATTTTCAGACCAAATATGTGTCGGTCCCATGGATGACACTAATGTTGCGTCCCAGAATCTCAGGGCTGGTATTTACTCCGGCTAGCTACGTAGATGATGGATGAATGTCCTGCAAAACCAAAAACACCGTTAGCCTTGACACGAAGGGCCCCGAAGGGGGTCTTCGTGACTAAGCTCCGGCGTGAGAGTAAGAGACGGTTTGTGGAGTTAAAGGTGTGAGTAAAAAGAGTAGAGAGTGGAGAGTGACTTAACTTCATCGTTTGCCTCGCTCTTCTAGTTATACTCGAAGATGCACTGGTGCATTTAATGCTCGGGACGTGAAGCTTCGTCCTATGAAAGCTCGGGGTGAAGTGCCAAGGCCCTTCCGTGGCTGGGGAAGCCCTGATCCAGCTGGGTTGTCCTTTTATGCCAATCCCATTATTGATCGCCTCTTCCCGATGCCAGCTATTGTCCCTTTGGTCGGCTAGATACCCTACAACCTTTCTTAATTCCTTTTGCCTCCTCACGCAGGCCCTTCCGCCCAAATGCTTCGTCGTTAAGCTTCTATTTTATCATTCACAAGATTCTTTAGATAATTCTAAAGCCCTTCTGAGATATATCCCATCAATAACGTTGGTTGACAAGTTATAAATTAAAAATGAACTATGGTCTAGTTGTAAACACATTATTGTAGTGTAAAGAGTTTAATGGGTATCAAACACTACACGTTTGATAAATAGGACATGTTTATTAAAATTATGAAAATAGATATTTTGCCCATTAACTTTATAAAATACACATGTTTTCTTAGTCGGTGAATCTATAGATGTTGATAAGAACATACGAATCAAAAGTTTACATCTACCCCTTTGATACCTAAGCTGACTGGTATTAGTCTGCACAAAAACTCATAAAAGAACATGTGAAACCGGCTGTTAACTACTAAACAATTGGCACGTGTTAAAGCACTAGCTAAGCCTTCAAAATCACCGGCTAATATTTCAACAGGCGCCAACTAAGCCTTTAAAAGTAGAGGCTAAAGCCTACACTTTAATACATGGCATGTTGAGATTGGTTTAGGTAGCTAGATTTTTCGACGATTAAAATTCAACGTCAACTATGAAAATAAAATCGGATCGCCACTTCGGACGCGTTGGCTAGACGGAATGTTCTTGGGATCTCGAGTTGGTGCGGCCTTTGCAATGACGGGTTTGAGTCGGTGTTGTATCTCTTTAGTGACTGTCCTTTTACGGTCAGAGTATGGCAATGGGTGGTGGCTTGGTGCAAAATCCCAAACGTAATTGTTTTCTCTTTTGAGGATTTGGTGAAAATTTATGAGCCGCCGGATATTGTGGACAAGAAGAAGGACATGGTTCAAGGTATTGTGCTTTCCTCGTGTTGGTTCGTGTGGAAAGAAAGGAATAATGTGATCTTTAATGGGCGGTGCCTTCTTTTAGCAAAGTCATTTATGAGATTATGTGTTGGAGTAAAGTGTGGATTGAAAATAGATGTGAATCTAGTATAGATTGGGATAATTGTTTTTTGATGTAATTTGTTTTGGTGTTTTGGGGGGCGTCTCTAGCTTCTCACTAGTGACGTTATTCCCGTTTTAATGGAGTTGGTGTTCAAAAAAAACTATGAAAATAAACAATATATATTTTCCTAACTTTTCTTTGAATTAAAATTAAACTGGTTATGGTTATAAAAGTAAACAAAGTAAATTTTATAGGTCTCTCAAAATAATAGTTTAGTGATAAAATGATAATATCAAATTAACAAAATTATAAGTGCAAACCATATAAAATACACTTATAATAAAGTAATAGTAACACAACTAAAACCTAAAATTATGAACTCAAAATCTATAAACACTAGACTTGTGATAATTTTATGGTTAATAAAAACTACACTTTATAGACCAACTAGGAGAACATTTATTCCTTGCATGTTTTTAATTTCTATCAAATGAGATGATAAAAGCAAGTAACTTCCACTCACTATCACCTCCCTTTTCTTCCTTCAATCACCACCACCACCACCCATGGCCTATTTCACCACCACTCACCTCCTCCACCTCTCCGCCCTACTCCTCCTCTTTCCCCCCAACTCACCACTCTTAACCCTCGTCTCTTCAATCGGAATCAACTACGGTCAAATCGCCAACAACCTCCCCTCACCGGAAAAAGTAGTTCCGTTACTCAAATCCATCGGCGCCGACAAAGTAAAGCTCTATGACGCAGATCCAAAAGTCCTCAAAGCCTTCGCCAACTCCGACATCGAATTCGTCGTCGGAATCGGTAACGAGTATTTATCAAAACTGCAAGATCTCTCCGTCGCCCAGTCATGGATCAAATCCAACGTCCAATCGTACCTACCTGCAACCAAAATCACCTCCATTGCCGTCGGAAACGAAGTTTTGACGTTCAATGACACATCTCTCTCCGGCAGCTTACTTCCGGCGATGCAGAACATACACACCGCTCTCGTTAACGTAAAACTTGACCGGCAAGTTACCGTCACCACCGCGCATTCTCTCGCCGTACTCGAAACCTCCTACCCGCCGTCTTCGGGAGCTTTCCGGCGAGATTTAGTTCCAAGTATTTCTCCGATTTTGGATTTCCTTTCGAAAACATGTGCCCCCTTTTTAATCAACGCTTATCCTTTTTTTGCGTATAAGGGGAATTCGAAGGAGGTGTCGTTGGATTTCGTTACGTTTCAACCGAACGCCGGAATCGTTGATTCCGGCAGCAATCTGCATTATGATAACATGTTGTTTGCACAGATTGATGCTGTATATGCAGCTCTTGGTCAGTTAGGGTACCCGAAACTTCCGGTGCAGATATCGGAAACCGGCTGGCCGTCCAAGGGAGATGACGATGAGATCGGAGCGTCCCCGGAAAATGCTAAGAAGTATAATGGAAACCTGTTGAAGGTGGTGAATCAGAAAAACGGAACGCCGGCAATGCCGGATTACGATTTGAATATCTTCGTTTTCGCTCTTTTTAACGAGAATTTGAAGCCGGGGCCTACTTCGGAGAGAAACTATGGTTTGTTTAAACCTGATGGAACCCCGGCTTATAACCTGGGGTTCTCCGGGGTTTCCTCCGGAGGAAAAGGAAACCCCGGACGTAACAACTTTACGGCATTATCTCCGCCGTATGCCCTGCTCCCGGGGAATCCGGGAGACGGGTATATGGTGATCTCTTCCGCTGTGAGTTTCTTTTTCCCTTTATTCCATATGTGCTTTTAAAAAGTTTGGTTGGCCTAGATGTATCTTTTTTTGCAAAATGTAGTTATAAATTTCATCTTTATTGGTTTTGATTTTGCAGGGAAGATTTGTTTGGAAGAGAAGCATCAGAATCAAAATCATGATATTGTTGTTAATTGGTGTAGGTTGGATGTGAAGGGGTTTCATGTTTGATTAAGCTTTTTTGATTTGTTTATCATCCAATGAGAGCATCAAATAAAGGGGAAGAGGAGGGAATAAATAAAGATGGAGACAAAGTTGATAATCCTGTAAAAGTGTTATCTTAGGATAGGAGGCATTCTTTCATTACACACTTACATTATCGCCTTGTATTATTATTCATTTAAGTTATTTAAATATCATTTTAATATATTTTTTAATTGGGTTTCAAAAATTAATAATGAACATATGTGACATTGTGACCCAAATAGAAAATTGAGGAAGACCTTGTAGGTGTTCTAGTGACCTCACCGTTGGTTCTTTCAACTAGTAAAGATACTGCGAAATAAAATTTAAACATAAGGATGCATATAGGTTACACTATGTCAATTTTTATCTACTCACATATTACTCTGGACACAGTGAATTCCCACAATCCAGGATAAACTTCTTTTCTTTGTTTAATTTTTTAGGAGATTGCACATATCGAATCAGTTTTTATCAATAATGTGACTTAAGTCATCATATATCTAAAGAATACACCCGAGTCGAATACACCCATATCAATTTACCAGAAATTGATCTACCCTACTTAATAAAGCAGAATCCTCACAAGCTTAATATGCTTAATATGCCACGTGGCCTTCTTAAACATTTTTTTTGAACGACACCTGGCTTCCTTCTTACGTCTCCAAATTAGAAGCGCATTTATCTTCTCCTCCCTCAATGAATGCAATCCCAAATTCAAGCCTCGTCTTCCCTGCTCTACCATTCAAATAGGGAGTTGAATAGCCGGAGGTTTAAGTTTCGAACGAAACCCCTCGTCTCCTCTGATTGCAAACCCTATTCTCCAATTCTCTTCATTTCCTCCGATCGTAGATCTTGTAACCCTAATCACCAAGTGTTTTATCCTCAAACCTTAATTTTCATTTCTAATCTTTTGCTGATCAATATTGCACGCTCATTCGATGGCAACAGGTAGAAACCTTGATCACTGCTTTGTTCTTCATTCATTCGATTGTAAGAAGTTCTTCATCCTTCCCCTACCCATCGTTATAACCACAACTCCTTCGATCCCAATTGTATCCTCTCACAACCGCTAATTCGGATCTCTATCAGATTTTCACTCAGTACATCAAACGGTAACACCATTAGAATTTCTGACTGTTACTTCTCATCATTAGAACTTTTTATATTTGTTTATATGTTCTTTTTTCTTTTTTTGCTTTCAATAGACTTCTTACTACTTATTCCGTATAAATCTAACCCCATTTTCTCAATATTCAACTGGATGAGCGATGTAGGGTTATAATTTTTCTAAATTGATGAAAAGTTTCTTTCCTTTTGTTCTTATTTGTAGTAATTTCTTATATGGTTGCATATGTCACCACTTTTCAATGTAAACATGTTTCTTAATATGTGAAGATATTTTTCTATATGAATTATGATGGGAATTAATTCATTTGTTGTTAGATACTTTGAAGAATTTGTGTTCTATATGAATTAAAAATTTGATTGCTGGTGGATGGTGATCTGCTGCGTTCTCTGCAAAGGGATAGTGAAAAAAGGTCATTGTCAATTTGTCATTTTGACAAATAGAGCTGGGATGTGTTTTGACTTGACAACTTCTAATTTTCATTTTCATTTTCACTGTGATTGGGAGATGTTTTGATGGTAATTAGACTTGGAAATTCCTGCACAAAGTCTTTAAAAAAAATACCTGGTTTTCAAATTGTTTCGGTGGTTTTGGGCCATGAAAATTTATATCACAACTTTCTCATTATCATTAGTTTTATGGGTGAAAAGTGGGCTGCAGGGATTGACTCATTAATGGTCAAAATTGTTGTAATGACATGTGGAACCAAAACTTATGGATGGTTTTCTGTTTGGGATTAAAAATGATCTTGAGGTTGTTTCTTATGCTTTTATACGCAGTAGCAGAAAAGGTAATGGATGAGGATGAAATTTTTGTAATTGGTCATTTGGAATGGGGCCATTCGAAGTACTTTTTATGCTACTCATTTGACATTAACCCAAATTAATGGTTTTGTATTTATGGTTTAAATGGTTTAACAAGTGACTATGTATTTTCTATTTTGGAATGGGTTAAACCATTTAAACCATTAAGGTTTGGTCCCTGAGGTTTAACCTGAGATTGATGGTTTATCCATTTAAACCATTTAAATCCAATCTATGACATGAACTCGACCATTAAAAACATTTACACGTAGTAGAACTGCTGTAATGTGTCAAAAACCATTTAAACCATGTTCAACCAAGTCAAAAACCATTTAAAGCCTTTTTGGAACTGTTGTAATGGGTCAAAAATTCACTTTTTATGCCATTTAAACTCATGGTTTATTGTACTTTGATTGCTTTATTCTGGTTTTATTTCTACATTACATTAGATTTGTTTTGTTCTGTTGTCAGTTGGTCCTCATTGTGATGACATGGGAGGGATTTAAGTAAGTGAGATGTTGGTGTTTTTGGAGAAGATGAAAGCAAATAGTGATTTCTAAAAACAAACAAATTAAACTATCAGCAACTGGAATGTAACAAAACTGTGGATTTGTTGGATAGATTAATGCCTCCTGGACACACAAACTTTGTAATGTTAAACATGAAGTGATTCATGCAGAAGCTTTCTTAATTTTTTTCATTCATGGAAGTTATCATTTGATTTTCTTACATCTTTCCACATATCTGTTTCCATTCTATACTCTTACAAACTTCGATTGCTTAATGTTTAGGCATGATGTCATTGCTCAAAGGTGCCATTTATAAAGGTTCATAAAGAAACTTTATCCCTTTGCAATGATGATATAACTTCCTAGAGGTCATCCGGTGAGTCACAAGACTACAAGAGTACCAAAGAGGTATATATATTGTTCATTTTTTTTCCTTCATTCACAAATTTGAAGATTTTGAAAATTTTGAGAAACACCAAATAGATTTAGTGTCAATGCTTTAAGTAAGCAAATTTAGTAACTAGATATGTTCTATTATATTTAATCTTAAAATTTGCATATTTATTAGTTAAGTCATTCCTCCTAATTAAATGAACCTTCCCATATGCAATCTATAAAGGGAAAATTTTTGGGTATGAGGTTTTTACCTGTATAACATATCCATACTTACTTGGCATACAAGTGCCATGTACTTTGGTTGTCAATTTAATTGATGCTGATCTTGTAAAAATTTTCAACAAGTTTGCAACATATCATTCGTTTTATGTTGAGACATTCTTCAAAATTTTGGTTAATTCTTCTGGTTGTGCATTGTTCTTTTTTAATTCTAATCTATTTACTAGCTTGCTGATGCAGATGGATTCAGCAATACCACCAATTGTTATTGGAATTCTAACTTCTAAAGCTTGCAGAGGTACAATCTTCTAAAATGTCATGAATTTAGCTATGCACCCCCAAGTTTTTATCCACAAGAATTAGTGTGTGCAATAATACATGCTCTAACATCAATAACTGATTTCATAAATAGGTGCAATCATGTTTGGATATGCACTACTCCCTTAAGAAGGTTCTCTTATTGTTAAAGAGCATAGTTGTGATCTTAATTTAAGGTCTGGATTGTAGGAACCTTGCTGCCAAGTGCCAACGGGTGGTGCACATTATTTGGAGTTTATTATATTATGAGTCTTTATACATGTCATATATATGTAGAGTTGGCAATTTGAGTCTATTTACTTATGAGTTGGGTTTTTATCTTTTAAGAAGTTAGATTTTGTAAACAACTAATAACTAAAAAGGAAACGAACATCGAATGTTATATACAAAGAAGTTCTGATGGGTTTATGAAACAGAAAAATTTGCTCTCATCAAACTATATCGTCAACTACGTTCTTATATAGAATTACTTCTATGCCCCTACTTCTACGCCCCGTGTAACCCACGGGTTACAAACCTAGTATCTTAATATATCCCATACTAAAATTGATGACCCTTAACTCGGAGGCCACAATAATAGCAATTTATCTTGCCATAAGCCCACCATCATAGTCCAACACCACATTACAATTACAATTACAATATATATAATATATGGGTACTTATTAAATAATAACACACCTTTGGTATGTTTTGAAGAGTGTATATATAGTCTATTGATCTTGGCCCATAGGATTGTTAGGATCGATTATCTTCTTTCTAGGTCTACGGATTTCGCTTGTACATTCCACTCTCAAGTTAACTATAAGACTACCCGTAACGTTAACACAAATCCTTCCCATAAATAGTCCTAGTCAGCGTGTCATATCAGCTTTTTATCCATCCTTTCAAATCCTTCCCTGTTGGATAATCGTTTTAGTCATCTGTGTTTCTGTTTATGTTTTTCGTTTATGTTTAACGGATCAAAATACTTATTATTATGGGCCTAAGGCCATTGAATATTTGGGTTTGTATTTGAACGGAAGCCCAACCCGTGTGAATGATTGTGTTGGGTCCGAAGTCCCTAAGCCGCCATCTTAGTGTCTTTAACACTGTTAGTCGGTTAGTAGTTAAACTAACGGAAGTTAGTTTACACCATTAGTTAGGATGGTATAAACTAGGAGACTTGTATTGCAAATGTAATCTAATCAAATTGTGAAAGAAAAATCAGTTTCTTTCTCTCTCGTTTTCTCTGTATACGACGCACACACACACGCATAGAAACTCACGAACACTCTCAATCACAACCAAATTGATTCAAGTATGTTGCAGACATTGTTAGATGGCATGAAGCATGATCATGAACTTGATCATGGTGGGTACTATAGTGGCATCAAAGCCACACAGGGGCGATTCTTAGCTATAACCAGCAGTGACCTCGGTCACTGCTGATTTTTTGTCCAGAGGTACCGAGTATACGTGTTTTACGAAGAAAATTTTTATATATACGTGTTTTACGAAGAAATTTTTTTATATATATCGTGTCGGTCACCACTAATTTTTTTTTTATATATTGATTCAGTCACCACTAATTTTCGGTCACCCACGAAAAAATTTCAAGATCCGCCACTGAAGCCACAGTTCCATCAGGGGCGAAAAAAGAAACTGGAAGGGCAGAAAAATGGAAGAATTGGAGATCCTATTTCGTCCCAGGGGAAGGAACGAGCGCTAGTTCAAAGTCGGTATCACCGGACGCACGATGTGGGGGTTGGACCCCACACTCGTTTTTTCAATCGATGGACAACAGTAGACAGGCACGGTCCATGGAGAAAGGGATGGCAATGATGTCAGGAATGTCGCGATTGAATCTGAAGAACAAAGGGAAGGCGGTGATGATCGATGATGGTCCGAACGGGTTACTGGACGCTAAACGGACGAATAGCAAGAAGGGGTTTTCGAAGCCAAGGGGTAATCGGAGGCCACCTAGGTATGTCGCGATGTGTCATTTGTGTAATGAAATCGGGCACACAACGTTATTTTATCCAACCAAGTTTCCTTATTTACCAAAACCTGTCAAGGAGACAGAATTTCTAGTACATGGTACTGGTGGAGGATTTTAGAGTGACATGTGGTTCGTTGACACTCGACTAACGCATCACATGAGTGGCAACAAATCAATGCTCACTAGGTTTAAAGGACGTTTGGGGTTGACACTCTCGAGGGTGAAAACGATTTCATGTTCATTCATGCATGGAATTGGAGAAATGAGACTCGTAGTAGAGAATTCTATACGAACGATTCAGTGTGTGTGTGTGTTACGTTCCTAAATACACGAAGAATTCTCTAAGTTTAGATCAATTGACCCATCAAGGGTTTGAAGTTGTTTTTAATGGTGATAAATGTTACATCGAGCGAATGATTAAAAGAAAAATGAAGTTTGACTAACCGATTCGTATGGAGGCATTGGTGGATATTGAAGATGCATACTTGGCAAGGTATTTTAAAAAGGTTGAGTGAGAACACTGAATACGAGAGTGAACGAGATGCATTGGAAGCCTACATGCAGAATTGGGGTGATAGATATGATTACGAAGTTGATGAGGATGAAACACTTAATAGTTGAAGCGGTGACGAGAATGACATGGGATCGATTATTCATGAAAAGGGACTTGAAGATCACGTTGTCAAAGAAAAGAAGGCGATTCAAGAATATCTCATGTTATTGGAGAAGGAGCCAATTTTGACCATGAAGAGCAAAGGAAGGAAATCTGGAACAAAATCAATCGTGAACCAACAACAACGACGGGTGAGTTGATTACTTTACTAAATGATCGTACTATTGATAGTTGTATCAATTTTCTAGAGTTGTTAAAAGTTCATGACTTGTTCATGAAACACAAGTATTAGTTTCACATCGAGTTTGAAAATTTGGTAGAATGGTTCGTGAAAGATTTCCTTAGAATCCTTAGAATTAAATCTTTCCCTCCCACTTTAAGTGATGGAACTCGGATAGATATTCTAGATCTTTATCTAAAGGTTCAAAAGGAAGGGGGATATGACATTGTTTGTGAGGATCAAGCGTGGAACAAGGTTGGACATGACATGGGCTACGGTTTTGGCATGGGTAATGAAATAAGGTTGGCATATGTGAAGTATTTGGATCTTTTGGAGTTTTACTACCATGTAGCCAAGTATAGGATCAAATACTCGGAAGAAGAAAGACTAGAAATAGAACATGCTAAGGAGGAAGAAAAAAAGAACAAAGATCGGGTTGCTAGAGAGGAAGAGGAAGCTCGAATTGCACGAAGCAAGTCGAAGTGGAAGAGACGATGTGTTAGTGTCGTTCGAGACTTTCCTATTGGTTGTGCACCAAATGGTGGTGAAGTCGTGATGCATGCTAGAGTTGGAGATGATGAAGACGAACCCGAGAAAGAAGGTAATGAAGCCAAGATCGATGAAGAGGACTACATTCTCCTCGAAGCCGAAGATTGAAGAAGGAAGCTTAAAGGTAACAAACGAGAAGACGATTAAGGGGTGAAATGTTGGATAATCGTTTTAGTCGTTTGTGTTTATGTTTATGTTTTTCGTTTACGTCTAACGGGTCAAAATACTTATTATTATGGGCCTGAGGCCATTGAACATTTGGGTTTGTATTGAAACGGGAGCCCAACCCGTGTGAATGATTGTGTCAGGTCCTAAGTCCCTAAGCCGCCATCTTAGTGTCTTTAACAACGTTAGTCGGTTAGTAGTTAAAGTAACGGAAGTTAGTTTACACCGTTAGTTAGGATGGTATAAATTAGGGGACATGTATTGTAAATGTAATCTAATCAAATTGTGAAAGAAACATCAGTTTCTTTCTCTCTTGGTTTCTCTGTATACAACGCACACACACACGCATACAAACTCATGAACACTCTCAATCAGAACCAAATTGATTCAAGTATGTTGAAGTCATTGTTAGATCTCAGGAAGCGTGATCATGAACTTGATCACGGTGGGTTCTATATTCCCACAAACAGTTTTTAGCCAAACACTAAAATACCCGCTCTTCCCACATGCAGACCATAAATAATAAACATGTGAGAGAAAAGAAAACTCAAGAACCTCGCTCGGTGATGCCACCCGAAATGCGGTCGAAAAACATGAAGCCCCAACGCCACATTCCCCAAGTGCAGCGTCACGTAGGCATTCTTCCCACAAACACCACCCTAAATGCAATGTGTTGTGGATAGTCTAATACTATCAAAACTTTAAATTCAATCATTTAGTACATGAAGCCAAACTCCCAACACATATAGAAAAGGTTAGAGAAAAGGTAACCCTCGTTTTGCAAGTATGATCCATCTTGAAATGTTATAGAAAAGGTTTGCATTATAACCTCAATCTAGAAACAAATCTCATGAGACATTTCATCAAAAATCCCCTTTTTAATTTCATTCTTAATCCAATCATGCCCAATAAATTTCATTCTTTAATCCAATCATGCCCAATAAATTTCATTCTTTAATCCAATCATGCCCAATAACCTTTAAATTCCTTGATCTTTTTAAGCAGTAACTTTACTTCAAAGATGAAGTAAACATCGTAATGATTTTCCATGAATCAGCAATTCGAAAGCTTGGTCGATTTTGTTGAATGGAAGCTCGTGTGTTATAAATTCGTCCAACTTTAGCTCATCCTGAATAATCCAAGCACATGTGCACACTTTTATATTTGTAGTAAACACTAAATTTATTAAGACTATGTGTAGTGGGGGTTATAAGTAGGGGTGTTCAAAAATATCCGAGTCCGAATCCGTATCCGAATTATCCGAAATTCCGTATCCGAATTATCCGAAAATTTCGGATATCCGGAATTTCGGATATCCGAAACTCGGATATCCGAAAATTCGGACTTGGACTTGGACAAGAATTTACAAAATTTTCGGAAGTTTCGGATACCCGGTATCCGAAAATTTAAATAAATTAAAATAAATTTTATATTAAATAAATAAGGAATTATTGAATACTTGGACTATGTTTATTTGTTTTGTCGTTTTTTAGGTCGAACTTATGTTTATTTGTATTTGAAGACTTGGACTATGTTTATTTGTTTTGTCGTTTTGACGTTTTTTTTTGGTTAAATTGTGGTTTTTTAAAAAAAACTGGAATTTCGGATATCCGTTTTAAATATCCGAGTCCAGTTCGAAATTTCGGACTTGGACTTGGACAACGAAAACTGATATCCGAAATTTTCGGATACTCGAAATTCGGATATCCGGTTTTGAACACCCCTAGTTATAAGGGCGTCATGGAGCCCTATAACGCCCCAAGGCCCAAACACCGCCCCAAGGGGTTATAGGGCACAATGAAGACAAATGTGTTATGTACATAGTGCCATGATCCCTTATATTTAATTGATTAACCCCCTTTTAACCATACTTGAATAGTCTATCTTTATTAGAATTGAAGATTTAAAATAATAATAATAATATACGGGTTATGACTAAACACTTTTTTAGTTATAACCCCTACCGATATATAAACAATAAACAATTAATTAATAAACTAATAATAAGTATCTTCAAATAAAGATATCATACAACTAAAGATTAACCCTTCATATATAGAGCTTCACATGTCTATAAAAGAAGTACTTAACATACCGTGTGCATATAGTGATCGACAAAACGAGGAAGTTGGGTCTTTCCTTTGAAACCACCAAACACTGAACCCGTGATTGTTCGTCCCTCAAACAACTCCATTGGATGCAATGGCAACATTCTTGGTGTTGGATGAATCCCCAGTAATACTGTCTTCCCCCATCCCTGTATTAATTTACCAATCAATTTGCATGTATTTATAGAAAATATTATTACTCAAAATACGTAAATGTATGCCTATATATATACATACATCATGTGTAGATAAGAAGGCTTCGCGAAGAACATCAAGATTTCCACAACACTCGAAGCTGAAGTCTACTCCTCCTTCTGTCATGTCCCTTATTTTCTGTATGAGTTTGATGAAAAAAAAAATAGTGTCATGATCAGTTTATACTATTAATGTATAAGGACCAATATGTAAACATGTATATTTGCACGTGTAGTCGAAGTACTATTTGAATTTGAATTATTAGAGAATAGATAGTCAAAGTTGGTTGTTATATTGTTAGATGTATTCCTTGTTTTACTCCTTTTACTTTGTATTTATATTCAAGCCACAGTGAATAATAAAGTACTTTTGCTTTTCATCATACTATTCTCTACAACATTTATATGGTATCATAGCAAGGTTCACCATTGTCTTCACCCACTTCATCTTCATCATAATCATCGACAACTTCCTGCCCATTTTTTTTTCAGCCACCCATCCTCTACTTCCTAACACTATGTCTGATCAATCACTTCTCCTCAATCCCTCCATGAAAGATCTGACAATTGTTACCCTACCTGCAACCTTAAAACTCACCTCATCTACTTATCTTGCATGGAAAACCCAAGTTGAAGCTCTACTTTATGGGCTTGATCTTCATAAATTTATTGATGGCACCCACCCCTCTCCTTCACCCACAGTTTCCGCTGATGGAAAATCAACTCCTAACCCAGCCTACTCAACTTGGTTTCGCCAAGATAGGCTTCTTTTCGGTGCCCTTGTTGGGAGCCTTTCACCTCCCATTGTTCCACTCATCACCGGCGCCGCTTCTTCCCGGGAGGCTTGGCAAATCCTTGCTAAAACATATGCGTCTCCTACTCGAGGCCACATCAAGCAATTAAAACATCGTCTCAAACAAACCACTAAAACTCCCACCCAATCTATTACCGACTACATGCAAATCATCAAGTCCACTGTTGATGAACTCGCCATCCTTGGAAAGAAAATGGACGATGAAGATGTTATAGACATCATTCTCCATGGTCTCGATCAAAACTCCTACAAACCCATTATTGATGCCATCTATGCTCGTGACAACCCCATCCCCTTCAATGAGTTGCATGAAAAACTCATTAACCATGAGTTAACTCTCACTCAAGCCACTGGCAATCAAGCTATACACCAGCCGGCATCAGTTTTTTATGCTCAAAACCGATCCGGGGGAAAATCATGGCCACCTCGTCAAGGCTCTAGCGGCCACCGATCTGCTTCTCACGGCCATTCATCACGTTCGGATGCTTCCGCTCCAGGTCTTCTTCCCACGCCAAACCAACCGAGGGGTGCAAAGCCATACCTTGGCAAATGCCAATGGTGTCAACAAATAGGTCACTCTATCCATACATGTTCTATTTTTAAGAAAACTCACCCTACCATTTCTATTCCTTCTTTTCACAACACTTCACAGGGGAGGAATGCTCAAGTATATTCCATGCATACCAATACCAATAATGGTACTCAAACAAATTGGCTCTTTGACAGTGGTGCATCTCATCACGTGACGAATGATCTTAACAACCTTTCCCTCCACACGCCCTATGATGGTACGGAGGAGCTTGTAATTGGTGACGGTTCGTGTCTAAAAATCACGCATATTGGTCTTATTATTATTAACACTTCTACCACTTCTCTTATTCTAAAAAATGTTCTTTGTGTCCCTGCTCTTTCTAAGAATGTTATCTCCATCTCTAGGCTATGTCTTGATAATAATTTTCTGATTCAATTTTACTCTTCTGTTTTTGTCATTAAGGACCGGGACTCTCATCTTCAAGTACTCAAGGGCATGGCCACCAAGGGGATGTATGAGCTCAAATCTACTCTTTCTCAACCACCATCCGTTTTTACTCTCACCAAAGCTGACTCCATGACTTGGCACCATCGGCTTGGACATCCACACAATAAAGTTTTTAAGCTTTTATCATCACTTATTTCTATTAGTTCTCAATTTCCAAATAATTGTAATTCGTGCCAAATTAATAAAAGTCATCGTTTACCATTTTCTACTTCTTCACTTTTTTCTAATGCTCCATTAGATCTCATCTTCTCTGATGTATGGTGCTCCCCGATAGACTCATATGATGGTTATAAATATTATATCATCTTTGTTGACCATTTCACTAAATATATTTGGTTCTACCCATTAAAAAGAAAATCCGATTCTCTCTCTACATTCATTCGTTTTCAAAAACTTGTAGAAAACTACTTTAATCGGAAAATCAAACAATTATTTTCCGATAATGGCGGCGAATATATTAAACTATCACCTCATCTATCGTCTTGTGGCATCTCCCATCTTACCTCACCACCACACACACCCGAACACAATGGCTATGCCGAACGTCGTCATCGGCATATTGTTGAAACGGGTCTCGCTCTATTATCTCATGGACAATTACCGACCATACTTTGGCCATTTGCTTTCACCACTGCCACATATCTCATTAATCGATTACCTACACCCACTCTCAACAACCATTCTCCTTTTTATACTCTTTTTCATAAACATCCCAACTATCACAAACTTCGTAGTTTTGGTTGCCTATGCTACCCATGGCTTAGACCTTATTCTCCTCATAAATTATATTCTCGTTCCACCCCTTGTATCTTTGTTGGCTACTCCCCTAGTCAAAGTGCATATTATACATTGGATCCCACCACCTTTAAAATATACACTTCTAGACATGTAAAATTTGTGGAAACTGAATTTCCCTTTGCTAAACTGACCAAGTCTCCCCTTCCTTCTCCACCAAATTATCAAGAATGGGGCCCACTTTCTCTTCCCATCCTCTCTCTCACGTCCCCATCTACTTCTTCCTTGTCCCCTAACTCCACTACATCTTCTCATGATTCTTCTTTCCACACACAAGACAACTCTACCCCTACACAAACTTCTAATTCTAATACAGATTCTCCTCTTCCACACTCTTCCCCACCATCTTTATCTACTCCATCTCTCTCCTCCTCTTCCACGTACACTAACCCAAATTCCTCACCCACCTCCTTACAATCCATGCAGACCCCACCTTCTAATCCTCCTAAGTTACCCACCAATCCCAATGTTTCCCATTTAAATACTCCACCCAGTTCTCCACCAAAACGTGCAACCCGTCCAAATCCCAAACCCAACTCTAGATATTCAAGTTCTGAATTTTTTCTCTACACATCTAACACGTCTACTCCCTCTGATCCACCCACTATCACGCATGCTCTCAAGCACCCTTCATGGCGCAATGCCATGCAAGCGGAGTTTGATGCTCTTCAAAAGAATCACACATGGACTCTTGTTCCCTCGACTGATGCTCCTAACCTTGTTGGCTCAAAATGGGTGTTTCGCACTAAATACAACCCCGATGGAACAGTCGACCGCCTAAAAGCCCGGTTAGTTGCTAAAGGTTTTACCCAACGACCCGGCATTGACTATCGTGAAACCTTTAGTCCCGTCCTTAAACCCGCCACTCTTCGCCTTGTTCTCTCTCTTGCTGTCTCAAATGGTTGGCCACTTCGTCAACTCGACATCAACAACGCCTTCTTACAAGGTAACCTTCATGAAGATGTCTTTATGGCTCAACCACCGGGTTTCGTCGATCCTTCTTTTCCCAATCACGTATGCAAGCTCAACAAGGCTATATATGGCCTTAAACAAGCCTCTCGGGCTTGGTATGATGAACTTAAATCCTTCTTAGTCTCCCTCGGTTTCAAACCCACCATCTCTGACTCCTCCCTCTTCACTCTTACTACCGGGTCTCATCTAATATTTATCTTAGTATACGTTGATGACATTATTATTACAGGTTCATCACACTCCCTCATTACTAAGTTTATTCATACACTTTCAACCAAGTTTTCTCTTAAAGATCTTGGTTCTCTCTCTTACTTTCTAGGCATTGAAGTTATTCCTCATTCTCAAGGCATTCTTCTTTGCCAAAAGAAGTACATTACTGATATAATTCAAAAGGCCAATATGAGTGATTGCAAGTCCATCTCTACACCCATTACTTGCTCTGACCCGTTAACCACCAAAGGAGGCACCCCATATTCTTCTCCCACCCAATATCGAGCTCTTGTTGGAGCCCTCCAGTACCTCTCACTAACCCGTCCCGATGTTGCATTTACCGTCAACCGGTTATCTCAATTCATGCATGCTCCTACATCACTCCATTGGCAGGCTCTTAAACGCCTGTTACGATATCTACAAGGGACATCCACTCATGGTATTTTAATTCGTAAACATTCACCTCTACATTTACATGCTTTTACAGATGCTGATTGGGCTGGAGACAAAGACAACTATCGTAGCACAACTGGTTACATCGTATACCTTGGATCTAATCCTATTTCTTGGAGCTCCAAACGTCAAACCACCCTCGCTCGAAGTTCAACCGAGGCTGAATTTCGGGCCGTCGCTTCTACCACCACTGAAGTCCAATGGATCCGTCATTTACTTTCAGAACTGGGTTTTACATCCGCCATCACGCCTACCGTCTACTGTGATAATCTTAGTGCAACAACCTACTCCGCTAATCCCGTCTTTCACTCCCGCATGAAGCACTTAGCACTTGACTTTCATTTTGTAAGAGAAAAAGTGCAAGACGGTTCCTTACGGGTCACTCATATCTCTGGGGACGATCAGTTAGCTGATGCTCTAACCAAACCATTACTAAGACCTCGGTTTCAATATCTGGTTTCCAAGATTGGTCTCACTCCCATGTCGTCCATCTTGCGGGGGAATATTAATGTATAAGGACCAATATGTAAACATGTATATTTGCACGTGTAGTCGAAGTACTATTTGAATTTGAATTATTAGAGAATAGATAGTCAAAGTTGGTTGTTATATTGTTAGATGTATTCCTTGTTTTACTCCTTTTACTTTGTATTTATATTCAAGCCACAGTGAATAATAAAGTACTTTTGCTTTTCATCATACTATTCTCTACAACATTTATATATACTACATGATAACAAATATTGACAAGAGGATAAGAATTTTGATCAGTATAATCACAAATGTATACCAGTTACTTAATTCATTACCTCATGTAATGGAGTTTTAAGATCCCTCGGGTTTATGAAGTTCGTCATCCCCAATGTTTGGCCTGTCAACAATGATAAAAATTCATCTTCCTCAACATTTTACATTCTATTATACTCTAATTAATATGTTGTGGGTTGAAAGATGAAGATGAAGATGAAGATGAAGGATAAGACGGCTGAGAAAACATGTATATATGTGTGCACATAATATTATACGTACCTTTAGTACACTTGTCATCATTAATGTCAATTCCTATAATTTTAGATGCCCCTCTTGTTTTTGCACCCAATATCACCTGGTCATTGGTCAACACGCACAATATATTAATAGACAATGCAAATAACTACTAAATTATGTGGGTTAACTAATTAACTACATGGATGATGACTAAGTCGAATATGCGTGGGAAATAAACTAACATGGCCGTTAACCAACTAATAGAAATAAAAAACAAATTGCATTAGAAATGTGGCGGGTCCAATGGTGGACGGGGTGGTAGCATGTATTAGTTTGAGTCTCGTCGAAGTATTTGATGTAATTTTGCTAGGGTATATTAGAAGTGGTGTAGTTGTCATTCAAAACAAAAATAATTAGTTTTTAGTGACCGGATAAACACGTGTCATATTGAAATAAAATTCGAAAGAAAAAAAGACAGGAAATTAATAAACTAAATTGAAGGCAAGAATACAAACAACTGAACAAGACCCGAAGCATCTTGTTTATAACTGAAAAAATATTTGAAGAACAAGTAACCTACTTGATTTAGGAAACCAAATAAAAAATAACCCAAGATAAACATACTTACTAAAACTTAAATTGTGATCCATGAAAAATAAATATCTATAATTATCTCCGAGCAACCAAACGATAAGTCTAATAATCACCCTCTAATCATTTGATATCAACACCGAACTTCAGTACAATGTTGAATCAACACCATCTTGTACCAAATTCGCAATGTCTTCCTTTTGAACCCACTTTATACACTCTCTCACATAATGTTTAAGCTCGTTACACTTGAAACACCGTATACGACTTTTGCCTTGCTCCTTTTGACCTTTGGTTTGTTGGAATCGACCATTCTTTCTTTTATTAGCACCGCAGCCTCCACCACGACCACACCATTGATTTTCACTACTCATGCTTCCTTCACCACCTTGACCCAGTGCTCACAAAACAAGTCGTTCCCCTTTTGGTTCCCATCATGCCTCTGAAGTAACAACATACAATGTGGTTCTTCATCTTGATTGGGTTCTATAATCTGCTCCTCAAAAACTTTCAATATCCAATAGTTTCATCGAATTTCAAGTTATCCAACTCGAAAATTGCTCAATTGATGCTATGATTTGAAAAAATGATCTAGGTCTTAAATCGAACAGCTTTCTCAACAGTCGTTCCTCTTCGATAGTGGTTCCGAGGATTTTACTAATTCACATAGTTTTCGAGCAAACTCATTAGCCTCCTTCATTTGAAGGTTTTCAAACTCCCTCCTTAAAGTTTGTAGTCTAGATGTTCTTACCCGATCCACCCAGAAACCTTGTTTTTAACACTTTCTGTACCTGCTTGGCATTAGTGTAACCCGCCAATTCCCACACAAGATCTTCAGCTATTATCTAAAACAAGAAATCAATTGCGATCTTTGATTTCTTTGGATCCATAACAACCCCCATTGCGGGTTCAATAGCCTCCTAAAACCCATTTGCATATGTGATCGCCTAAACCCTTTCGTCCACACAAAATAACTTTGAGTTTCTTAGAACGAGACATTGGTAATTCATAGATCCCATCTCACGAACCAACCATCGCCACACTATGATGTTCAACAGAAAAGTCTAACCTTGATTGGATTACACACGAGAACATCCCTAATTGATTTTCCTCTACTATTGACCCCAACAAGCACGACAAGCTCCTATTATTACATCTCCTTGGTTCCTAAACGATCGTTTTCAACCTCGTCGTTTCTACCACACCCAAATCATTTGCCAATTTACCTTCCAATAAAAAACGTCACTTGAAGTTTTTTTCACCTAAGAATCTATTAGAACCCAATCTTGATTCGAACCTTCCTACTGTTGCTATTCAATAACCAAAGATAAACCTTTCTTGTTGCATGGACTCTTGTCTTGATTACATGTTTGAGCTTTTTTCATGCTCTGATACCAATCAATGACACAAAAGTCAAAATAAGAAAAGAGAGACAACTTGATTTGATCAGAACTATTTAATCAACATGTTTGGTTAATAAGTTGAATTGAATGTATTAAAAAAAGTGACTCAAAGCACATAAGTTCTAGCTAAACAAACCCTGAGGAACAAGTAACCTACTTAATCTAGGTAACCAAATGTTCAAAAATAGAACAAGATAAACATACCTAATAAAACCTAATACTTATGATCCATAAAATAAAATATCAATAACTATTTTCAAACACCAAATGATATATGATATATGATATATTAAGTCCAACATATCATGCTACTTAAGGAAGTTAATTTATTAAACCAAAGTACTTTAATATGCTAGTATATATTACCGCCAATCCTACAGCACCCAAACCGAAAACTGCAACTGTTGATCCTTGATGTATGTTTGCGACATTGATTACAGATCCAAATCCTGTTCATAACAATTAGGTCACTAAAAATCAAAACAAAAGACGAATAATTGAAACAATAATTGATATATGTGTAAATAAAAATAAGCAGAACCTGTGGAGATACAACAACTAAGTAAGATCATCCTGTTGAGGGAAGCTTTTGGATTAATCTTGACAACACAAGCTGAGTCCAAAACTGTGTACTCACTAAAAGTTGAAGCATTCAAGAAATGGTAGATAGGTTTCCCATCTTGAGTCAAGAACCTTGTTTTCCCATCATTCCTCATTACACTTTGTGATGGGTCAACTCGAAATTTAGTACATAGATTGGTGGTTTTGGACTTGCAATAAGTGCATTCACCACACTCTCCATGAAAAATAGTAAGAACATGATCTCCTTCCTCCATGTCCTCTACACTTTCCCCAACAGACTCAACAACCCTGCATTCATTAAACCAAAAGGAATAAACGAGCATCTATCAAATAACACGATCTAGTCCAAGAATAGGTAAGAACGAACACAACTTAATTGGACAACTCCTTGACACTTTTATTATAACTGGAAAATATAATTCAAAAAATGGATTTTGAAACTATAATTTTAGACTAATCCTTAAGTATTATGAGAAGCATCCCAGATCAAGAAATGAAAAAGAAAATAACAATAACATATATGAAAAACTTCTATATACAAGAGATGAGAAAATATTCAATCAAAATGGACAAAGAGACTCTAGTTATAGAAAGGGTAACGGACGAGGAAAGTCTAAAAAGACGCGAGGTCAAAGTTATGAAGATCGAACAAGATAAACAAAGAAACGATGAGTACAAAGGACAAATCTCAAATCATGTGCTATAGATGTGAGAAACTTGGACACTATGCTTACAATGCTGCGTTGATTTTCATCATTTTTTTGCATGGATTGTTATCTGTGAATTTATGTGATGTAGCAGCAATCAACTTTTTGATTTCTTCATAGTATTCCACTGTGGTTTATGTAAGACAAATGTATGTACATAAGCAATTTTGAAACAGAAATCGAACACACAATTATGCAACTAATATTCTCTGATTAAACACAATAACCTCGAACATTGGTTCTCTCTTTGACATCGACCATATATACAAACTCAAACTAAAATAATGTGTCCCTTCCCGATAAATCGGTGTTACATTTATTGTTTGCAACCGAAAAAACTTTAACGTCGTTTATGCATGCACACTTATTGAACGACATAGGAGATATCAGGACGCGTAAAAGTAAAATATTGCAGCGCCCTGGCTGAGCTGCAAAACAAAGTAGGATCAGAAACATGAGTACTCGCAGTTGAACTGAGCTTACCTGCGGTGACAACAGGTGTGTTGCATGGGTTACAATTCGTCATTTTAGCTGTGTCAAGAATCTCCTGAGCATAGTTTGACTGAGAGAGAAATAACCCATTGGTGTCTCGAGTGACTGAAATCCCCAAGAAGTAAGAGAGGGACCCTAAATCTTTCATGGAAAATTTACAAGACAAATATCATATTATCCGTTGCTTCAGGGAACTAAATGAAGTAGTAAGAATGATGTCATCTACATAGAGAAGAATATAGGTCATGTCATTTCCATGTCAATAGATGAACAGGGAATGATCGCACCGACTGTGATGGAACTCAATGGTAGACACAAAATCAGTGAAGCGTTGATACCAGGCCCGTGACGCCTGCTTCAGTCCATATAGAGTTTTCTTTAGCCTGCATACATGATTAGGAAAAGATAGATGACGAAACCCCATTGGTTGATGCACATAAACTATCTCTGAGAGATGCCCGTGAAGGAACGCATTTTTCATGTCAGTTGACTAATATCCCATTTATTTTCCAAGGCTATAGAAAGAACCATGTGGATCGTAGCCGATTAGACCACCGACTGAAGGTATCTTGACAATCGACACCCACATGCTGAGACCTGCCATCACAAACAATCCAAGCCTTATAGTGCTCAAGAGAACCGTCAACTTTAAATTTATGTTTAAAAATCCAAATGCAACGAACTATGTTCATATTAGGAGCGCGGGGCACTATATCCCACGTCTTATTATCCATAAGAGCAGTAAATTCATCACGCATGGCACAGTGCCACATGGGAGTGGCTAAGGCTTGAGATGGGGTCTTGGGAATAGGTTCGAGAGTTGTAGAGGTGGCGGAAAGGTTGAAAGGTTGTTTGGGCTTAGAGATGCCCGACATACTACGGGTATGTATGGTTCGGACAGGAGGGGGGGGGGGGGGTCGATGGTGGAGTGGTAGGAGGAGTGACGAGCGTCGAAGTAGAGGATGCGGGGCTCGTCAGCGTAGCATTAGACCCTGAGTGGGCCGGGGGAGAAGATTGGGCCGAAGGAGGTGAAGGCGGTGGAGTGTTGGCTGAATGGGGTGTAGTCGACGTGGTTTGGGCCGGGATTTGCGGTTGGTCCACCGGCTGGCCAGCGTCAACAGTGGGCATCGGGGCAGCCCACATCGATGGATGTGGGTCTGCATCGAGAAATATCGATGAGTGGGGGTTGTGGATTGGGTGATAGCGAAGGGAGAGGTGTTTTCGTCAAACACCACATTCCGGGATATAATGACACGTTGTGTGGACATATCGTAGCACTTATAGCCACGATGATTGCTCGGGTGTCCAAGAAAGACACAATTGAGTGAGCGTTTTTGTGGTTTTTCTATGGTTGTGGAAGGAATAAGCGGATAGCATAGGCACCCGAAGGTGCGAAGGTGCGAAGGTGCGCATAGCAAGGATGTTTATGAAATAGAAGGTAGATAGGGTTTGAGAAGAGATTTTGTTTTTGAGGGTAGAATATCGAGAAGATAGGTGGCATGTTGAAGGTCATGATGCTAGAAATGATCGGGTAGAGAAGCATGAATGAGGAGAGAGCGGATGATATTGTTAATAGAGCGTATTTTTGCTCGAATTTACCATTTCGAGCGGATGTGTGAAGACACGAAAAACGAAATTGCATACCATCTTTAGCGCAAAACTCATGAAATTTTTATTTTGTTATTCCGTCCCGTTATCACATTGGAAAGATTTGATAGCTTTTTGAAATTGGGCTTTTATAAGTGTATAGAATTGAAGGAAATGTTGTTGATCGAAGATTTTTGTGACAACGGGTATGTCCACAAAAAGTCGGTGTAGTCATTAAGAAAGAGGATATAGTATTTGTGACCTCCCGAGCTTTGGACCAGGGAGGTCCATAGATCACTGTGCACAATATCGAAAGAAGACAATGTATTAGAAACAGAATCACATAATGGCAATTTAATATGTTTGCTAAAAATACAAGATTGACAAAGGCATTTATTCGATAAAGTCGTTTAATTAATATTTTTATTGGAATGCAAAAGACGAAGCAAAGAAAAGTCGGGATGACCTAAACGAGAGTGCCAAATGTCTTGAGAAATAGCTGCAAAAGTTGAAGGAGATGGATTGGTGACTAGTTAAGGTTGAAGGGGGTAGAGCTCTCCGGTGCTGTTACATCGAAGGATGGGTGTCCGCGTATGGTAATCCTTCATAAGAAAACCAAAAGCGACAAATTCAATGAAAATATTGTTATCTCTAGTTAGACGATGAACAAGCAAACGATTTTTGATTAGGTTAGAATAAGTAAGAATATTATTAAGTTTAAGGGAAGTAGAAGATAAGGGAAGGTGAGTGTGACCGGTGTCGTGAATTAGGATTGTGGCACCATTACCAATGACGATGTTATTCAACCTGCTATTATGAACATAAGAGTGTAGTTTACTTGCATTATGAGCCATGTGATTGGTAGCACCCGTGTTTAGATACCAAGTGTTATCTGGTTGCAGAGTGTTGGTGTGGTTTCCCTGTGGCAAGTAAGTATGAGTGTTATAAACATCAGAACCAGAATTAACATAATAAACCTGCGACGCCGGGCCAAGAATTCCAGGTGCATTAGAGAGAGTGCCACGAGCATAGGGCTGATTCGCTGTTGTCTGGTGTGGGCCGGGTGGCAGGTTAGGACATAGCTGCCAGCTATAGCTGACGGGTGGTTGAGGGTGAGCATAGGTGATGGAACCCCCTCTTCCACGTCCGCGGCCAGCTATAGCCGACGGGTGGTTGAGGGTGAGCATAGGTGACGAAACCCTCTCCCCCACGTCTGCGTAATGGTATTCGTTTCCCCGTCCAAAGTTGTGGCCCCGATATGACTGACCACTGCACCGCCGTGGCCACCCCCATGTCCACTGCTACGACTAGTTTCAGGGTTATACCCCCTGCCTTCGATGTTGGGTGATGATGAGGATGTGGCAGCCCCCTGTGAATGAACTTTGTTGCGAAACATGCATGGCAGATGGGACGGTTGCGGTTTGATGGGCCTTCCGGGTCTCTTCAAAAATTAACCGAGAGCGAGTGTCATAGAAATTCGGTAGGAGGGACGTTTGTTGAATCAACATGGCCACCCCATCATATTGCTGCTGAGGCCGGCAATCATCTGCAGTACCACTCTTTGATTGGACACGGGTGCATTAACATCAAATAGTTGATCCTAAAGTTCTTTGAGTGCTTGATAATAGGAAGAGATGTCAGGATAAGATTCAAGTTTAGTGTTAACAAACTGGTGTTCTAGTTGGAGAGCCCTAGAACTTTCATTGTCATTAAAAACCTCTTTAAGAGTCTTCCATGTAGAGTAGGAAGTGGTGTCTTTCTTCAATACCGTAAATAGGAGATTACCAGAGATTGTACCATAGATCCATTGTAGAACAATGGCATAGACCCATTACCATAGTTCAGTGTCAACGGGTGGAGCCTGTTTTTCGGATGAAGAGGGGTTCGGTTGTGGTGGTTCAGAATGTTCCAGATGGTCATAGCATTTAAAGGCATGACAATGGATCTTGAATAGCTCCACCCAAGAAGTATACTTCCCGGTTTTTGTTTGGTTTCTAGAGTGATAGGGATAAAATTTTTGATGTTTGTGACTGTGAGAGAGGGATGAGGAGTAGTCATGGTGGAAGAAAAACGGAGAAGAGGGAGAAAAAGGGTGGGCTTGCGATGGTAGAAGGTGGGGGACGGCTAGGGTTAACCGAAATTTTGGAGGAGCAACTTTAGGAGAAGAATAGAACGGCTGTAATACCGTATTAGGAATGAATCATTGCTCTCTCTATTCATTTACACCCAATATATATAATTACAATATATTTAACAAATATCCCTACACTATAAGATAATTACATAATGTATACAACCTAGTCTAATATGTATAATATGTATGGTACTTTTTATGGTGATCTCATACATCTACAATATTTGAAAACTAGATTCCACTACCTCTCATGCATGGAACCCTCTTTAAAAATATTTCAAGACAATAAGAATTAAAAAAGTTAGGGGCCGTTTAGTTGTGGAAAATGTTTTCTAATTTTTCATTTCTGGTTTTCTAGAAAATGAAATGAGTTTTCCATCTCTAGAAAACACATGAAAAATTTTGAAAACGCGTTCAAATTTGAAAGATGGAATTCTCATTTTCAAAATTAGAAAACTAGAAAACATGTTCAAATCAACTGTTTTCTATTTTTTTCTATCTCTGCATTTCATTAGATTTCCGTCGACGATGCGGTGGAACAGACGGCGACGGAGGTAACGGATGAGAGGTCGAGCGGCTGTGCGTATAAACCCTAGAAAATGAACGCCCCTTTTCTTTTGTATATATTTGGAAAACGAAAATAGAAAATAGAAAACAGAAAATAGAAAACAGTAAAAAAGGTGTTTTCCATTTTTAGTTAAAATTTAGAAAACACTATTTTCTGTTTTCCTAGAAAACGTTTTCTAAAAAATACAATTTGAACGCGTTTTCTGTTTTCCTTGTTTTCTTGGAAAACAGAAATGGAAAACACCCTCTGTTTTCCACAACTAAACGCGGCGCCCTTAATATCTAAATATGTTATTTTTGCTAAATCATAGTTATCATTTGTATAATTAAATCTCAAGTAAATGAAGGTATTTTTTTTAAATTGACAAAAATACCCTCACATTTTGTGCACGGGAGAGTGAAGTTCGTTAAAAATATACAAAATGTTTTGCTTACTACCGAACATGGTTCCAAATGGAAAACCACAAACTTATTATTACTAAAAGAGTTGGTACCTAAGTTCGTTATTTTCATCAAATCATAGGACAAATTGTGTAATCAAACTCTATATCATATATGATTTACTTATGTTATTCATGAATGAATAGAAAATTTAAATAAATGAATAATTACAATTACTCTATGCATATTATTTGAAAAGTGAGATAAATGTTTATAACCGGCAGAAAGAATTGTAACATTTGTTGTCCTAATTACCTACTTATTTATGAGAGTAATTTATACTATTCATGATTTAAGTATGTGTTCTAATTCTTTTTTTAACATGATGGAAAACTAAAAAGTATCTATAGCGGTTGAGCTCGTTATAGAAAAAACTATATCCGTATGCGATCGGGTGGTAAAATCTAAGAGCTTAGAGATCAAACTTATGATATTTTAATCCTAAGTTTCCCCTCATCATGAGTAACCAAGGTTTTTATCTTTGCTAACTAAAATAACACCCCTTTAGTTTATTAGTTTGTAATTCGTCCTTTAAGTTGACCATTACTATTAAAAGGATTAAAACAAACTCGTGTCTAAATCACACGACACAATAAATACTTCACCTTCTTGATATTTCTTATAGGTGACAGAATGGACGATAAGTGAGTTTAAGCGAATGAAGGTGCTTGAAATCGGGGTGGACCACCTTGGGTTAACCCAAATAAATGTTTTCTTTATTATTATTCTTGATTTTTATTAAACTTTCGATAGTGTATTGAATATAAATAAGAGTTGAAAATGTTACCCGGAAGCCTCGTGTCCAAAAATTCGAGGATACACCCGTTGAGATTCATTCTGTATACAAGTAGTTCCTTAAGTGGATTAGACAAAATGATATAATAGAAATGAGGAAAATTCTGATTAAAAAAATATAAGAAGAGTGTTGAGTAACAAGAATTAATGGTTGAGATTATCAAAGGTTGTTATTTAGACATAATTTTTTTTTAAAAAAAATAACCATAAAATCTAGCAATTTTTTATACTTAATTTGAGCATATTATTAATATGTATAAAAAAAATAAGCATTTTGAACTTGTACATTGTATGATGCATCGGTAATATTTTCCAAGAATGCACTAAGATTTTACAATGGCGTCATAATTTGATAAGTTTCTTCATAGTTTCGTCATAATTTGATAAGTTTCTGCATAGTTTGTATTATTTTAGAAAAATTGGACCATATTATGGTCCATACCTTGATACACACGATGTATCATGGTTGCTTTTTACACTTTTTATGCTTCGAAGTTCGAATGGTTTCTAGATAACTTATCCAATATTAAGTCAGAAAAATCTCTATTCTCTATTGTTTTTTAAATTATTATTACTTTATTTTTTTTGAACGGTCAACGAATAACTCGGAAAACCCGGGGACTATTTACACCAGTTGAGTTCATTACAGGGAAAATCCACCTCTACGAGCGGCCGGGTGGTAAAACCTGAGAGCTCAGGCTTCGAACTTGTGACCTATTAGCCCCAAGTCTCCCCTCATCGCCAATTCTACTTCTAAGGTGTTGCCCGTAAGAATCGAACATATGTCTCAAGTAGAGAACACATGCTTCCTACCACTACACCACAATGGAAGTTGCTTAAAGTTTCTTTATTAGTTACTTAAAGTTTCTTTTCGTATCTTTGCATTTATAATAGGCAATTTGGATTTAAATAATCTTAAGTTTCATCAATTGTCCGATATTAATTTCAATTAACGAAATGTTTACTATCGAGCCCAACTTTTAACCTATTTTTCTACAACGATCCTTGACTAACGAAAAGTTAACGACGTTAGTTTATTGATGAAACATTGGATTTAAAGAAGCCCAAGTTTCATCAATTGGCCGAATATAATCCTAGATTTCATATAGAATAATCTCAAGTTTCATCAATTGGTCAACAATAATCTCAAGTTTCATCATTTGGCCGACAATAATCTCAAGTTTCATCAATTGGCCGACAATAATATCAAGTTTCATAAAAACAAACGCCGTTAAGTTTCCATTAGTCAGTGATCGTTGTAGGAAAATAGGTTAAAAGTTGGGCTCGGTGGTAAACATTTCGTTACTTGAGATTAATGTCGACCAATTGATGAAACTTGAGATTATTTAAATCCAATTGCCTTTTTTTAATATTATTAACTTATTTATTGGTTAAACTAACATTGCGTTACTTGAGATTAATATCGACCAATTGATGAAACTTGAAATTATTTAAATCCAATTTGCCTTTTTAATATTACTTACTTATTTCTTGGTTAAACTAACAATAAAATATCATTTTATACGTGGTCATTTTCATTACTAGCTATTTAGTATTTAGAGTTAACTTCGCTTTTGGTCCCCAGGGTTTGTACATTTTAACACTTTTAGTCCAATTCCAAGAATTATAACATTTCAGAGCCTGAACTTTCAATTTCGTAACAGTTTTAGTCATTTTTTGAAATCCCATCCAAATTAACGGCTGAAATCCGTCAAATGAGGGTGATTTTCGTAATTGAACACTTTTCCCTTTTATTTATGTGATACAAAAAGCAGACATTACTTCCCAAAAAAAAATCGATCGTTCTCTTCCCCCAAAAACCCTAATATGTGATTTCTATCGATTTCACAGCTCCATCATCGACGGATTTCAGCCATTAATTTGGATGAGATTTTTTTTGAGGAAGTGATGTCTGCTTTTTGTATCACATAAATAAAAAGGAAAAGGGTGTAATTACAAAAATAGCCCTTATTGACGGATTTCAGCCGTTAATTTGGATGAGATTTCAAAAAGTTACTATAATTGTTAAGAAATTAAAAGTTCAGGCGCTAAAATGTTATAATTTTTAAAATTGAACTAAAAGTGTTAAAATGTGCAAACTCTGTGACCAAAGACGAAGTTAACTCTAGTATTTATTAGGTTTCTAACTTGCTATATATATACACATGAGTTGAAACAAAAAGTACTATTAAATACTATTAAATAGTATCTCTAGCTATTAAATACATCAAATAATACCTGGCCCTCCCAAGCACAAAGATCAGTATGGCAAATTGTAGTGAAAAGGATCTTGATTCGGACTTCTAGTTTCTGAGGTGGCTGAACACGAATTTGCTCCATGGAGAATGGCTGCCCAGGACCCCATGCCACAGCAGCTTCACACGTCATATCATGCATATGCATATATATAACATCATTTTGAGCCGAACTAGAAAATTTTCTTAAAGGTGGGTAGCACATAAATTGTTTTAGGGGCAACACACGTCCATAAAAACAAAAAAATCCATCATAAAAACCTAAAAATCTAATTTTTTCCAACTTCGTTTACGAGTTTAAGGTGTTGCACGTGCCACCGTAGAACCACCCTAACTTCACCAGTGGTTCCGTTTGTTAAATTAGACTTAAAAGATCGTCTGATGATATATCGGACAGTCATCCAACGAGCAGTGGGCCCTTCTGTCATGTGGTGTGCATATAGCGAACCCCTTTTTTATTATGAGTTTATGTATCATAAGATAGTCGATGAAGGGTATCGTTTTCTTCAAAAATTTGACGAACATATATGTTGATTAACAAATTCGGTGTCTCCATCGCTTTGAAAATTTTAATTTTTTCTACAAAATTGCATTTAATTGAGCAAGGTCCATGAATACGTTTAATGTGCTATATATGAAAATTTGCCTTGGTTTTTCTTGGGTAAAACCACATGAATTGGGAATTATCATCCACAAAATTACTCATTATACAAAGAATATAGAAATTACAGATCGAGATTAATTATTGTACATAAGTTGGTCTGGTACACATAAACTAAACAAACCTGTACATGTAATTTCTTTGCCAGAAGTAGCACTAACTTCATTTTTGTTGTCCATGTTGATCTTGTCTTGATATTTTGCATCCATCTATTTGTGGAAGATATATGTAGGATATCATCAGCTGGCGGAACGATTATTCCGTGTTATGGATTTAATGCTATTAATTGTGTGAGAAGACTAGGGGCATTGACTCCCAACCTACAAAATATCGTGGTTTAAAAAAATATATATAATTTAATGATATTTTGCATCCATCTATTTTTTTTAATGACGAATGATATTAAAACAAGACACACTAGTAAGATGCTAGAGGCCAAAAAGAAACAAAAACATTACAAGGAGAAAGAGTACCAATCCTTCTAACTAATGGATCGGTTATTACAACGATTAGAATACCATAAAAAATTCCAACTTTTTATCTCCAAAAGCACCCGATGGACCGAAGGAGGACGTTGATTGAAGATCGCCTTGTTTCTTTCAATCCAAATGATCCAACAACTTGTGAGAAGAATAATCTCCATAACCTTGATTTTGTTATTTGAAATGTTTGCAATCTTAGGTAAGTTGAAGATATCCGCCACCGAGAAAACAAAGATCGGAGGGATTCGACATCATTGCGCCACCACTTGCCAAACCGTATCCGTGAAGTTGCAGCCCGTGAACACGTGAGTAGCAGTTTCAGCCACCTCACCACATAAAGCACACTCCTCGTTGTTTATAGGAATGTTCCTTTTAATCAAAGCGTCTTTGGTTGGTAAGCGATCCAAAATGGCTCTCCATGTTGTGATGTTAACTTTGGCTGGGACAGAATTGCACCAAGCCAAGGGAAAAGATCCCAGGCTCCCGTTGGGGTTGACAACCAGTTTGCGCACCAATTTCACAGAAAACTCGCCGAGGTTATCCCCATTCCAGCGCCATTCGTTGTTAACCACCAAACATCTTTCTTGAAAACGAACTCCTGCATTGTTTAAAAATGACAACGAATTCACAATTGATTTCCACGTACCAGCAGCACCCGGTCGAAGAGGAAGGAAAGAATTATTCCCAGCCCGCGCGTGACTACAGTTAACCACCTTCCACCATAAACGACCCTGCTCCGTTTGATATCTCCAAGCCCATTTGGATAGCATACACACGTTGGAAATTTGAAACGGAATGATCCCTAAACCCCCAGCCTCCTTGGGTTTAGACACCACATCCCGCGACACCCAATGAACCTTACGACGCGTAGGATCATTTCCCCACAGAAAATTGCTCCGAATGCTTTCCAACGAGTTAAGGACCGCTTTAGGAGCCCGAAAAACCGAGAAAAAATAGGTAGGAAGGCTGTCCAACACAACTTTAATGAGAGTGAGTCTCCCCCCAATTGAAAGAATTTTAGACTTCCAACCCGTAAGCCTTTTCTTGAAAGTGTCCACAACTTTACTCCAATGCCTAATCCTAGACATATTAGCGCCAACAGTCATTCCCAGGTAATCACATGGAAAATTGCTCACCTTACAACCCAACACCCTAGCTTTACAATTGATTTCAGAAGAAGGGATATTAATTCCCGCCACGCCACACTTGGATAAGTTGACCCGAAGGCCCGAGACCAAGAAAAAACCCCATAGTAATCTTCGGAGGTTTAGGAAGTTTTTTTCGGTCCACTCCCCCATGATCATCACGTCGTCCGCGAAAAGGAGATGAGATTACACGGGCCCATTATTAGGAAGAATGATACCATGAAACACACCGATGTTCACGGCCTTAGACATCATCAAGTGAAATGCCTCCATTGCTAGAATGAATAAATAAGGCGAGAGGGGGTCGCCTTGTCGCACTCCTTTGAATCCTATGAACTCTTTTGAAGGAGATCCGTTGATGAGGATAGATGACCTAGAAGCTTGAAGAATCCCGCGAATCCACTTCCTCCAAAGCTCGGGGAAGTTCATTTGAGTAAGGATAGACTCCAAAAAGTCCCAGTCAAGGGAATCGAAAGCTTTGTTGAAGTCGATATTAAAGAACATGACATCGTGTTTGACCCTTTTCAACTAAGATAATGCCTCGTTGATAATGAGAGGCCCGTCCACAATGTTCCTTCCGGAAACAAAAGCCATTTGACTGTCGGAAATGACGGACTTCATGACTAACTTGATCCGATTCGCCAAAACCTTGGACACCACCTTGTTAATACATCCAAGAAGGGTGATTGGTCGGAAATTATCGAAAGACTGCGGATCCTCGGATTTAGGAATAAGGCAGATAAAGGATGAGGCACAACATCTATTAAGATAACCTTTGACAAAAAAACTGTCCAGAACGCTTTTAAAATCCGCACCAAACAAATCTCAGAAGTGTTTGATGAACTTGAAGTTGAAGCCGTTACACTACGTCAAAAAGTGGCTTTGGCCACGGTTTTTTTGATAACGCATAGCCACTGTTTTGAAAAAAGCGTGGCCAAAGGTAAGAAATTCTCGTTTTAGCCACACATATTGTGTACCCGTGGCCAAATATATAGCCTTTGGACCCTTTTAGCCACGTATTTTTTTGTTTATGTGACAACAACAATCAGGTGTAGTGGCTTTAGCCACTGTTTTACAAAAACATGTGGCACTTATTTGTCACACTTAAAAAAGAGTGGCGAAATGCACCAAACGGCCACGGAATTTTTATGATTTTTTATTCGTGTGACCAAAAAGGAATGTATGGCCACGCTTAAATAATGTTGTGTGACGGAAGAGTAGATTTTATTACTTAGTAAATTAAAAGAAAACAAAACTATTTATGCGTGGCTAAATGTGAGCAATGGCCACGCTTTTTACTTAGTTATGTGGCTAAAAGCTAGTACATATGGCCACTGTTATTAGGTTGTGTGACTAAATATTAGATGACTAATGGTCACGGTAGGTTGTGAGTGACAAAAATCTATTACCTATGGCCACATATATTAACCGTGACTAAATGGTAGGTTGTGAGTGACAAAAATGTATTTTATGGTCACGGTAAAATATTAAATGCGTGGCGAAAAATAGAAGATTTGTTTCCCTCTAAAACAACGCGCTTTTTTCAATTGTACCATTAATTCGAGCGGGTTAAAATCTGCTACCCTATATATCATCATCATTGTTATTTTCCTTTTTACCGCCATCCCTTTCTTGATCTCAAATTCTCTACACCAATTCTCTCAAATTCTCTACACCAATTCGTTTACACCAATTCTTGTATCAAATGGCCGATAATCAACGCTCCCTTAATTACAGGTATGTGAAGCATAACCGTATTTTTTTGGTTTACAGTAACAGGAGAAGAAGATCCTTCAAGTCCCACAAATCTGTGATTAAACACAACGATGAGAACATCCTGAAGCAACTATATGCGCAGAAGATTCCTGATTGTTTTGCCTACCATGTTGAGACATCGAAATTATTTCGTGTCCTTGATACAAAATTCAATGAACCCGAAGAAGAAGATGAAGAAGAAGATGAAGAAGATGAAGATGAAGAAGATGATGAAGAAGATCATGAAGAAGCAGATGAAGCAGATGAAGAAGATGAAGAAGATGAAGAAGATGAAGAAGAAGAAGAAGAAGATGATGATGATGATGATCATGATGATGACGATGCAAGTTCATCAGGATCATACATATCCGAAGATTGCAGTGATCCGGATTATTAATTAATGGATGTTTGTGTTTAATTATGAACAAATTAAGATCAATAGTTTATATGTTTATTTAGTTATGATATTAGTAGTTATAATATATATATGATGGTTATAATATATGTTTATCATGTTTGATTATCTTGTGATATGGCCACTCATATTAAAACATTGGCTGCGTGACAAATTATGACAAATGGTCACGGTATATTAATTTTAGGTGGCTAAAAGAATACCAACAGTCGACACGGCGCTTGTAATCATGATTATTTCATTTACTTTTTCATTTACTTTATCTTTCAAATCTCCATCTACCACGCCCCTCGAGTATCGATATATACTATCTCTGTATCAGTTTTCATCATCATCTCCACCATGACCCTTTTCTCCCAGTCTTTCTCTCTCTGTTTTTCGTCCATCATCGACGGCAAAAAATGTGGAATTGGCATCATCCGTATGTGGAAAACGGTAAGTTATCATCTTCACCACTGAAATTCGATTGAAATTTTCGTCTCAGATTTGGTAATTTTATCTTGTGCAGGGAAAGATTGCACTCTGTATCTCCTGCGAGCAGATTTTAAGTTATTGTGGAAACCATGGAGACGAGGAGTCTCTAATGGTTCATACAAATGCTTTACTGCGAGCAGATTTTAAGTTATTGTGTAATTTTATAACAGTCAGCAGTAAGGGCACATGTTGAGGTTTGCAGGACTTGTATTTTTCAGGTGCTTCTCTCCCTTTTGGCCCCATGAACCCGATTTCTCTTCGCCACTTCTTCACCATTTTCAGTTGATCAGAAGCAAGTGCATGTGAGAAAGCAAAGAGGGACTTGTTCTCTCTTTTCACTTGATCAGAAGCAAGTGCATGTGAGAAAGCAAAAGAGGGATTTTTCTTCAGCCGCTTCTTCTCCATTTTAAGTTAGTAGTTTTTCAGTTGTAATTTTATAGATCAATGTATTAATGGAATTATAACCTTTGGATTATGTATGTAATTGTGTTTGTTAAAGCAGCAGTTGATTTTGTTTGTTTATTTTTAACTTTTATTGACTCTGCATTGGTCAAAGAGAGGAGACCTGCAGGCACAATCAAAAAAAGGAAACACTTGACTCAAAATTAAGATCCATAATTATATATATTCCAGAATACATAAAGAAAAAAAAAACAAATATTGTTGATACTGTAGTTTGCTAAGATTCAAAAACATTACAATGATGATCAATTAACCGTTGTTTTTTCGTAATATCATTCCAGTACAGTCAGCTCTATGGTAAACATTGTGACGTGCATCTATGGATGGCAATACATTATCGTTGTGAGGAAAAACTACCGTACTAAATTCTTCATTGGCATCGTCTTCATAATAATCTCTGTAATTTCTGGGAGGTGTCATAAAGACAATATGCAGTTTTTTATCCAGCTGGTCTTTGACGTAAAACAACTGTTGTGCTTGTGACGCGAAAATGAACGGGTCCTCCTTGTGACCTAGTCTTTTAAGGTTGACCAAAGTGTAACCAAGACTATCTTTTTTGACCCCCTGTGTATTCTCAACCCAGTCGCACATAAATAGAGGGATGGTTTTAATATGGTAATCTAGTAGCCATATCTCTTTTAAAACCCCATAGTAAGGTTTTTTTCCATAGGTTAAGACCTCGTTAGAGATGTGCATGTCATTTACCTCTACACCAACCCCGCTGTTCTGGTAAACCCTACCGTCTCGAGATTTCCTCACGCTTCTGATGCGGACCATGTGAAATCCACCTAACGGTCTCTGATATAGTTTCTGGGGACTCCGCCATCTCCTTTTCAACCTGAAATTCATAGTAGGTTTATCAGGAGAGTTCATTAGGAATAGGAAGATTATAGCTCTTCCAAAAATAAAATAAAGTTGTTCCGGACAACTCAGGTCAGTTGTTCCGGAAAGTTACAGTTCATCCGGGATTAAAACTATAAGAAAAATAGTTTCAGTTCACCAGGAAGGTTATAGTTCATCCGGATAGAAAATAGAGTTATTCCGGACAACTCAGGTCAGTTGTTCCGGAAAGTTACAGTTCATCCGGAATTAAAACTATAAGAAAAATAGTTTCAGTTCACCAGGAAGGTTATAGTTCATCCGGATAGAAAATAGAGTTATCCCGGACAACTCAGGTCAATTGTTCCGGAAAGTTACAGTTCATCCGGAATTAAAACTATAAGAAAATAGTTTCAGTTCACCAGGAAGGTTATAGTTCATCCGGATAGAAAATAGAATTGTTCCGGACAACTCAGGTCAGTTGTTCAGGAAAGTTACAGTTCATCCGGAATTAAAACAATAAGCAAATTTAGCTGACCTTGTTGCGTAACCATTTACCGAATGTTGTGCTCTGCTTCTTAGTCAGGTCATTTAGTCTACTACCAGGATGTTCCTTTTCCAAAAATTTCATGTGTTCTCTGCAATTACATGAATTGAAGTTATCTATAAAAGTTTATAATTAATTAAACAGATAAAAAAAGGTTAATAATCTAAATTACTTACTCGATATAATGCTCAATTTCAGGCGTATTTAGCAACACAAATAAATGCGCTTTCGATAGGAGCTCTGGAGAGACTTCAACTGATCTACCAGCTGACCCAGGACTTCCATCCGCACTGCTATGCTTTTTAGTTGGAACACCAATAGTTGTGATGTTTTTTTGGTATTCGCTGAGAAACTCAATCGTTTCTTCTACAATGTTCTCCTCAGCAATGCACCCTTCTGGATTAGTTTTGTTTCTCACGTGGCCCTTAATTACCTTCATACACCTTTCAAATGGATACATCCATCGAAAGCATATTGGGCCACATAATTTTACCTCCCTAGTAAGGTGCACCGTCAAATGAAGCATAACATCAAAAAATGATGGCGGGAAATATTTCTCAAGCAGGCATAGTGTGACACAAAGATCTGCTTGCAATTTGTCTAGCTCTTCGACGTTGATCTCTTTGCTGCATATTGATTTGAAAAAAAAACAGAGCCTTATAATAGCATATCTTGTCGGTTCAGGCATGACTGACCGAATTGCAATTGGCAGAAACTGTTGCATCAGCATATGATAGTCATGTGACTTGAGCCCCACAAGTTTCTTGTCCTTTAGACTAACCAAACTAGAAAGGTTAGAACAATAGCCTTGTGGAACCTTCAAGTTATACAACGTGTCACAAAACTTTTCCTTTTCATCTTTTTGTAACGTGTAACACGCTGCAGGAAGTACTATGTTGTTCTTGTTCTATTTAGGCTGCAACTCTGGTCTTAACCCCAAAAAGTTCAGATCCTTTCTCGCATTCAGTCCATCCTTCGTCTTTCCGGGAAGGTTGAGCAGAGTTCCAACAAGACTCTCAGCCACATTCTTTTCAATATGCATGAAATCAATGCAATGTTGGACACTATTATGCCTCCAGTATCTAAGTCTTCGAAACCATATATTGAATTTCTTCCAATATGGTGGCTTCTCTTTGTTCTTTCTTTTTCTCTTATCAATCTTCCCCCCTCTTCCGGTTGAGGTCTCTGGGATTTCTGAATCAGTACACCTTAATCCCTTTCCCCATTTGTTCCTGATAAGTTGAACTTCTTCGTATATCTGTTCTCCGGTCATAGGATCAGCAGCAACTTCCAACTCTTGTTTACCATTGAAGGCCTCGGTTTGCTTTCGGAAGGCATGCGTATATGGTAGATATCTTCTGTGACCAGCATAACACTGCTTGGCTGAGAAAGGAAGCCTAATGCATTTAGTTTCTTCCCGACATACCACACAACCACGGAATCCACTGTACGGGCAACCACAAAGTGTACCAAGTGCAGGGTAGTCATTAATCGTCCATAAAACAACTGCACGCATAGTAAACTGTTCTTGCGCATACGCATCATATGTTTCCACACCTGCCTCGAATAACAGCTCTAAGTCATCAATTAATGGTTCCAAAAACACATCAATATCGTTTCCAGGCGCTCCCGATATTAATAACGAAAGCATGATGAACTTTCTTTTCATACACAACCATGGTGGAAGGTTGTAAATGACAGATAGAACCGGCCACACACTGTGATTTCTGTTACCTCTATTTACGTCGACCCCATCAGTTGAAATGCCAAGACGAAGACTTCTAGGATCGTCAGCGATTTCGGGATATTTGTCATCGATGGCTTTCCATGCCGGTGAATCGGATGGGTGTCGTAACACACCGGGTGTTTTGGAACTGGTGGCATGCCATCTTAGATCCTCCGCTGTGGTTTTCACTTGAAACAGTCGTTTCAATCTTGGAATGATGGGGAAATACCACATTACCTTTGCAGGAGTATTGTCGTATAGTTTCTTAGTCCTCTCATCCACCTTCCACCTGGACTCACCACAAGTTGGACATACAGTTAGGTCCTTGTTCTCCTTCCTGTACAGAATACAATCATTGATACACACATGTATCTTGGTGTACCCTGCACCCATTGACTTCAAAATCTTCTTGGCCTCATATGTATTCTTCACAATCTCATTACCTTCAGGTAGCATCTGTTTTAGCAAAACTAAAAGTTCATTAAAAAATTTATCTGATCCTCCATGCTTAGTCTTCAAGTTCAGTAGTTGAACCAAGGCAGATAACTTTGTGAAGGTATGGCATCCTTCATACAGAGGCTTCTCAGCATCCATGAGTCGTTCTTGAAACTTCTCATGGTCCTCATCGAAATTTTCTTCAGTAGCTCTGACCATTTTTATTGTTTCGGCTGCATCCAATGGAACTCCGGAATCGAAAAATGATTCCGTGTGAAGCTCCTCTCCTGCGGGCTCGTCTATCTCTCCATGTTTAATCCACCTTCTATAAGTCTGATCGAATCCCTTTGAAAATAAATGAAATTCTACATCATCAACCTTAAAAGAGTAATGGTTTAGACAATTAACACAGGGACATGGAATTTCATTACTCTCCAAATTGGTAACTGCAAACAATAAGAATGATTTAACTCCATCGGCATATGATTGCGTGGTTCTACTGGTTTTCATCCAAGACTTATCCATGTTTATTTTGCTAACAGATACAACAACAAATTAAGATGATTAAAAACGATCAATACTAAAAATCCTTTTCAATAATCTTTACTGTGAACCTGTTTATTGGAGAAGTAATAGGACGGAGGGAAAATTCTGTCGATTGATATGTGAAATTTTCAATTGAGTTCGCTCTAATTTACCCCGCCTCTTTTAAAATTTAGCGGGCCCAGTTAGAATCATATTTAAATAAATTAAAACGAAAATTACTCTTGATCCTGAGAAACTCTAGTTCATCCGGTTCTATTACTGAATAACTCTTTATAATCCTGAAGAACTCTAGTTCATCTTCCCTCAATCCTCATGAACTCAGTGGGTAATTTTGTCTTTCTTCGTTTAATTTTGACTTGTTAATTTGATTTTTGAGATCGTGTGACAGTAATTTCGGATAATTTCAGATCGTGTGATTAAAATATTAGTGGTTTTTTGATATCGTGTAGGAATTTCAGTTGGAGAACGTGTGAAAATAATTTTTGTAGGATAACCAAAAGTCCAACAATTATAATGTGCAGTCCTCATGAACTCAGTGGGTAATTTTGAAATTAATCAAATAAGACCTATGGTATACTCTAGTGATTACACATCTGATAAGACGCATACTCAAGTGATTTGCACATATAACCATACCACTTGATCAGTAATGAGAAACTTCTCACCTCCAACATCAAAACCTTTTCAAAATCCTTATCAAACCTTTTCTCAAAATCCTTAACAAACCCTTTCTCAAAACACTCAAATCCTTCTGAAAATGGCAAGCTTGAAAGAATTAGTTGAACATTATTTGCAGATAAAGATTGTTGCTACCCTGGACAGGTACGAGGTGATTATCAGGGCAGAGAGACAGAGTGTCTTAGACGGGATGGCCCTGCTCAACCAGGTACTTACAGAGCCACCAAGTCCATCAAGATACCAGATGGCTACTTTTCTGGTAGAAGAGATACGCGTCTCCGATGCCAGACTTCAAATGTTGGTTCAACAGAGGCAAGAAGCAATGAGTAGGCATTTGGAGTTGATGGAGGAGATGGAATCTAGGTTCCCGTGAACCTCAACCCGCAACTGCTCTGTTTTTTTTTTTTAGGAATGAACATGTAAATTAGGAAACAATTTTGTGTATGGAATTGGAATCAGTAGTATGAAATCCACTTATTGTTATATACTTGTTTATCTATTTTTGTTTATTAAATCAATCTGTTAAACAAAAACCCTAATCCTCGAAAACAGAGACGATCAACAATTGCAATCCGATCAACAACTCATGCAGAGACGATCAAAAACCCTAAACACAAAAAAACAGAACGCCCATTTCCGATTGAAAGATGGAATTTTCATTTTCAAAATTAGAGAACTAGAAAACATGTTCAAATCAACTGTTTTCTATCTCTACATTACATTAGATTTCCGTCGACGATGCGTTGGAGCAGACGGCGACGGAGGTAACGGAGGAGAGGTCGAGCGGTTGTGCGTATAAACCCTAGAAAATGAACGCCCATTTTCTTTTGTATATATTTGGAAAACAAAAATATAAAACAGAAAACAGAAAACAGAAAACAGTAAAAAAGGTGTTTTCCATTTTTAGTTAAAATTTAGAAAACACTATTTTCTGTTTTCCTAGAAAACAGTAAAAAAGGTGTTTTCCATTTTTAGTTAAAATTCAAAAAACACTATTTTCTGTTTTCCTTGTTTTCTTGGAAAACAGAAATGGAAAACACCCCCTGTTTTCCACAACTAAACGCCCCCTTAAATTTTGGGGAATTATAATTCTAAATAAATTATATAAAAAGATTTAAGATAAAAATTAAATAATGGGTCAATTTGGGGTCAAATGGGTCAATTTGATGTGTTTAGGACCAATGAGTCCCAATAAGGTGTGTAAGTAACCAATAAGTTGTGTTTAGAACCAATGATGGCCCAATTGGTGTGTATGTAACCAATAAGTTGTGTTTAGAACCAATGATGGGCCAATAAGGTGTGTATGTAACCAATAAGTTGTGTTGAGGACCAATGAGACCCAATAAGGTTTGTTTAGGGGAAACGAGGGTCAGTTGAGACCAATGAGTCCCAGTAAGGTGTGTATGTAACCAATAAGCATGTTTAGGACCAATGATGGCCTAATAAGGTGTGTATGTAACCAATAAGTTGTGTTTAGGACCAATGAGACCCAATAAGGTGAGTTTAGGGGAAACGAGGGCCAGTTGGGACCAATGAGTCCCAGTAAGGTGTGTATGTAACCAATAGGCATGTTTAGGACCAATGATGGCCCAATAAGGTGTGTATGTAACAAATAAGTTGTGTTTAGGACCAATGAGACCCAATAAGGTGTATGTAACAAATAAGTTGTGTTTAGGACCAATGAGACCCAATAAGGTGTGTTTAGGGGAAATGAGGGCCTGTTGGGACCAATGAGTCCCAGTAAGGTGTGTATGTAACCAATAAGCATGTTTAGGAGCAATGATGGCCCAATAAGGTGTGTATGTAACAAATAAGTTGTGTTTAGGACCAATGAGACCCAATAAGGTGAGTTTAGGGGAAACGAGGGCCAGTTGGGACCAATGAGTCCCAGTAAGGTGTGTATGTAACCAATAGGCATGTTTAGGACCAATGATGGCCCAATAAGGTGTGTATGTAACAAATAAGTTGTGTTTAGGACCAATGAGACCCAATAAGGTGTATGTAACAAATAAGTTGTGTTTAGGACCAATGAGACCCAATAAGGTGTGTTTAGGGGAAACGAGGGCCTGTTGGGACCAATGAGTCCCAGTAAGGTGTGTATGTAACCAATAAGCATGTTTAGGAGCAATGATGGCTCAATAAGGTGAACAAATAAGTTGTGTTTAGGACCAATGAGACCCAATAAGGTGTGTTTAGGGGAAACGAGGGCCAGTTGGGACCAATTAGTCCCAATAAGGTGTGTATGTAACCAATAAGCATGTTTAGGACCAATGATGGCACAATAAGGTGTGTATGTAACAAATAAGTTGTGTTTAGGACCAATGAGACCCAATAAGGCGTGTTTAGGGGAAACGAGGGCCAGTTGGGACCAATGAGTCCCAGTAAGGTGTGTATGTAACCAATAAGCATGGTTAGGACCAATGACGGCCCAATAAGGTGTGTTTAGGGGCAATGAGGGTCATTTTAGGATACAATTATCATTAAATTTATTGCTTAGTATTCCATTTTACATTTAAAGATTATTTTAAAGGTATGTTTAAAATAAAGTTAAATACGATTTGCGTTCCTGTGGTTTGGTGGTTTTAACTTTTTGAGTCCATGTTAACTCTTTAAAATTCAAGATAAATATTAACGCAAATCGTATTAATTGAGTTTATATTAAATCCGATAAATGCTGTCACGTCCTTATTAGCTTAGATGTTTTCACCCGGATCGATCCTATTAATCCCCAAATTACTTCCCACCATTTTTCAAATTTCCCAAAATTCATTGATCAGTTCCTATTCAACTCCCTCTAACCAAAACTTTATCACCAAAACGATTCATTACTCTCTTCTTCCATATCACTAAAAGTTCATCTACCTAATTGATTGATCAGTTCCGGATTCATCACACTATCATCTTCAGAAGATCACTACCTAATTCCCGTCAGTATATATTAATTTCACTGTCATCTTCAGTAGATCATTTTCATCTCAATTATTTCATCTTAATTATTCCATCGCATTTATTTCATTAATTCTCTATTTATTTCACTGTCATCTACATGATTCATCTGATTTAACAATGGAAATTGAAGGTGAAGCATATGACAATGAATATTATTCGGAAGATGATGGAATGTATAACAATACCGATCATTCGGATAATGAAGAGGAAATGGATAACAATACTGACGATGATTCGGGTGAAGAGGACATGGAAAACATTGGTGCCCAAGTCGAAAATGATGCCCAAGTTGATACCCAAGTAGTCGACAATGAGAATGTGGAAGCCTCTGCTCCCCAAGCAAACAAGAGGGGGATGACGCGGTTGGTACAGTGGCGTGCCAGATTTGAGAAAAATGGTGAGGAAAAATGGCCACTAACATTTGATGCGCTGGGAAGGGTTGGCGGGGTCCATAGAGCAAAATTTTCGAGTTTTATGGGAGACATTGTAAGGGCAGGGGTTGGATTGAGGTATCTAGAATGGAGGAAGGTGCCAATAGAGGACAAGAACAAAATGTGGGCAGCGATTCAGGTTATGAAACAGATTAAACATTTTCTCATATTAGGTTTGTTATTGAATTCCATGCGACTAAAATATCCTGTCATATGTTATTTTTATAGAAATATTTCAAAATTGATGACTGTCGAAGGGGAGCTATAATGGTATGGCTTGGTGGGTTGCTAAGGAGTTTTAGAAGAAATATGTTGGAAAAACACATTCGTCCCAACCTAGCAAAACCCACCGTGCTTGAGAAAGTTCCAAAGATGTATCGCACTATTGTGAAAAAAGAAGACTGGGACAGATTTGTAGCATATACAAGATCTGAAGAATTCGAGGTTTTTATTCAATTCAAACTGCAGATTTCATTAAGTAAGCTAATAAGTGTTAATTAATGAGATTATAATTATATATCCTACTGTTCTGTTGGAAAGGCTGCGTCAAAGATTGGAAAAGAGGTTCGAGCAAATTATACTTATGATCATTCAATGGGGCGGGGAGGATACGTCTTTCTGAGAGAAAAACTGGTAATAAGCTAAGTGTGTTACACCCAGTCATGGTTAAGAACGTTTATGTTTCAAGTCTGATATATATTATTATTATAATACAAGGTACAAAACAAAGAAATTGCAGCTGATGATTGCCCCTTTCGAGCGTTTATGTGGAGGAAAGGAAGGGTAAATAAAGAGGGGGTATACAAAACCCCTGTGGTGAAGGGCATAGCAGATGATATAGTAAGTTTAATTGCTATATATATACCTAATTATTCACATGTTAAAAATTAACAGCACCTCATTAAATTAACTAAATTATATTACTGCAGGCCGAGAATGAAACAAAGATAAATGCGGGGTCTGTGACAGTAGAACCGGGAACGGATGCCCTGACACTGGTCCTTGGCAAGGAAAGAGGTGGATACCTAAAAGGTATTGGGTATGGAGTGACTTCCCGTGGATATTGGGGTGCTCCAAAAGGGCGATCGAAAGAACGGATCGAAAAACTTGAGGCGGAACTAAAAAATGAAAGACAGCTGCGTGAGAAAAAGGATCAAGAGGTTGAGCGCCTCACTGATATGGTTAAATCACAGGATGAGAGAATTGATAAGCTTATGGCGGCTATGGAGTTTGTGATTCAAGATAAACAAGTTCATAGAGCGTCTGTAAGGGACAAACTATATATATATATATATATATATATATATTTATTTATTAATTAATTAACTAATTGAATTAATTGTACGTAGGACATGATCAATTCTGCGCGCAATACATCGCGGAAACAATCTACTCAATCAAACTCATCTCAAAGGTCGGCCGATAAGGTACGGATTTGAAACAGTTCTGAATTTGAGTTGATCTGGAAGATTCTAGTTCATCTGGATGAACATGCGTCTCTACTTATAGTTCATCCGGATAGTTAGAGTTCATCCGGATAGTTAAAGTTCCTCAGGATAGGTAAGGTTCATCAGGATAGTAAAAAGTTCATCAGGATAGTTAGAGTTCATCAGGATAGTTAGAGTTGATCCGGAAGATTCTAGCTAGTTCATCTGGATGAACATGCGTCCCTAGTTATAGTTCACCGTGTTGGTTATAGTTCATCCGGATAGTTAAAGTTCAGCAGTATAGGTAAAGTTCATCAGGATAGTTAAAGTTCATCAGGATAGTTAGAGTTGTTCCGGAATATAATTAATAATTAACTGTGCCGGCTATGATAAGTTCATCAGGATAGTTAAAGTTCATCAGGATAGTTAACTAATGTTTAGCCGGTTATGATCGATATGATTTTATTAATTAATTGAATTGTAGGTCTCTTCTGCGACTCTATCACAACACACTCCTCCATCTACAACAGCGTCGCAAAAGGAAAGGGTAACTATTTTAATTTACACAGTTGTGTACTTCCCTTATAACTAATTGCTATATGATCATTTAATTAAATGCTGATGCTGTCTTTAAGTGAGAAAGAGAAAAATGACAGAAGCAGCAGCTGCTGCAGCCAGTGATGCTGGGGCATCAGAGCAGGAAGTGGTATATATATATATATATATATATATAATTAATTTAGAAATTTGACAAATCGCTTTGACGTTATCGTTAATTAATATATATGTTACTAATCAGTTAATTACATGGTGTCAATTTAGGAAAAGAATAAGAGACATGCAAAACCTGCAGCTCGTAAAGTACCTCCTAAGAAGAGTGATCTTCAGTTGGAAAAACCAAATAATTATGATGCCATTGCAGCTGCTATCGATCTGCAGCCAGTAATCCAAGAGGTATAGATTAGTATATACCACAATTTTTGTATTCTATTTTTTACTTTAATTAATTAATTGTTTATATATATGCTATAATTAATATTATTATTATTATTATTATGTCACTTCTGATCAGGGGAGCCAAACTGCGACGTTGCACATGGAATGGGATCCACTGAACGTCGTGGGAATGACTGAATTATTACCAAAACAAAAAGATGAGAAGATTCATGGAAGTCCATTAGCTCCTGGTTGCCGTAGAATTAGAGTTTATCAGGTCAAAAAGGGTGCAACATTTTTACCATTCCCAGTAGATGGTAAAACAACGCTTTCGGAGGTTGAAAATAAATATATTATTGCATGGCCGATGAACCGAATGATCCTTCATTCTAATAACAAGTCAGATAGATCACAGCCGGTTGATCATTCTACGGTTCACAAAGTATTGGAACAACCACAGGTAATTACTACATTAATTAATCGTATCCGCTAATTAATTAACTTTATATATATTATATATATATCTGATCGGTTTTATTTGTCATGTTTCCAGGTAAATAATGATCGGAAAAAGATGCAGAAAGTAGTGTACGTAGCACCAAACCAGCTGAAAAATCAAAATGTGATAAATAGAAAAATCACACGGCACCAGCAGAAGCAGCTGATCAGCACGGACAAGAAATTATAATTAATTATTATAGAAATTAAACTTTGATTAGCTAGTGTCGTATGTTATCTTTTTGAACAACGTCATGATTAGTGTATGTACATTAATTTTTAATTATAATATATGATTTTTAAGGTTTCTCTATACTAATTAATTAATATATAATTAATTGTAATTAAGAAAATATATGTGACCATATATATAATACCAAAGGCCACACTTTTTATATTTTAACGTGGCCGTTGCCACCATTTGGCCACGCTTATTGGGACAAATTATCTGATTTCAACTACCCTTTGGCCACTTTTTTTTTCCCATTATATGTGGCTAAAACACAAATATACGTGACCATATAATACCAAAGGTCACGCTTTTTATATCTTAACGTGGTCGTTGCCACCATTTGGCCACGCGTATTGGGACAAAATATCTGATTTCAACTACCCTTTAGCCACTTTTTTTTTTCCAAATATATGTGGCTAAAACACAAATATACGTGACCATATAATACCAAAGGCCACGCTTTTTATATTTTAATGTGGCAGTTGCCACCCTTTGGCCACGCTTATTGGGACAAAATTTATGATTTCAGCAACCCATTTGGCCACGTTTTTTCATATCATATGTGGCTAAAACACAAATATACGTGACCATATAATACCAAAGGCCACGCTATTCATATTTTAACGCGGCGGTTGCCACCCTTTGGCCACGCGTATTGGGACAAAAATTATAATTTCAGCAACCCATTTGGCCACGTTTTTTTATAACATATGTGGCTAAAACACAAATATACGTGACCATATAATACCAAAGGCCACGCTTTTGATATTTTAACGTGGCCGTTGCCACCCTTTGGCCACGCGTACTGTGACAAAATGTATGATTTCAGCAACCATTTGGCCACGTATTTTTATAATGTATGTGGCTAAAACACGAATATACGTGACCATAAAATACCAAAGGCCACGTTAACCAAACACATGTGGCCGTTGGAACCCTTTCGCCATGCTTTTCTGAAGAATTGTTTGATTACAACAACAAATATTGGTACCCTTTAGCCACGCTTATAGGTGGCTTCAGCCACTGATATTGTAACGTGGCCGTAGGGTACATATGGTCACGGCACCTATGGTGTCGTTTGGAATGAAAAAAAAAACGTGACAAAACACCTTTTGTCACGGTTTTTTTTCGTGGCCAAAGGTGAATTTTGACGTAGTGTTAGGCCCAGGGGCCTTCTCGTCACCCCAATCCCAAACGGCCTGTTTAATTTCGTCCGAAGAGAAAGGGGCAATCAGGGTTTGAGCCTCGCTATCCAAGATACGATTAATACCGTTACACACCATAGAAGGTTTTCTATCGCCAATCGACTTGAATTTTTCTTGGAAAAAGATCCTCGCCTGTTCTTTGATCGCCTCCGGATCCTCCACCCAATCAGACCCCACACGAACGCCGTTAATACGATTAGAAGCCATGCTATTTTTCATGAGCCCGTGAAAAAGTTGTATTTTCATCGCCAAGGGATGCCCATTGGACGCGAGATTTCTAGGCTAAATCAGCCCTACGAGCCGCCTCAAGACCAAACAATTCATTCTTCGCCATGCCCCATAAATTACATTCCTCCTCCGAGAGAGCACGAGTTTCCGAGGTAGTATCCCAGTAAACACACTCTTCCTCAAGATCTCTAAATTTACAGTTTTCCTTGGCTTTTAACAGAGAATTCTAGACCTTAATTGCCTCCTTAATTCTTTTCAGTTTACAGTGAAGTATCATGTCAGCCTCACCAATAAATGAAGACAAGGCCACAGCCCTTTCCATAACCGATCTGAGATCCTGATGAGATAACCAAGACGAGAAAAAACGGAATGGGGGAGGGCCAAAATCAATTGAAGAGACCTTAAGCACGATATGATTGTGATCCGACCAGTAGCGAGGAAGGGCAGTCAACACCGCATTGGGCCACCGGTTAAAGAAACTGTCACATACAAGGACCCCTTTGATCTTACTGAAGTTGATACCCTGGCCATACGAGAATGTGAATTTCGAATCCCCCATGGAATATTCAAAGAGACCAGCTTGATCGATAAATTCATTGAAGATCTCCGCTCCCCGGGCATTAAACGAAGAATATAGGCAATCTTCGGGCCCTCTGACTTCATTGAAATCACCAGCTAAAAACCAGTAACTAGAGTACTGACCTCTTAGGCTGAGGATAGAGTTCCACAGATCCCGTTTCTCGCGAGCAGGTTGGGGAGCATAAACGTTGCAAATATTGATCTCAACATCTATACCACGAATCTTTCCAGACGTGAGAAGGAAGTTCTTGTGTTTCACCGTATTAACCAGGCTGAAGATCTTTGGGTCCCAAACAGAATTAACCTCCTGAATTGCCAATCGCCAACACAGACTCCCAATCGCACTGATTGTTCCCCCAAAGAGCCCTAGCAGGGACACGATTAACATCAGAGCATTTGTTCTCTTGAATACACATGAAAGAAATTTTGTGGCTCCTTCGCAACCTGGAAATCCAATCAATTTTGGAACTCCCCAGGCCTCTATTATTAAGAGTAAGAAAATCCATTACTCACGAATTTGACCCCCTGAACGTTTGATTACCCCAGCAACAAGCTCCTCACAGCCTGAGAAATCCATACCCACACAAGACCCGACCTTGAGAGTGCTGGAGACTTCATCCTCCAACACTTTAATAGACGGGCCACCTTCAGATTTTTCATCAGACTCCCACGCCGAGGACCTTATTGAGTCCATAGAAGTCATAGAAGACGTACGCAGCCCGTCGCCTTTCCTTTTGGAAATAGAATTCCAGAAGATTCGTTTGCCTCCTTCGCCATGAATTTGCCCACGATTTCCGGTAGAAGTACCTCTTTTCAGGTCGGCGTTGCCCTTGGCCAAAGGGGGGGGGGGAGAGAGATACCCACCTCCATCAGAGAAGACTGGTCCGACGCAGTGGATCTATTGAGATCCGGAATGTTGGGTTCCGGGGCCGACGAACGGAAGTCCAAGGGGTTAAAAGGCCCAAACAACTCAGGCCCATTGATATCGACAGGCCCATGCTCCAACCGATCATGAATAGCAATATGGGGATTAACAGAGTGAATGGGCTCCACATTCATGTGGTATTCCTCCCTAACCGACCAGGGTTTATCAAAAAAGGTATCATCATTCCTTTTCTCCCTGCATGCCTTTGAGGTCTTGGGAGTAACAACCGCTGCCTTAACATTTTCCAAGCAGTCACCTTCATGCAAGCCAATCCCTATCGGTGGCTCTTCATCATCCCAGTCCTCCCAACGGTCGTCATCCTCCCAGGTCTTGTCGTTCACCTCTTTCTCAATTTCCGGCGACGTAATCGGGGAATTGACCGACTCCTCCTCCATGAAAGTAGGGGTACACGGATTCGCATCCTCCTTCACCGTAACAGTTTGTACCGAATTCTTCCAATGGATAATCACCGTTTCATCGATCGATCTCCAAGAGTCAATTAGGACATGAACCGACCCACCGGAAACATCTTCGAGCATCCAGGAAGATTGTGACGGCCAAATAATTCTACCCAAACCTTTGGCAATGGTATCATAAGTCACATCGTCCCTTAAGTGTAGCGGCACCCCCATGATCTTTAATCCAGCGATCCTGAATCTGGGAAGGTCTGACCATTCCAAATCTCCAGAGAGGCAAAGTATTTCCTCCAGCCCGACGCTTTCTCAGTCAAAAAAACCTCAGCTTCTTTCTTCTGATTGAAAACCAAAAGAACATGCAAGCCTCCCACGTAAACCACATCGAACTCCGCTCCACCGTCTTCATTAAGCAGGAGTTTCACACTACAAAGGTTGGGAGCATCAATGGCCTCCCCAAGAAGTGTGCGACCAAAAAAGGAACTAGGGTAATCACCCGCATCCTCAGGAATAAAAAACTCCTTCCACTTCGAGGAACCAGTGGCCGGGCAAGGAATCTGAGAAGTCTTTCCCACCACCGCCTCCTTAAACGATCTGCCATACGATTAAGACCCTTGAATTTGCTGTCCAACCACCACTGATTTCAGCGGGTAACTCGCCTGCTCCATCTTCTTCCCGCCATGTTCACGGACGACATTCACCCCACCCTTCAAAGACGGGCGAGGGATGTGAGATAAGTTAGCCTTTAGGAAAAAACCACCAATCTTCACCTCGTTCAGCCGCCTTTCGACTCTACGGACATCGATCAGATTATTGAACCGAATGAAGCCAAATCGCTCCTTGTTAAACCTCCTTTTCCTGGCAATAAAAACGTCAGAAATAGTGCCGAGGTTCTTCACCACCATCTTTAGGTCATCCACTGACGTGAACTTCGGGAAACCAGTAATGAAGAACGAGTATGTCAGTCTGTGGTTGATGGAACGTCCTTGAACGGTCTACCATTCTCTGTTGTTCACCGGCGTACAACTGGTGTTTATGTTTTTCCTAGCATTAGTTTGGTTCCTTCGGCCAACAGTCTTCCACTCTCCTGGCTCTTGGCCTCTTCCCTCCATATGCGAAGAGAAATCGAAATAAGATTGAAAGAAAACAAGTCCTGTAAACCCGTTAGAGACTGCTTGTAGAATCCCACTCGAGCCTCACGACGGAGGATGCGATCCACGGCGAGGATGGGACGAACCCTAACGAAACCCACCGCGGATATCACTAGCCCGTTGAGAGACAGTAAGAATGATACCGGAGTGCTAACGGGGAAGGAACGGTACGCCGGCGAGATTCCGGCGACTCTTCGCGTTCTAGGGAAAGAGATAGATTAGTTTTGACCTGACTAATTACTGTGATGGATATCTAGACAAGATTGAAGGTGGTTTTTTTTTTTTTTTTTTTTTTTTTTTTGCATCCATCTATTTGTGGAAGATATATGTAGGATATCATCAGTCAACGGCGACGGTGGCGACAGATCTCTCGGCGACGGCGGATTTAGTGGCGGCAGCGGTGGTCTCGAGCTTCATGGCGGCAGCAATCAAACGAGGATCTCGCTTCACCACCGTGTTTGTCACACCCCAACCGACGGCGGAATACGTCGGGGCGCGAAGATTGTCCAGAAGCTCACAACACTAAATCAGGTTGCGATAATCATAATAGTTACCCATTTCATAGCAAATAAACAAACATAACATCCAAGTCATAACATTCGATAAACAACATAAAAACATAATCTAAGTTTGAGAGTTCATTAATTAATTTGGTCTCTCTAAAGCCGATGCAATCCTATGATGATGATTATCCAAGTCAAACTGTATTACCTGCAACATGTTATAAATAAAGTCAACTAAAATAGTTGGTGAGAATTCATAGGTTTAGTGATAAGGTTCAAAAGCATGCGTACAAGTTTAAATAAATGATTAATTATAAAATGATTAATGATAAAAAAATGATAAATGATAATTAACGTAATCCAACCCTTGACAATTAGGCTTCCAATCACAAGGCGCCATACGCGAGGCAGGCCAAGTGGGCTTGTCAGGCCAATAGATCTATTATCGTAACCTCGAAATGTTTAATGTTAATAATTACGTTCATCGTTCAATCGTTCATCGTTCCATCGTTCAATCATTCAATTGTTCATCATTCATCGTTCAATCGACCAATCAATACAATCATACAAGTTTCAAGCAATCATCGAACATAGAATACGCATGTGAAATAATGTTTTGATAAATGATACATGTTGCACCCCAAAAAGATTTAAGTAAAAAGGGGCTATGAAAACTCACATGATAGCCAAAGCGTCGAGCGTAAAACCAAAGAATAGCGACATGAATCAAACGCGGAGATCACCTTTACGATCGAACGTGATGGAGAGAATACCGACAAATAGTTAAATAATTAAAGAAGTATTCGAACGAATTAAACGTGCGACTAGCCATGACACGACGAACTCGATCGGATATGAGACTCGTTGGTGAAGTATTTAAGTAATGATATGAGAATATAGATAATCAAGTAGTCAAACCCAAATCTAGGTTAAGCATTTAACAAATAAATTATTTATTTAACTATAAAACATTACGATGTCTCAACTTGATTATTTTCTATAAAATCAACCGAACCATATTTAATCATCAAAAATTGATTTAGGGCTGATCTATACATATATAACTACCAAATAAAATTTCAACACATAACTCCAAAGTTAACCCAACGATTTACTCAAAAAGGATTATTTTTAATTTCGATAATTTTTGTAAATTTAATCTAAATAAATAATCAACCAAGGTTTTATTCTAGACATGACCTAACCCTAGATCTAGGTCCAAAATCATATTTAATACAAGAATCAATACACTAGTTTAGCATTATCATCATCTAATCAAGATCTAAATAAGGTATATTCATGAAAAATAAAGAAAAATACCCAAAAAATCATATCTTAAAATCATATTTAATACAAGAATCAAAAGCATGCGGAGAGGAGTGGAGCGGCGGAGTGCAGCGGCTGCTGCGAGGAGTGGAGCGGCGGAGGAGGAGGACTGTCGCTGTTCTTGAACGTCGTTTCTTTCTTTCTTAGCACTGGTGATTCTCCATTAAGGTTGAAATGAGACTCGGTCAGAGATACCAAAATGAAGGACTCGGTCATTGATATCGGACTCGGTCAGAGATGGCCATTTAACATATCAAACGAGCGGACCACTTACCGGGTCAGTGGTCAGCTCTTACCGGACCCGGTAAGAGGTTATCAAACAACCCCTAAATACCCTCCTGACCGTGCTCCCTCTTGATTGTCCGTCGTTTTCGTGATAGTTTCTTCGTTTTTAAGCGTTTTCGGGCCTCGTTTTTTTTTTCAAATTTCCCATTTAACCTTCCCAACATGCTTAAAACATTAAATCCACTCAAAATGAATATAAAATATGTCCCATAATGCTTAACGGTTGATAAGATATCATAAAAAGTGTATTTTTGGTCGGTTTTGTCGTTTTTCTCGATTTTAAGCAATTCACCAACGTTTTGCGATCCGATCAAGTGTGTGATGACTCTTGACATGGTAAATGATCATATGACTCATAAACATGATAAAATTGATATACGAACTTAAAATTTGATCTCCCGGTTCAAATTGAAATCGAGCGGGATTTACCGAACTTTCACTGTTTTCGTTCTAGACCTTGAATTCACACCAACCTTCACTTGTATTCACTTGTGTGTGTAACTAGTATTACACAAAAGGGTCATACATGATTAGATTGATCAAATTCCCGGTTGAACGTGATTCAGCGACATGTTCGCGTAAAATCCAAATTAAAGGAAAATCGAACATCAAATCGATCAATAAACATGATAATGGATCCAACAACATGAAATTAGGTTAATAAACATCAAAATCGATCAATACCCATAACTAGATTATCAATCAACTGATCGGGTTACAATACGGATAAAATCAGACAATCGTAAAACCCGAAATGTTACAATCTCCCCTACTTTAGGAAATTTCTTCCCGAAATTAAAAATGAAGAAGACTGAACGAATAACTGAGGGTATTTGGCTTTCATCTATTCCTCACGCTCACAAGTGAACTCTGGTCAACGTTTAGACTCCCAACGAACCTTGACGATCGAGATCCGCCTGCGCTTGAGTTGTTTGATTTCTCGATCCATAATCTCTACCGGTTTCTCATCGAAATGCATAGACTCGTCGATCTGAATATCCTCAAGCGGAACATGAAGGTTCTCATCAGCCAGACACTTTCGAAGATTCGACACATGAAATGTAGGATGGACATTGACAAGTTCGGGAGGAAGTTCTAGTCGATAAGCCACTCTACCAATCTTTTCAAGAATTTTGAACGGGCCTACATAACGAGGTGCTAGTTTTCCCTTCTTTCCAAATCGAACGATGCCTTTCCAAGGTGATACCTTTAAGAGGACATGGTCGCCCTTTTTGAATTCAAGGGGCTTTCGTCTTCTATCAGCATAACTCTTCTGACGACTCCTAGCAGCGAGCAAATGATCACGAATCTGAGATATTTTGTCAGTCGTCTCCTGAATCAGTTTGGGACCGGTGATTTGAGTTTCACCGACCTCGCTCCATCATATAGGTGACCAACACTTTTGACCATAAAGAGCTTCGAACGGGGTCATACAAATGCTCGAATGATAACTGTTATAATAAGAGAACTCGATCAATGGTAAAAGAGTATCCCAACTGCCACCGAAATCGATGACACAAGCACGGAGCATATCCTCGAGAGTCTGAATGGTGCGCTCAGACTGACCATCAGTCTGCGGGTGATAGACAGTGCTGAGATCCAAACGAGTTCCTAAGGCGAATTGAAGAGATTACCAAAAATGTGAGGTAAAAAGGCCATCGATAGTCAAAGGAGTGCCATGACGCTTAACGATCTCGTTCACATAAAGTTTACCCAACTTAACAGCCTTATCCTTCTCATTGATAGCAAGGAAATAAGCAGATTTGGTCAAACGATCGATAATGACCCAAATGCTATCGTGACCTCTAGGGGTTTTTGGAAGTGCCGTGACGAAGTCCATCAAAATGTCCTCACACTTCCAAACTGGGCTTCTCGGCTGCTCGAGCAATCTGAAGGGTCGCGGGTACTCGGCCTTGACTTTTAAGCAAGTCAGACACTTTGCCACATAGAGTGCAATGTTTTTCTTCATACCGGGCCACCAATAAAGCTTTCGAAGATCAAGATACATCTTATCCGAACCAGGATGAACAGAATAACGAGATTTGTGAGCCTCGTCCATGATAAACGCTCGGAGATCGTCTCGATTGGGAATCCAGAGACGATCCAAGAAATAGAGAAGACCATCCGACTTGGTCATAAATTGAAGTTTAGCGCCACATAATAACTCATTATGCAGATTACCTTCATTGACCGATGTGCATTGAGATTCAAGAATACGAGCTTTAAGATTGGTCATATGATGAGAGCTCTGAAAGAGGATAAGTTTGGCATGTTCTTTTCGACTCAAGGCATCGGCCACGAAATTCGCTTTACCAGGATGGTAACGAATCTCGCAATCATAGTCATTTAAGAGCTCGACCCAATGACGCTGACGCATATTAAAATCCCTCTGATTAAAAATTTGTTGAAGGCTTTTGTGATCGGTAAAGACCACACACTCGGTACCGTATAGGTAATGCCTCCAGAGTTTTAGAGCAAACACGACCACACCAAGCTCGAGATCATGCGTCGTGTAATTTTTCTCGTGCTTCTTAAGCTTCCTCGATCCATATGCGATTACCTTCCCTCGTTGCATGAGAACGCAACCGAGGCCTTGATGAGAAGCATCGCAATAAACCACAAAATCATCTGTCCCATCAGGAAGAGTTAAGATAGGGGCTTCACACAACATCTGCTTAAGTGTCTGAAATGCGCTTTCCTGAACGGGACCCCACTCGAAGGGTTGACTTTCATGAGTCAAGGCAGTAAGAGGTACGACGATGAGAGAGAAATTAGCAATAAAGCGCAGATAATAGCCCGCTAACCCAAGAAACGAGCGGACTTCGATAGGTGTAGTAGGGGTACACCAACTCTTAATGACCTTAATTTTGGAAGGATAAACATGAATACCCTTTTGGTTAACAATGTGTCCCAAAAGTTGAACCTCTTTTAGCCAAAAATCACCCTTGGAGAACTTGGCGTAAAGTTGCTCTTTCTTCAGGAGTTCAAGTACTAGACGTAGGTGAGTCTCATGTTCCGCCTTAAACTTTGAGTAGATCAAGATACCATCAATGAATACGATAACGAACTTATCAAGATAGGGTTTACAAACACGATTCATGAGGTCCATGAATATAGCAGGAGCGTTTGTCAACCCGAAAGGCATAACAGTGAATTCAAAGTGGCCATAATGAGTGCGAAAGGTGGTTTTGTGAACATCCTCCTCCGTGACTCAAAGCTGATGATAACCGGAACGAAGATCGATTTTTGAAAAACAAGTGGCTTCCTGAAGCTGATCGAAGAGGTCATCAATACGATGCAACGGATAACGGTTTTTGATGCTGAGTTTGTTTAGCTCACGATAATCGATGCACATACGAAGAGAACCATCCTTCTTCTTGACAAACAGAATGGGTGCTCCCCATAATGAGGAACTCGGTCAAATGAAACCCTTGTCAGAAAGCTCTTGGAGTTGTTTAGCCAACTCTTGCATTTCTGAGAGTGCGAGGCGATATGGCGACTTAGCTACCGGAGTAGCTCCTGGAACAAGGTCGATACGGAAGTCAACTTGGCGAACGGGAGGAAGACCCGTAATGTCATCGGGAAAAACATCCGGAAAGTCTCTTACGATCGGGATGTCTTCGATTCCCCTTTCTTTTTCTCGGACCTCCATAACATGCGCCAGAAAAGATGGATAATCCTTGCGTAAGTACTTATGGGCCTTTATACAAGACATAAGCTTGAGCCACAAGATGGTTTATCGCCATGAATAATCAGAAACTGGCCACCCGGACGAGGAATGCGAATGATTTTATCGAAACAAATGAGCTCGGCACGATGACGAGATAACCAATCCATACCAACAATGATATCAAAACTCCCGAGATGCATTAGAATAAGATCGATAGGGAAGATATGGTCCTTGAAATCCAACTTGTAACCGCGAACAATAGAATCAAGAGCAATAGGTTTTCCATCCGCGATCTCAACCGTGAATGGATAATCAAGTGTAGTACGTGGTGTGTCAAGTAAATGCTCAAACTCTAATGATACAAAACTACGATCGGCACCAGAATCAAATAATATAGAGGCATAATGGTTGTTCACAAGAAACGTACCATTGACGACCTCCTGGTTTGCCTGAGCTTGATTAATACACACCGAAAAGATATATGAGAATAAAATTGACAACAGAAATAGATTACAAGTATAAAGAGACATGATCGCAAACCTGATGAGCATTGATGACAAAGGCACGAGCTGGAGCACCACGATTAACATTAGCAGCAGGCGGGTTAGCAACCGCGAGAGCAGGGCAAGCGTTCCTAATATGGGTGGTGGATCCACAATTGTAGCAAGCCCGAACCTGAACCTGAACATTAGGAGCTTGGGCTATCAGAGGTTGGGTCGGATACTGGCTAAAGGCTGGGCTCGAACAGGCATGCGACAAGCATGAGTGGGATGACCAAAGCGCCCACAATTGGTGCACTGCCAACACTGGGCCTGCACAGGATGATGATGGTTACACCGGGCACAAAGAGGATGGGTACCCGTGTAAGTTTACTTGGCTGGAGGTGCACCCAGAGCCCATTGTGCAACAGGGGTGGCAGGAATAACAGGTGCAGGAGTAGGAGTAACCGCAAAGTTTCGCCCCACGTTTCTTTTTTTTACTTTTAGCAGTAGATGACTCATTTTTGTACTCCTTTTCGGCCGCGGGTTCGGCCTTTTCAGTACCCGATTCCCTCTTAGAACCCATTCTTTTCAGTTTGCCCGCTTTCACATGGTTATCGGTCAAACGAGCAGCAAGACGAACAACACTGTCAAGTGTGACGGGATTACTGGCCCAGATAGAATCATGTATGTCCTCAGGTAACCCACCAGTATAGCATTCAATAGCTCGAAATTCAGGAGTGACAATTTCGGGCACAAGGATTTTCAATTCATAGAAACGATCGGTATACTCCTGATTTTCCCCATTGTATTGTTTCAGTGCCCGAAATTCATCCTCAAGTTTCTTTAATTCAGAACGGGGACAATATTTTTGTCTCATAACCTCCTACAGTTCATCCCAAGATGGAGCTAAAGCCTCATCGGACCCACAGATCCGTTTCTCACCGTTTCACCATGTAAGAGCTTTTTTAGTGAGAGTGCTGGTGGCACGCGGGACTTTCAGATGACCAGGACAATCACTGTTAATGAAGGTGTTTTCCATCCCCTCGAACCACTGAAGTAAACCAATAGGACCCTCGGTCCCCTTGAATTTGGGTGGGTTGCAGGAGTTAAAATGTTTGAATGAACAAGTAACAAGTAGCCATAGCAGCAGCATTAGCAGGGTTAGCATTCACACCTTGCTGGAGTTGAGCCACGATACCGGGAAGAACCTCATCCATCTATTTGGCTATTACCGAGGCCATTTTGCGGCCGCTATCGCCCTTTCGGCGTCCCTTGAAATGGATCGACATGCTGAAATTCAAGAACAACAATGATGAGTCATGATGTGATGTGATTGATAATCAAATTTTTGAGGGTAAAATTGTTAAGTGTAAAACTGGTGTGTGTTATCGAACCGTGATACCGTGTAACTCATGATCATAGTTTATCAAAAATCATTTGTTTAAACATAATGGCGCGTCAAAACTTGAAATCTAGCATTTGAGATAAAACATGACGGAGTGGTTCTCACCTTCCGATTGGAAGGCTACAACCGAGACTAATCAGATCATGATCCTAGTGGTAGAGACATGCTTTGGCCTAATAGGTTTCATCACTCTCATCGGAGCGTCCCAAGTGAGCTTCCGGGCCCAACGGTTGATAGGGCTTATATGCAACGCTTTTCTTTACAGAGACCCCGACTACCGGTGTTTCCACCCTTCTAGTTACTACACGTCTACCACTAAAACCCTAATTCCGACGAGATTTGAAAATCATGAAAATCGCATTTTCCTAAATGGTACGTAAGGCACCATTTTCTAAGGAAGAGGCTAGGAAGCCTTATTGATTCGTGCTCAAGTGCGTGCTGGTTTATGGGAACAAAGCATTTGAAATAGGCAACAATTAAGAAGCAATTTTCTGGACAAATTAAGCAATTAGGCACATTGCGCATGAGGCACTCATGCAGGACACCTAAAGGCAATAGTCTAGGTCAAACCAGTTCTAATAACCTAGATCCCTATAGTCGTGGCTCTGATACCAATCTGTCACATCCCAACCGATGCCGGAATACGTCGGGACGCGAAGATTGTCCAGAAGCTCACAACACTAAATTAGGTTGCGATAATAATAATAGTTACCTATTTCATAGCAAAAAAACAAACATAACATCCAAGTCATAACATTCGATAAACAACATAAAAACATAATCTAAGTTTGAGAGTTCATTATTAAATTTGGTCTCTCTAAAGCCGATGCAATCCTATGGTGATGATATCCAAGTCATACTGCATTACCTGCAACATGTTATAAATAAAGTCAACTAAAATAGTTGGTGAGAATTCATAGGTTTAGTGATAACGTTCAAAAGCATGCGTACAAGTTTAAATATTTGATTAATGATAAAACGATTAATGATAAAAAAAATGATAAATGATAATTAACGTAATCCAACCCTTGACAATTAGGCTTCCAATCACAAGGCGCCACACGCGAGGCAGGCCAAGTGAGCTTGTGAGGCTAATAGATCTATTATCGTAACCTCGGCATGTTTAATGTTAATAATTACGTTCATCGTTCAATCGTTCATTGTTCCATCGTTCAATCATTCAATCGTTCATCATTCATCGTTCAATCAACCAATCAATACAAGCATACAAGTTTCAAGAAATCATCGAACATAGAATACGCATGTGAAAATAATGTTTTGATAAATGATACATGTTGCACCCCAAAAAGATTTAAGTAAAAAGGGGCTATGAAAACTCACATGATAGCTAAAGCGTCGAGCGTAAAACCGAAGAATAGCGGCGCGAATCAAACCCGGAGATCACCTTTACGATCGAACGTGATGGAGAGAATGCCGACAAATAGATAAATAAATAAAGAAGTATTCGAACGAATAAAACGTGCAACTAGCCATGACACGACGAACTCGATCGGATATGCAACTCGTTGGTGAAGTATTTAAGTAATGATATGAGAATATAGATAATCAAGTAGTCAAACCCAAATCTAGGTTAAGCATTTAACAAATAAATTATTTATTTAACTATAAAACATTACGACGTCTCAACTTGATTATTTTCTATAAAATCAACCGAACCATATTTAATCATCAAAAATTGATTTAGGGCTGATCTATACATATATAACTACCAAATAAAATTTCAACACATAACTCCAAAGTTAACCCAACGATTTACTCAAAAAGAATTATTTTTAATTTCGATAATTTTTGTAAATTTAATCTAAATAAATAATCAACCAAGGTTTCATTCTAGACATGACCTAACCCTAGATCTAGGTCCAAAATCATATTTCATACAAGAATCAATACACTAGTTTAGCATTATCATCATCTAATCAAGATCTAAATAAGGTATATTCATGAAAAATAAAGAAAAATACCCAAAAATTTTAGGGTTTTGGCCCGTCTGGACCACATGAGGACCGCGAGAGGTAAGCATGGTCAGGCGCGCGGTCCTCGTACCCTCCTGACCGTGCTCCTTCTTGATTGTCCGTCGTTTTCGTGATATTTTCTTCGTTTTTAAGCATTTTCGGGCCTCGTTTTTTTTTTCAAATTTCCCATTTAACCTTCCCAACATACTTAAAACATTAAATCCACTCAAAATGAATATAAAATATGTCCCATAATGATTAACAGTTGATAAGATATCATAAAAAGTGTATTTTTGGTCGGTTTTGTCGTTTTTCTTGATTTTAAGCAATTCACCAACGTTTTGCGATCCGATCAAGTTTGTGATGACTCATGACATGGTAAATGATCATATGACTTATAAACATGATAAAAATGATATACGAACTCAAAATGTGATCTCCCGGTTAAAATTAAAATCGCGCGGGATTTACTGAACTTTCACCGTTTTCGTTCTAGACCTTGAATTCACACCAACCTTCACTTGTATTCACTTGTGTGTGTAACTAGTATTACATACAAGGGTCATACATGATTAGATTGATCAAATTCCCGGTTAAACGTGATTCAGCGACATGTTCGCGTAAAATCCAAGTTAAAGGCAAATCGAACATCAAATCAATCAATAAACATGATAATGGATCCAACAACATGTAATTAGGTTAATAAACATCAAAATCGATCAATACCCATAAACTAGATTATCAATCAACTGATTGGGTTACAATACGGATAAAGGTCACACAATCGAAAAACCCGAAATGTTACAGTGTTGGTCGGAAAAAGCGACGGAGGATGGTGGTGGTGTTGCGTCGATCGAGAGAGAGAGGACGGGGAGGGTGGCGTCGCAAGTGTGGAGGGGAGGAGGCCAAAATCGCAATCTAGGGTTTGCCCCCCTCCTCCTTATATAATGCATGTCGCGATGGGCCCCATGGTTTAACCTAAGCCCATGACGCGACCCAAGCCTCTAAACCCAATAGATTTACTAGTCCGTTAACCGATAACGACTAGATAATCATTCGCCGACAATTCTCGTAAACATTTTACAATAAACGTTGTTTCGTTACTTTTATTATAAATAAATAACTATTTTTTATTTGAATTAACCGTTTGAATTTATCAATTAACGATTAATTAATTATTAGTTCGTTGACTCTAGTGTAACTCTTCCGGGTCGAAACCGGGTCGGTTACGACAAGTGTCGGGTCAGGACACCTAGTATCAAACAATCTCCCACTTGGACTGATCGTGACGCTTTATCGTTGTAGTCAGAGGCACTCTAGCTATGCATGGCTACACCAACCAGTTTCGACACTTTAAGTCGATAGCCAAAGTATATCTGATTGTAAAGGAAGCAGATAGAGGACTTATGGTAACCGTTGTCATATGTTCCTTTCCGTTCTAGACATAGATGAATAATGAGACATGGACTCTCATGTAATTGATTCATCGATTACATTCTCGTTATCCGATTCGAAGTGTACCAATCAAACACACAGTAAGTTTGGGTGAGGCCTCACACCTCACACTTGGAATCAACAAGGTCGCCTTTATGTCTATCTATTGCCGAAGCAATAGTACGAAATCCCGTCTTGAGGCATACAACTCCCACTGAACTTTAGATCCATTCCCAAAAGCATCCCTATTGATGGCAGTTACGCGACATCGAGAGACTACAATCAAAGAACAGTCTGCAGTAAATGAGAGTTCCAGTATACGTCTCAGGTCTAAGAAAACATTAGAGCATACCAATAATCAAGCAATCAAAGCTTCCATGACTGAATTGCTTGATGCGAGTTATGTCCAACATCATTCTCTAATGAGGTCTGTGATTTTGAACGTTAAACCCCTTTAAGGTCAAAAATCAGAATAGTCTTGATTTAGAGTCATTCCCACGTCTCTAATCGACTACGGACATTTAGAACAATATCAACGATTGTTCAGGGATGATTAAACGTATTAACATCGAACACAGTTATGAAATTACATATTGCATTTACCGATGGAATATGAATAGTATAGATAACTGTTATACGTTCGTACACCCAAATACTAAATCAAAACATGTCTTTAGCTAATCTAAGCCCTATCGCTTCTCTGTGACGATCATGAGTCTCGTGAGTCATGGGCTTTGTAAAGGGATCAGCTAAGTTTTGATCTGTATTTACTTTGCAGATCTTTATTTCATTTCTTTCAACTACTTCTCTTATGTAGTGAAATTTCCTCAGAATGTGCTTGGCCTTCTTATGAGACCTTGGCTCTTTGGCTTGAGCAATAGCGCCTGTGTTATCGCACATCATCTCGATTGGTTGCTTGATGCTTTGAACCACATCGAGATCTGTGATGAACTTCTTCATCCATATTGCTTCCTTGGCAGCTTCTGAGGCGGCTATGTATTCAGATTCAGTAGTAGAATCAGCTACCATGGACTGTTTGGTGCTACACCACGAAACAGCACCTCCATTGAGGGTGAATACGTATCCGGACTGCGAGCGAGAGTCATCTTGGTCAGTCTGAAAACTAGCGTTGGTGTAACACTTTACAACGAGCTCATCAGTTCCTCCATATATCAGAAACATCTCACTTGTGTTTCTCAGGTATTTCAGGATGTTTTTTACAGTATTCCAGTGAGCTAGACCGGGACTCTATTGGTATCGACTTGTCAGGCTTAATGCAAACGGGACATCCGGTCGAGTGCAGAGCATGGCGTACATAATTGAGCTTATAGTAGAAGCAAATGGGATCGAAGCCATTTGGTTGATCTCCTTCTACGTTTGAGGAGATTGAATTTGTTCAAGATAGTACCCTTTGTCATAGGGACGACTCCTTTCTTGGAGTTACTCATATTTAACTGTGCTATAATCTTGTCAATGTATGTACTTTGACTGAGACCCAGAAGTCGCTTCGATCGATCTCGGTGAATCTTAATTCCCAGAATATAAGCGGCTTCCCCAAGATCCTTCATAGCGAAACAAGATGATAGCCATACCTTAACCTCGTTGAACATAGGGATGTTGTTTCCTATGATCAGTATATCATCCACATACAATATGAGAAATGATATAGCGCTCCCACTTGCCTTTCTGTAAACACACGGTTCATCTTCGTTTTGAGCAAAGCCAAACTCCTTGACTTTCTGGTCAAAGCGAAGATTCCACCTTCGAGATGCTTGTTTAAGTCCATAGATGGACTTATTTTACTTGTAAACCCTATTTGGATATTTAGGATCGACAAAACAATCAGGCTGAACCATGTAGACATCCTTAGTGAGTTGTCTGTTCAAGAAAGCGGTTTTGACATCCATTTTCCATATCTCATAGTCATGGTATGCGGCTATGGCAAGCAATATCCTGATCGATTGGATCATGGACACGGGCGAGAAGGTTTCTTCATAGTCAATCCCTTGGGTTTGAGTGAAACCTTTCGCAACATGTCGTGCCTTATAGGTTTGAACCTTTCCATGCATGTCAGTTTTTTGGATTTAGGTGTCCAGACCCGACTAAATCAAGAACCCGACCCGGTCAAGACCCGTAAGAGTTACACCGGACGCAACGGGTTTGAAAGTCCGCTTACTTTTATAACCGGCAAATTCGTAGAAGAATTAATTATTTGTTTATTAAATGGTTTAAGAGATAAATAATTAATTAATTGATTATTTTTAATCATTAAGATTAATTAAGCGACAAAAGACGGTAAATATCGTTTACGTTAACGACGATTGACGAATTAGTATTTGACTAATATTCGTTGAGTATCGGCACGCGACAAATATTTAATAGTTTAATGTTGGCCTCGCAAATTAAATGGTTCGATTGAGGATTAAATAAAATCAAGGGACTAATCGGAAACTTAATCCGTTATAAATATAACTATCTAAGGGAGGCGAAACCCTAATCCTCCTAGAGAGAATTTTCGACCCCCCTCTCCTCCCTCTCTCGAATCCGACGTCGAAGGCACCCACGCCGCTGCCCCCTCTCTTGTTCTCTAACGATCCGTTGATTCAATCGTGAGAACTCTAATCCTACAATCACCACCGTGCCGCCTCCCGCAGTCCGCCACCGCCGCTGCTCCGTCGTTCCCGCCGCCGCTCGCCAAGCTGCCGCCGCGCACCCTCCTCCCTCTCCGCCGCCGTAGCCGCACCGCCGCCGCATCCCTTCACCGAGCCGCCACAGCGAGTCGCAACCACAGCCGTCGCCGCCCCGTCGCACATCGGCCGCCACCCTAGCCGGTCGTCGTCTTCTCGCCGTCGCCGATTCCCATCGCCGACTCCCTCCGCCGCGAACTGCCATTGTGTGGCGTGTTCGCTCGTCGTCCGTAAACCCTAGTTCGCGCCCGATCCGACGTACGAGATTTTTCTGGTGCCCGGCTCACCGCGTAGAAAATCCGTATCTGCGAGGAAAGTTCGGTTCGTCAGATGAATCATTCCCTGCGAAACCCTAGCATCACCCGTTGACTTCTGGTGTCTCGACCATTTGTTTGAATCACCGCTCAGGTATATCTAAACTTGTTATTTGTTTAGATTTAATTGTTTAAATATTTATGATTGCGTCGCGTTTTGTTTAACGCCTTTTTGGTGTTTGCGCGTTTGGTGATTATCGAATCATGTTGTTTTGGTTTGCGTTAATTAACTGGTTTTCGCGCCTGTAAATTAAAACATTTTTCCGCCGCGTATTAAATTAATTGTTAATTTAATTATCTTATTTAATTTACTCGGTAATTGATTAAATAATTATTTATCGTAAATAATTATTTCCAAATTATAAAAAAAAATTGCTATTACCGAGACCTGAATGCCACTGTCGTAACCCAACAAGTTTTTCTTTTAAATATCCACTTGCTCCCTACTGCCCGAGAACCGGGGGTAGCTCAATCAAGTCCCATACTTGATTATCACGCATGGATTGCATCTCGGCGTTCATGGCGTCAAGCCATTTGTCAGATTCAGGATCTGACACAACAGCTTTGTAATTAGTAGGTTCGTCATCTGAGTCAGCTACCTTATTCTGTCATGGATTCGTTATGGTTTGGCCCATTTTGGCCCATATTGTTTTCTTTTGGATTGACCCACTTTTACTGGGTTCAAAGTTGTATTTGATTAAAATAGAATAGTTTTATTTTAATTTGTAATTGCTCACTTTCGCCTGGACGAACGAGACGAGCTTGACGCAAGGACCCATTTGAGATTATCCCTTTTTGGGATTTTCGAAAATGGCTAGAAGCGAAAATGAGACCGACGTTTCCAAATGACGCGCAGGAGCTTGTTGAAGCCAGTGGGAGCGACTAAATCGATCAGGGAGTTTTTCTGTTCTCGTGGTTGATTTACTTTTACGTCCCTTGACCTTCATCGATATTGTCATAGGCTCTGACCATGACGAAACCCCTGCATGGCCGAATATGTATATGTGTGTTTGCTTGTTTTTGGTTGCTTGTATTAATTTGATTAACACGCCAACTAAAATCCAAACTTAGTTTTACCGATATAAAACTAATTTTTCAATCGATTATATATAAGTCCTAATTTTATTACGACTTTATAAAATTTATTAACCAATTTAATTCGACAATAAATTCGGATTTTTCGATATAGTAATCGAGCATTATTAATAATTGGTTATCGTCTCGCGACACGTAGATCATTAATACTTAGGTTATTTAAATGATTGTCCCGAGTGAGATAGGATTCGTAAAATCTCTCGTCACATTAAATATTAAAATATGACTAAATAATCCTATCTGTTAAGCCTAAAATCAGTAGTCTATGCCATCACAAGTCAAGTCTAACTTGGAACATATTGACTGATGCATCCGTGTTGGAGTATTTCAACACCGCACGTGGTGTTTAGGGTTACATCGACCGCTTAGCAAAACTAAATTACGTCATCCCCGCCGAGATGGCGACTGACCTGATTCTTCACTCACTGTCCAGTGCCTTCACCCCTTTTCCGGGTAAACTTTAATATGCATAGCATGGTAAAGACAGTGACTGAACTTCACGGTATGCTTAAAACTACTGAAGTTAATTTTGTTAACGAAAAGGCACCCGATGTACTCGCAATCCGATCAGGAGGCGTCAAGAAGCCCGAGGTCAAGAAGGGTAGGCGTGGGAACCAGAAGAAAGGCAAGGCAGCTGTCATCAGAGCGTCTGGAAGCTCCCAGAAGGGCAAGCCTAAGGCGTCCAAGGCACCGCCGCCTGAACAGCGCGAGTGTTTTGAATGCCACAAGATGGGCACTGGAAAAGAAACTGCCCGGAATATCTTGCCAAGGTGAAGAGCGGAAAAGCGCAGCCCGGTAATTCCTCAGGTATACACATAAGTTCATGTTGTATGATGCTTCACTTGTTCCTACAAAATATATGTTTGACATACTTTGTATTTTCTAGGTGCATGAAGCTGAAAGGAAGAAAACCAAGACGACACTGAGCTACCCTGCGATTTTCGCACCTGAATAAAGTTCGTGTCTTGAGTTTTTGGTTTAAAACAATTCTTAGTGGTTTTGAAACAACTTGTTTTGTTTTGGTTTCCCTGGCTGTTTTTTCAGGATGAACAATTGCTTTCCTTGGATTTTGATTATGACAAGTTTTGACAATGGTTAATTTTTTAAACATACATGATTGGTTTTTAATCTACTTTGAATTTGATTCAACCTTTTGTTAGATTAAGTTCAAAATCCCAAAACAACATACCTCGCAACCTGGTGCACTTGATTTATTAAGGCTAGCTTAGATGCGACATGAAAATTTCTTGGTTAATATATCCCATCGAAGCTATAATGCCTTAAAGCGTCTATCGTAATAGTTACGAGACAACACACGACGCAACGACAGTTCATAAAGTCCTATGACTTTGAACCATCCGACGTCATGAATATTAAATCAAGGCGAACTGATTGAAGATCGCCGTTTTGATCTACAACCATATGAACATATCAATCCTCTGCTTCATACAGACGTTTGCTCATATAAGTTCGAATCACCAGCTGAATTACTACAGAAATAATCACTTACTGATTATAACACTGTAGAATAGTCGCACCAATTCTGGTGCGCATTACCATATACATGTGCATACCTACACACATCTTGGAAGTCTTAGACTGCACTCGTTGTATTCACGTGTTTTTGAATCCAACAAGCACTGAGTGTTTAGTACAAGGATTCACAGTTTCATCTTGAAACCGACAAACACAAGACTAATGACTTGTCACAACAAAACCCTTGACATTTTGTAACCATAACGCCCTTTCACACTTCACTTGCATAACTAACTTCCAATCCCAAGACCAGTATCTTGCGAAGATGGAATTTAGTAATTACATGTCCAAAACTAGATCTTTAAATATCTAAAGAAAGGTGACTCTGATAAGTCACTGGACTATGTAAAGCAACTCTCGCACCTAAACGAGACAAGCCAGATGGGCAATGTTTCACCAACAATGGATTGTTGCTTAGTGAAACATATTGACATTCCAATTAGAGTTTATATGTTAACCTTACCTGAATAAGGGAAACATCCTCTAATGTCAAACCCAAGAGTCCGACAGAATAAATCATTATCTCGATCATCACGAGATACTTTCAAACTATCATAGACGAATGAATCTCCATGCTATCAAACTCTGAAATGACTTTGTCGTTCTTCTTTGAACTTATGAGTAAGTCATAACATCTGGATATTAAGCATTTGATTTCTGTACCACATGCTATGAAATCGAACAATTTCGTTCTTGAAAACGAAATTTAATTACCATGTTTTCTTCGTGCAAATTATTATCCAAACGGTTTGAAAGAAGAATGATAATAGGAATGTCAATCTGCCTCAAGCAAGTGGGAGCATCGCCACTGATTCTTACTGGAATAACGATCAAGTGCCGATCTAAAGATCATTTAAATTTACTGAATTAAAATTTTAAATGACACCTCAATTAATTATAAGTTTCAAGATTAAAATTGAGTATTGATCATATTATGGCTGAGCAACTACTAACACGATCAATCTCTTGAAACGATTCGAGTCATACTAAATATGATACGTACATAAATCCAATACTTAGATATTGCATGAAATGTCGCCGTAAAGTGTTACGCCATGACCATAGATGGGAAATCACATCATCACTACTAGACACTGATGAAAGGAAATATATGTTCATTAATAGAGTAGTAATTATACTCGTTGAACATTAATAACCACCTTAATTGAATCTGAACTAAGAATGCCATAAAACACTCAAAGGGTTAATTCGACTCTGTAGATAGTTGGTTAACATGCTCAAGTGATAACACAATCTTACATGTGCTCGCCAAGGACACTACATTATCACAAGTTCGATTCACTTAAGAAGACTCACTGTTCAAGATAAACACTGAATCTTAAGAAACAACTAATATTGGTAATACCAAAACAAAACTCAAGGACATGATAATGAATTCATGATTTCAATGATCAGGCTAGATCACTAGAATAACACTACTGAATAGTGCGTGAATTCTGCATCATATTAAATTTTGATCTTAGTGTTGGATGTCAAACATTAAGGTCTTGCACCAAATCACTCGACTTCCTTTAAGATGTTAGACGAATGTCTGAATTCTGCATAACGTGTTCGAATCTTATATGTTTTATTGCCCGTGAATATTCCGTTAATATTCTAAACGTCCGTAGTCGATCAGACATTGCGGGAGCAACGCCTGAAGCAAGACTATTCTGACTTTGGACTCAAGGTGTTGACTTCCAGACTCACAAGGCCTCATTAGAGAATGACTTCAGGACGTAACTCGTATCAGATTGTCTTCATGGATTTAATCATAAGACAAATCTGATTGATGGTATACTCAGCGGTATCCTCCGACCTGAGATACATGAGCGACCTCCCGTCTGCCAAAGAACATTCTTTGATTGTAGCTTAATGCTGTCGCGTAACTGCTAGCCATAGTGGTTACTTTTGGGAATGTATCTGAAGCTTAGTGGGAGCTGCATGTAGTCAATATGGGACTCTGTACTCTTGCATTAATAATGCGACAGTTTAACATCGTGGGCCCTCTCGTTAGTTCCAAGTGTTAAGTGTAAGGCCTTACCCAAACTTACTGTGTGTTTGATTGGACCACTTCAAACAACAAAACGAGAAATACAATGATCGAACACGGAAGAGAATGAATAAATCCATGTCTCTGGTTCGATTGATGTCTCATACAGAAAGGATCTGATGACTTTACAAATACCATAAGTCTAAACTGTATCACAAGTTTAATGATATGCTTTGGTTGTTTTGACTTGAAGTGTCATGACTGGTTAGGACAGCCACGTGTAGCTAGAGCACCTCTGACTATTCGTTGATTTATAAACGCGCTCAGTCCAAGTGGGAGACTGTTGGATTTAGGTGTCCAGACCCGACTAAATCAAGAACCCGACCCGGTCAAGACCCGTAAGAGTTACACCGGAGGTAACGGGTTTTAAAGTCCGCTTACTTTTATAACCGGCAAATCGCAGAAGAATTAATTATTGTTTATTATATGGTTTAATAGATAAATAATTATATATATAACATTGCAAATTCAGAAGGAATAGTGTTTTTTTGTTTTTCATACATTGGCCACGTGAGTTTAAGACTTTGACATTTTATACCCTTAAACTTTTATACTTTGTTTTTATTTAAATAGTAAACTTTAAGTTTTCATAGGTTAGCCAGATATGTTTCATACTTTTACGTTTTCTACCCCCTAACATTTTTTTTGTTTTAAGTATTGTGGTCTTCTACTTTGGCCACGGAACTTTCCTAATTTTACGTTTTTCTACTTTCGTTTTCACATAAATTTTCATACTTTTCTACCCTCTTTTTTTTTTAAATTTTGTGGTCTTCTACTTTGGCATGAAACTTTCATAATTTTAAAATTTTCTACTTTCGTTTATAGTATACTTTAGGTGTTTTCGACTTTGACCACGACTTTTATAGTTTTATACTTTCACCACGAGACTTTTAAACTTTTACGATTTATACCCCTTACCTTCTTTACTTTCGCTTAAATAGACTTTTAGAGTTTTCGACATTGGTCACGACTTTTTTTTTATAATTTTATACTTTGACCACATTAAAACTTTTCTTACTTAGATTGACGGGTAAATTGCATGGCCCGCCGCGAAGCGCGGGCGGGTCACCATCCTCTGACTTTTAAACTTTTTTTTTTGTTTCAAGTTTTGTTGTCTTCTACTTTTTTCGCAAAACTTTTATAATTTTACGTTTTGTACCCCTTAAGTTTAGAACTTTTGTTTTTTATTGTTTTTATTTTTTTATACTTTGGCCACGAAACTTTATAGTGTTACATTTTATACCCCTAGAGTTTTTTATTTTTTTTATTTTTTGTTTTAAGTTAAAGTTCCCGACTTTGAACACAACTTTTTATATAGTTTCTACTTTGTCCACGAAACTTTTATATATACCCCTTAAGTTTTCCACTTTTGTTTTTATTTTATTTTTTTAAGTTAGAGTTTTCGACTTTGACCACGACTTTTTTATAGTTTTATTAGACTTTTTCGTTTATACTCCTTAACTTTTCTACTTTCGTTTGTTAGTATATTTTTATAGTTTTATACTTTCACCACGAAACTGTTAGACTTTTATGTTTTATATTTCTTAGCTTTTCTACTTTCTTTTATTATTATACATTTAAAGTTTTCGACTTTAGCCATGACTTCTTTATAGTTTTATACTTTGACCACACTAAAACATTTTTTACTTAAATTGACAGGTAATAGGTGGTCCGCCGCGAAGCAAGGGCGGATCACCAACTTGTTAATTAATTGATTATTATTAAGAATTAAGATTAATTAAGCGACAAAGACGTTAAATATCGTTTACGTCTTAAACGACGATTGACGAATTAGTATTTGACTAATATTCGTTGAGTATCGGCACGCAACAAATATTTAATAGTTAAATGTTGGCCTCGCAAATTAAATGGTTCGATTGAGGATTAAATAAAATCGAGGGACTAATCGGAAACTTAATCAGTTATAAATATAATTGTTTAAGGGAGGCGAAACCCTAATCCTCCTAGAGAGAATTTTCGGCCCCCCTCTCCTCCCTCTCTCGAATCTGACGCCGACGGCACCCACGCCGCCGCCCCCTCTCTTGTTCTCCGACGATCCGTTGATTCAATCGTGAGAACTCTAATCCTACAATCATCGCCGTCCCGGCTCCCGCAGTCCGCCACCGCCGCTGCCCCGTCGTTCCCGCCGCCGCTCGCCGCTCGCCAAGCCGTCGTCGCACGCCCTCCTCCCTCTCTGCCGCCGTAGCCGCACCGCCGCCGCAACCGCTCACCAAGCCGCCGCAGCAAGTCGCGACCACAGCCGCCGCCGCCGCCGCCCCGTCGCACCTCGGCCGCCGCCTAGCCGGCCGCCATCTTCTCGCCGTCGCCGGTTCCCACCACCGACTCCCTCCGCCGCGAACCGCCATTGTGTGGCGTGTTTGCTCGTCGTCCGCAAACCCTAGTTCGCGTCCGATCCGATGTACGATATTTTTCCGGTGCCCGACTCACCGCGAAGAAAATCCGTATCCACGAGGAAAGTTCGGTTCGTCAGACGAATCATTCCCTGCGAAACCCTAGCGTCACCCATTGACTTCCGGTGTCTCAAACGTTTGTTTGAATCACCGCTCAGGTATATGTAAACTTGTTATTTGTTTAGATTTAATTGTTTAAATATTTATGATTGCGTCGCGTTTTGTTTAACGCATTTTTGGTGTTTGCGCGTTTGGTGATTGTCGAATCCTGTTGTTTTGGTTTGCGTCAATTAACTGGTTTTCGCGTCTGTAAATTAAAACGTTTTTCCGCTGCGTATTAATTTAATTATTAATTTAATTATCTTATTTAATTTACTCGGTAATTGATTAAATAATTATTTATCGTAAATAATTATTTCCAAATTATAAAAAAAAATTGCTATTACTGAGACCCGAATGCCACTATCGTAACCCAACAAGTTTTCCTTTTAAAGATCCACTTGCTCCCTACTGCCCGAGAACCAGGGGTAGCTCAATCAAGTCTCATACTTGATTATCATGCATGGAATGCATCTCGGAGTTCATGGCATCAAGTCATTTGTCAGATTCAGGATCTGACATAGCAGCTTTGTAATTAGTAGGTTCGTCATCTGAGTCAGCTACTAACAGGACATCGGAAGCTTCTAGATTACGGAGGTGTCTATCAGGTTCTCTGCGTGTCCTTTCGCTCCTGCGAACGCTTGTGTTTTGGTCTGATGGTGCGACAACCATTTGTCGGTCAGACCCAGCGACCGTCTCAAGGTTTTGTGTTTCAAACATTTATTCAAGATCCATTGGATCACTATTTGTTCCTCTATTGAGAAACTCTTTCTCAAGGAACTTACCCTTCCTTTTGATAGAAACATGGTTTCCATCAAGATGGTAAAAGTAATAACCAGTATTACAATAGTATCCTATGAAAATTACCTTTTCACCTCGTGGATCAAGCTTGTTGTCAGATTAACTAGTAAAATAAGCTTCGCATCCCCATACCCTAAGGTAAGAAAGATTAGGAAAAGAATTTTATCATATCTCATATGGGGTCTTATCCACTTTCTTGGTCGGTGCCAGATTTATGAGGCGAGCGACGGTTAAGAGAGCATAACCCCAAAAGGAGTGGGACAAGGTAGTCCTACACATCATCGATCAAACCATGTTTAACAAGGTTCGATTCCCCCTTTCACTAACACCATTCAACTGTGGCGTACCAGGAGGAGTCGGTTGTGAAATAATTCCACAAGCCTTGAGATGATCGAGGAATTCATTGCTAAGATACTCACCACCTCTATCCGATCGAAGTATCTTAATAGTTCGATTTAGTTGATTTTCTACTTCCTTTTGAAACTCTTTGAACTTGTCAAAAGTTTCGTGATTATGTTTCATTAGATAGACATAAGCATATCTGCTATAGTCTTCTATGAAAGATATGAAGTAGCGTTCACGATTTCATGTTTCGGTCCGAAAAGGTCCACACACATCAGTGTGTATTAACCCTAATAAACCTTCAGCTCGTTCACCAACATGTGTGAAGGGTGACTTAGTCAGTTTACCAGATAAGAATGATTCACATTCGCCGAAGGTATCTGCATCAGTGGATTCGAGAATCCCAGCAGTTTGAAGCTTCTTGATGCGAGCCTTGCTTATGTGACCTAGTCGATGATGCCATAACGAGGAATCATTATCAACTTTGTTTCGTTTAGAAACATGATAGAGTTGATCATGCGTTTGAACAATTATCTCATATATACCATGTCTAGGTTTAGCCTCGAAATAAAAGATATCGTTAAAGTAGGTAAAAATGGAATTTCCATTAAACTTGTACTTAAAACCTTGTTCAAACAGGGAAGAGACATAAATAATGTTTCTAGACAATCCAGGAGCATATAAACAGTTTTCTAGAGTAACTACAAGACTGGTAGGACGTGTAAGAGAATATATGCCGGTAGCCAAGACCGGGACTCTTTTTCCATCACCAACGATGAGCTCCATACCGCCTTGTTCTATCTTCTTCCACTTTTCAGGTTCATGCAAAACATTAACAATATGGAAACCACATCCATACCCATGCATTGGAGGAAACAGTGAAAAGTTCAATAACATTTATTGACATACCTGATGAGCAACCCTTACCGGGGTTTCTAGTCATCTTGATCTTAGCAAGGTAGATGGGGCAGTTACGTTTCCAGTGGCCCATCTGATTACATTCAAAGCATTGGCGTTCCTGAGGAGGAGGCGCCGATGGTTTCTTGCCCTTGGTCTCTTTGACCTTGTTCTTGGTCTTGGTAATACCTGTATCAGCAACTCTGAGCACAGCCGGTGTGGTCTTGATCTTGACATTTGGAAAAATTGTCAGAACCTCATCTAAAGTCTGAGCCGAGTAGTTTACCGCATGTAAGCGATAATGCTCGGGTAAAGATCCAAGGACTACATCCAAAGCCATCCCCTCAGGAATGGAGTAGCCGAGGTCGATCAGTCTGTCGCGATACCCCTTCATCATCATGACATGATCATAGGCAGAGGAATTGGACGACATGTGGCAGTTCACGAAATGTTGAAGTGCTTTGCATCGCTCACCTCTCTGGCTCAACTTAAACAAATCTTTGAGTTTTTTCATGATCTCATACGCTCCCATATCGCTAAAGTTATACCTAAAATCCGGTGTCATGCTAGATAAAATAAGCTCAGTGACTTCTCGAGAGTCATCATTGTGCTTCTGGATTTCCATCCGCGAGCGGTCGTTTAGCAAGTAAGATGGTGTGCTTGGGATGGGTCGGTCAAGAACATACAGCTTTCCAAAAAGCTTCAAGATGTTCCTCAGGATGGTTTGCCACGACAAGAAGTTCGTCTCAGTGAACGGATCGAGAGATACCATTTGAACTTAGAGGAATAGTGTTTTCATTAGCCTTCTGAAATAATGCAAAGTAATTTTAAATTAGTATTTTCGGTGTAAACCATTTTCTTATATGAATTGGTAAGATTTATTTAATAAGAAAATTGAGAATTCGATTAGACGATTTTACTTGAGACCGCCAAATGAGCCTCAGGAGCAAACTCGTGTAACCAAATTGACAACGGTTGTCAATCGCGAAGTCTCAGTCGTGACTCTCATTTATGAGGCCGCATAATACAATAAATTATATTTTGCGATACGTTTGCCTCATCCATGACCACTTTGTCTATATACATTCATAGTGCGGTGTTGAAATACTCCAACACTACAAACATACATAAAGAAAGCGATAGTAATCCCAAATGGTCAATGTGCCTGGCACGATGTTGAAATACACCAATGCCCCCACCCTGGAAGGTACCATCGGCACCAAGTGCGATGTTGAAATACTCCAACACTGACGCTCCGGTCAATACGTTCCAAGTTAGACTTGATTTTGGACGGCATGATCTATCAAATTTAATTTACCGGATAGGGATATTAAAACCAATTTTAATATTTAGTGATCGTTAGACACAAACGATAAACCACTCGGGACAATTATTTTAAATCACCTATTTAAAATATCTAAGTGTCACGAATGGGCAATTGTGTGTAAACGGCATAATGGCATGGTCTTGCTAGAGCCATTTAGCAAGACCAATGGGGACATGACAATAAAAGTGAACAACCATAAGGAAGGCAACTCTGTGCGTTCGTGGGTCCGGTTCAACTCCCACTAGCCTTCAGACTCCTTTTGGCGAGTGTTCGATCTTCGATCTTGGTTTTTACAAAATTAGAAATTTACTAACAACTTAGTAAACCTAGCTCTTATTACAATTTCAAAACCCGAAAAACAGCGGGTCCACCAAAACCAAATAAAGATACAATTGGGCCAATCAGAGAAAAATAAAATGCGCCAATCATACAATTAAATTAAAGGGGTCGGTCGTAACACACAATTAATTAAATAGAATTAATCAAGTAATTCTGTTCACAATTTGGAAACGAATCGAAATTGCGAACCACCGGTTACAAAAAGACCGGTTCAGATTTACGCGTGGTGATCGTGGCTCTGATACCACTGTTGGGTTTTACAGTGGGTATCTGGGTTGCCCGTTTTACTTTTTACCGAATAAATTAACGGGTTAATTAATCAGATTAATTGCGCAGCGGAAATAAGTTTTACAACGCGGATAATGTAAAAACCGTAGACAGGATCTGATCACCATGTACGCGTAAATACTGAAATAAATTAATTTAAATATCAAAACAGTTTAGGTATACCTTGGCGGAGTCCGAACAACCGTTCGAGACACCGGGGTTCGACGAACTGGCGCTAGGGTAAACGGTAACGCCCGACTCGAACCGGCGAGTCAAATCTTCAACCGATTGTGAAGACGGGGCCTGAAGCACCACGGGCGCGTTCATCTCATGAACCGGCGGTGGTGGCGGTAACGAAACCATGCCATGTATCATGGCATTCCAGTCAAACGGTTCCACCGTGCTTGACGACGAACCCGACATAGAGACGATTTCGTTCGCCGTGCGTGGAGGCGGCGGAGGAAGTGGCGTGACAGCAGCGGCATACAATGGCGCCGGCCACTTAGGGTTTTCACCCGGTTCAACGGTGGCGGCGCGAGACGGTTCAAACAACGGTCTTGGTGGCGCGGGTAAAGCAAGAACCACCTCGCGGTGGTCCTCGCCAAAGAGGTCGGCGGCGACGGTGGCCGCGGATCTCTCGGCGGCGGCGGATTTAACGGCGGCGGCGGTGGTCTCGAGCTTTATGGCGGCAGCAATCAAACGAGGATCTCGCTTCACCATCGTATTGGTCGGAAAAAGCGACGGAGGATGGTGGTAGTGTTGCGTTGATCGAGAGAGAGGAGGGGGAGGAGGCCAAAATCGCAATCTAGGGTTTGCCCCCCCCCCCCCTCCTTATATAATGCATGTCGCGATGGGCCCCTTGGTTTAACCTAAGCCCATGACGCGACCCAACCCTCTAAACCCAATAGATTTACTAGTCCGTTAACCGGTAACGACTAGATAATCATTCGTCGACAATTCTCGTAAACATTTTACGATAAACGTTGTTTCGTTACTTTTAATTATAAATAAATAACTATTATTTATTTGAATTAACTGTTTGAATTTATCAATTAACGATTAATTAATTATTAGTTCGTTGACTCCAGTGTAACTCTTTCAGATCGAAACCGGGTCGGTTACAACAAATGTCGCGAGTATAAAATGAATATACAAAACAGTTATATTGATAAAGCATAATGTAAATTGAAAATATAAAAAAGTTAAAAGACAACGCACCACGCTAAAATTAGAATATGTGAGTGAATTATATTTTAATTTATGAAAATAGTGATCATACATATTAAACGTTATTCTTATCATTATTATAATCATTAAAACTTGATACAAATCCATCACCAATATCAAACTTGTTACCATATCACAATTACAACACAACCAATAATACTACCATACATGTAACTTCATGGATCATCATCTTCTTCATGATCATCCAACTCCCAAGTTCCATCTTCTCTTTGAACCATTCCCTTGTTCGTCAGAGTCCACCAAAACCCAGGCACACCATACTTATCGTGCAAAATATCACCAAACTTGTTCACAAGCGTGATATCGCGATTAATCACAAGCTTAAACCCGCCTAAAAGACCGCTTTGTACCCCTGCAACGCCATGCATATAACCCTCCATGTTATGCCAAATCCCTGGATTCCCGGGTCCCTTCAAGTACGGAGACTTTAAAGTGTCGATCACCATCTCGCTCCCAACGTCCGAGTATCCTAACGGAGGGTATTTCGGGACCACATCGGGCATGTTGTTGATTCGTAGGCAGTAAAGATTTTTATACGAATCGAAAACCTTTTTGAAGCCGGCGTCTCCCACTCTAGGGCTAGCGAACCCGAAAACTGTCACGGGGCAGGACTTGGGTGGATTGGATGATTGCTTGTTTACTCCGTTGAAGAGTATGTCAACAGCGTTTAATGCTGCAACTGCTGCACCCATACTGTGACCAGTTGTTGTCAGGCTAAGTTCTTCATGCTTGTAATGGTTCACTAGTCTCTTCACCTCTTCCATTGCCTAAAGAATTTTAACGTACAATAATTAAGTAGTAGCAAACTCAAAATGTAGCTAGATATGTGATGTATGTTGCCATTAAACTAAACTTAGGGTAACTTATATAAATATTAGATAGTTATAGTTTGTGTTATTTATGTATTTGTAACTTAGTTAGAGGGCCTTGTATGTAAATATGTAAAATCGTTCAAGTTAAACAACGCGTCTGTAGATTACGGTTTCTAAAAACCCATCCATCGAGTCTGTAACGGTTGACGAACACAAGAACACCAAATCGATATCACAAGTTCATTCATGGAATTTGTGATGTGTTCATATCTATCCATTTCGAATCTAATTACTACAATGTATAGCACCAATAAACATAGTTATGAGTTATGACTAACTTTTACTTGCCGCACATTGCTTTGGGATAACGATGATACACAAAACAGTTACATTACTAAAGTGCAACGTGAAGAAAACAATAGTATTTATCATTATGAAAAACGCAGATATAAATTGCTTCTGCAATGACGTTAAGCCAAAAAAATTTTATAGGATGAGCTATATGCGCTAATAAAACAGGTGAACGATCGTTACCACCTCAACTGTTTTTTTTAGAGATCCTTTTTATACACCATTTTCAAATATGATCTCACGCATCAGCTTTAAAAACATCTTTAAAAAGCCATTTAACAACCTAGCTAATGTATGGCCATTTGTTTCAAGTTCTTGGGAATAGACCCTCTTAATTTTATATGATTGTTTGGTAATTTCTACGGAGAACCGTACAATTTTGGGATGTTTCAAAAATAAGGTCATCCTATAGTCGTTTGATACCTGGTCCGCTGGTCGTTGGCTTCGGCCTTGACTTTTTTTTATATTGGAGTATATCATTTTTTTTTATTATTATTATTGTGAAAGTCTTAATTTTTTATTTTTATCTGTTTGAACTATAAACTTTTTTTTTTTATATACTCCGAGTTTAAACCCTTATCACATGGAAATAAAATCTTATTTAAGTTTCTGTTTTGTTTTTGTGGAAGAACAGTTAAAGTATTTATTATAAATTATAGTGTACTTTTTATCATAAATGTTTAAATACTTTCAAATATTTATGATTGAAATAAAAATATTTCCATGTAACTTTCTGTGTGTTTCATGAATGGAAAGTTTAAGATAAAAGAATCTTAATCCTAATAAAGCAATAAAAATGGTTTCACATGTTTTTTTTAACGTGTCCACATCAGCACTGTCATATTTTAAAACCATATTTAATTATCAATTTAATAAACTACCAATTAAGACTAATTATCAATTTTTATCAAAATAAATGTTCATTTTAAAAAAAAAATTGGCAAACATAATTTAAATTTGATAAATTACTTAATAATTTAAGTCTTTTTAAGAAAATAAAATCAAGAATTTGTCATCTTTAATCTATTAAATTATCAATTAATATTTTATAATAAATTATGTCATTTTTAATTTTTAAATTTCTTAATCTTTTTTTTATATTTAGCTAAAATAATGAATCTAAATTCAACCCGTGTAATACACGGGTTATTAACCTAATGTTTTTAATATAATAACTAAAAAGGAAAAAAACTAATAAATAAAAATAAATGTAAAATATGGTGAAAAGGTTGCAATATTTACGGTTTATGGATTTTTCGGTTTTTCTTGTTGAACAAGTTTTGTTTGTTTTGGAAAATGGCTGATACAGGTTGATGAAGCATGTTTTTATATGTTTTTTTCTTCGTAGATGCTCTTATTTAAAAATGATACACACCTGATCTCGAGCACTAGTTTTATTATAACGCGTATTCACATCATTCGTAGTGTAGATTGAGTACCACCCTTCATGTATTTTGGGGTTATCCAAGTGGATCGCCCCGAATATCTTCGGGGCCGAAACCAATCTCATCTCGGCGTCATGAATCATATCCGAGGGGTTCACCGTGCCTCTCCAGGCCACGAGAATATCTCTCCTCCCCAACGCCTCTTTCCCTTTGTCCGTTGCCACCGCCACAAACCCTATCCAGTTTGACTTCTTGCTCCATGCATGCGGGTCCGAAGACATTACAAACGACCCCGGGAGTATGATAGCTGACGTGGCGTACATGTATTTCGTCACTTTGTATTGGTTCAAAGGGCGACCGAGAAGAAGGCCTGTCTTTTTCAACAGATTCTTTCTAGCGAACATACTGTTTCCGGCGTTTTTTGAGTGGGCTTCTTGGATGTATGCATCGTAAGTGGCTTCGGCCATTTCGCCGTAGTGGTTGATGTAGGTACGGAGATCGGGAGATGGGGGGTCTAATAAGCCCTTCCAATGCGTCTCGCCGCTTAGTGTTTTCCAGTTTTTTGCGATGCTGTTATCCATATCGATGGATCGCGATTTATAGAACTGTTTAATTTGTAGGGTTATTTATAGATCAAATGTGTGAAGATCACGTATGAAACGTTTGGGTGTGGAGAAAATATGTTAGCTAGCTTGGTCTTTTGGCATTTCCCTCTTTGGGACTAAGAACGTACGTTAGCATTTTTTTTGTTTTTCCGTTGTATTAATCAAGATCATATGAAAAACAGTAATTAGTTAATAGTGGTCGTGAACTCGTCATCTGCTTACGAAGGGTTGGTGAGTAGTTTGATGTCCAAGTCACCCAATTCCTATTATGATGATCACTTCACGTACAAGTTTTGATGACCGGTTACACATGACGATCTGGTTAACGAACGATTAAAAGGATAATTACATAGCATATATATATTGACATTTTTTGGGTATATGTTGGTGACTACAAAATCTTAATCTAAAAGTAGTAAACTTTGCGCCAACGTGTCATAATTATACGACACATATTTTTTTCGTTTTTTTTTTATTAATGACGTTTGAAACTAAACTCAAATCTTTAATACCGGAGTTGTTTGAAAGGATATTCAGAGCTACTTGAAAGAGGTTATTTGCTATGTTTTTCTGTGTGTTTACAATGAATAATTACAAGGAATTTATAGGAAAAACAGAGACAAAATATGGAAGGAAAAAGACTGGAGATGAGCTGTAAACAGGGCTGGAAAAAGGCTGTCTTAACCACAAATATGTAAAGGGAATGTTGTAGAAGCTGGACCCCTGTGATTCCTTTAACCCTTTTCTAACACTCCCCCTCAAGTTGAATAGTGGGGTCTCCGATATTCAACTTGTCCAGACATTTTTCGAAGATTCTGCCATTGACTGCCTTGGTTAGTACGTCTGCTAGTTGATCCTCTGATCGAATGAATGGAAGTTCTATAATCTTGGCTTCAAGCTTTTCCTTGATAAAATGTCGATCAACTTCTACATGTTTGGTGCGGTCATGTTGGACAGGGTTTTCTGAGATCTGAATTGATGCTTTATTGTCACACATAATCCTGCAAGCTTGAGTGGGTCGAAAACCAATTTCTGTTAATAGTTTTCGTATCCATAGAACTTCTGCAAGACCTCGTGCTATTCCTCTTAATTCTGCCTCGGCACTAGACAGGGCAACAACCTTTTGTTTTTTGCTTCGCCAGGTGACAAGATTTCCCCCTACGAGAGTGAAGTATCCTGATGTTGATCTCCGATTTCCCTTATCTCTTGCCCAATCGGCGTCTGTATAGGCTTGGATCTCTAGGTGTTGATTTGATTTGAAGAGAACCCCATGCCCAACAGTTCCTTTGAGATATCTGATGATCCTCCACACAGCCTCCATGTGTGTTACTTGAGGCTGTTGCATGAATTGGCTGACAACTCCGACTGCATAAGCAATATCGGGCCTAGTGTGTGAAAGATAGATTAGCTTCCCTACTAGTTTCTGGTATCTTTCTTTGTTGGCTGCCTCTGCTCCTTCTATCATATGGAGTTTGTGGTTCGTCGTCATCGGAGTTTCTGCGGGTTTGTAGTCAAGCATCCCTGTCTCTGCTAGAAGGTCCAACACATACTTCTTCTGACATATGAAGATCCCTTGCTTTGATCTTAGGACTTCAATGCCAAGAAAATACTTCAGTTTACCCATGTCCTTCATTTCAAATTCTGAGAACAAGTTCTCCCTTAGTTTTGTAATTTCTTCACTGTCGTCCCCTGTGATGATCATATCATCGACATATATGATTAGGCAGGTTATTAGTTTACCCCTCCGTTTGAAAAAGAGGGTGTGATCTGAATTACTTTGTCGGAATCCGTATTTCTTCATTGCTAGGGTGAACCTTCCAAACCATGCCCGAGGGGATTGTTTGAGGCCATAGAGGGATTTCTTTAGCTTGCACACCTCCTTTGTTTTAAATTCTTTTGTAAATCCGGGTGGTGCTTCCATGTAAACTTCTTCTTTTAACTCCCCATGTAGAAAGGCATTTGTCACATCGAACTGATGGAGTGGCCAGTCTTTATTAGCTGCTACAGAGAATAAAACTCTAATTGTGTCGATTTTAGCAACTGGAGAGAAAGTCTCGGAATAATCAATTCCATATGTTTGGGTGTACCCTTTTGCAACTAATCGTGCTTTGTACCTTTCGATGGTTCCATCTGGTTTATGTTTGATTGAAAAGACCCACCGACACCCAACAAGTTTCTTTTCTAGGGGGAGAGTACACTTTTCCCATGTATCGTTTTTTATAAGTGCATTCATTTCTAAATTCATTGCATTTCTCCAGTTTTGTGACTTCAGGGCTTCTTCAACGCAGTTTGGAATTTGTTCTGCGTACAATGCTGACTCAAAGGCTTTTGCATCTTTTGTTAGATTTCTTTTAGCTAGATTAGCTATAGGAAACCTAGAGCCTCTGGACTGACGCTCTGGTGTATAACGTTTTGGAGGAACACCACGGTTACTTCTTGGTGGTAGGGTGTACTTCGAGGCAGTGTCTTCTTGTGTTAGGTTCTCTTGTGATTCGATTGACCCTGCAGCTTCACTAATAAACTCATGGGTTTCATTAGTTTGATCATATTCATAGGTTTGAGAAGTACTTACCTCGGTCATCCGGTCTGGAGGAGTTGGTGTTGTGGCACTGGTGGATTCATGTTGTTGTGGACTCGGTGATCATATTCATAGGTTTGAGAAGTACTTACCTCGGTCATCCGGTCTGGAGGAGTTGGTGTTGTGGCACTGGTGGATTCATGTTGTTGTGGACTCGGTGACTCATTTTGGATATCGCGGCTTATTTCTTCTCTGGATGATATGCTAGTAAGCCAACTCAGTGTGTCATTTATCTCAGTCTCCCCCTCACCACTGCGTTGGGCTTTGTAGAAGAATTCAGTTTCAAGGAAGTCACAATTCATGGTGGTATATATATGACGTTTTCGAGGACTATAGCATCGGTACCCCTTTTGATTAATTCCATACCCTACAAACACGCATTTTTCGGCACACGGTTCAAGTTTGGTCCTGTCGGTTTTGGGAATGTGGACAAACACAGAGCACCCAAAGATTCTAGGCTGGAGTGTAAGTGTTGGTGGAACTTTGGTGAATTCGGCTAAGGTTTGTAATGGGGTTTTTAAGTTAAGGGCTTTGGTTGGTAGTCTATTTATAAGGTAGGTAGCCGTTGCAAGGGCCTCAGGCCAAAAAGACTTAGGGGCTTGAGACTCGATTAGGAGGGCACGAGTTATTTCTAATAGAATACGATTCTTACGCTCCACGGTACCATTTTGCTCAGGGGTGTGAGGGCATGAGGTCTGATGGATTATACCTTTTGTTTCACAAAATTGTTTCATTCGGGCATTTACAAACTCTCCCCCGTTGTCGGATCTTAGGGTTTGGATACCATTTTGGAATTGAGTTTGGATCATTGTATAAAAAATGGTGAATTTATCAACAACTTCAGATTTGTGTTTTAAGAAATAGATCCATGTCATACGGGTGCAGTCATCAACAAACAATAAGAAAAAACGAAAGTTTTGCCCCCCTATGGTCTCAGCGGGTCCCCACACATCCGAGTGGATTAATGAAAAAGGTGTGTCCGTATGAGTGTTGTTAGGTTTAAAAGTTTGTCTATGGCTTTTGGCCAACACACAAATGTCACAATGCAATACTTTATTTGAAGGAAAAATTTTCGGAAATAATAAATGTAAGTAACCGATAGATGGGTGTCCTAGCCGTCTATGCCAGAGCCAGGCCTCTCTATTGGTAGTTCCATGGGCCAACATAGTAGTGCCTTCCTGAGTCACTTCGTCCACATAATACAAACCATCACGTTCAGTGCCACGCCCAATTATCACTCCCGTCCGGATATCCTGTAAAATACAAAAATTGGGGTGCATTAAAACACTACAATTTAATTCCTTCGTAACATGACTTATGGACAACAATTTATGAGACAAGGAGGGGACATAAAGGCAATTCGAGAGTTTTAGTGTCGGTGTTATCGCAACACTTCCTCCGCCTTTTACAACCATTATTCCTCCATTTGCCGTTTGAATCTGGTTTTTTTGTGGCGTAGATTCCAAGGCAATATCCGATTTATCAAATGTCATAGTATTGGTTGCCCCGCAATCAAGTATCCACGACTTTTGTTCCTTTTTATATTGGTTACTTACCATATTAACATGACCATCTTTAGGACCCCTTTTAAAAGTTTCAAAACAAGGAGGGTTTTTGTGTAAATTAAATAATATGTGGGGTTTAAAGAAGTTAGGGTTTGAGGATTTAAAATCACTTTGCGTACCTTCCTTCTGGTTACCATGCGCCGTTGATATCTCCACCCCCATGAAGTCCGTCGCCGGCGCACCACCATCCCCATCATCGTGAGCCATAGAAAACCCCCCAAATTCATAACAGAAAGTTTCCTTACCTCTTTTATTGTCGTTACCTGTTTGGTCGGAATCGGAGTTGGAAGCCGCTGCTATTCCACCAAATCCGCTTCTGTTTTTCTGGTGCTCTCCGCCGCCGTTGTTGGTAGTATCGGAATTGCCTCCGGTGACGGTTCCATCTTTCCCCTTTTTGTGGTCGTCATTCCACCACTCGGGGTATCCAACAATTTTGAAGCACTGTTCTTTGGTATGTTTCATCATCCCGCAATGTGTACATTTGAGCTTTGATTTATCCGGTCGGAACGTCATCACTTTCTGGTCTGACCGCCGTCCCCTTGAGACGAGCCCCAGACCGTCTGACTCAGTCGGTCCGGTGGCTATGAGTCCAGCCGCTATCCCATGTTGTGCTTGAGAGTCGACTGGGACAGTCCCGAGGATGTTTTGATGGGCTGCTTCCCTCCTCACAGCCGCATATGCTTCCTCTGCTGAAGGCAGAGGTTCCAACCGCAAAATTTCTCTTTTAATATGATCGTATTATTTATCTAATGCGTGTAAGAATTGGAACAGTTTCTTATCTGATCTGATTTTGTTATAAATTTTGATATCATCTGGACACTTCATAGGATTGGGGTCAATTCTATCAATTTCTCCCCAAATTCCTTGTAAAGTAATCCATAAATTTTCAAGAGAAACATCATTTTGTTTGGTTTCATTAGCTTTTACATGAAGATTAAAGATTTGTAACTTATCTTTTCCACTGTTGTAGGTGATTGCCAGAGTATCCCATAGCGACTTTGCTGTGGGAAATTCGGTGAGATTGCAGGCGATAGTCGGCTCTATATTTTGTATTAGCCAAGAAAAAACAACGAGGTCATCTTGTTCCCACTGGTTGTACTCTTCACTTTCTTTTCCTGGAGGCTGTGCCGTTAAGTGATCCAATAGTGCTTTGGATTTTCCGCCTATTGCGACACGGATCATTCGTGTCCATAAGACGTAGTTTTGGCTGCTGAGTTTGAGATTTATTTGGAGTGAATCGGAGAGTTTTGGGTTTTGGGGTTGCTGATTCAAACCTCCTTTAAGAAGATTTGAGATCTGGATAGCTAAGTCGGAATTGTTGACGTCGCTTTCGGGCATGGTGACCAGAATTCAAACCCACAACAGAAGAGTTGTGAATGGGCTAATGGTAGAGGATGAGCAATGTTGGTCCTAGAACCAAAGACACTGCTCTGATACCATGTTTGAAAGGATATTCAGAGCTACTTGAAAGAGGTTATTTGCTATGTTTTTCTGTGTGTTTACAATGAATAATTACAAGGAATTTATAGGAAAAACAGAGACAAAATATGGAAGGAAAAAGACTGGAGATGAGCTGTAAACAAGGCTGGAAAAAGGCTGTCTTAACCACAAATATGGAAAGGGAATGTTGTAGAAGCTGGACCCCTGTGATTCCTTTAACCCTTTTCTAACAGGAGTGAGATTTTTTGAGACGGGATCGGATTGTAACCGTTCATACTGGATTTAACACTCAAGCCTTAAATTAACCAGGAACATGACCATTAAGAAGGAAACCATCACTCGGAAAAACCCACTCAAATCAGCTTTTGAACTTTAGACCTAAAAGATCCCAGGCCCCCAACTATCATTCTGATGTCACTATTTTTTATTTTTATTGTTTAATATTATATAATTTATATATATTTAATTTTATTAGTACCTTATCTTAAAATATGTCTTTCTTAACAGTATATTTGGATCACTGACAGGTCACTGGTACCACTCGATCATCTTCATTCCCTGAGTACAAGACTCGAAGACCACCACGCTACTAGAAAAAAGGACCTTTAATAACACATGAATTATGACACACACTGGTTTTATGACGCGCAAATGTATGTGTCATAAAAAACGTTATAATTTCTAAAATATGAAGAGTATATGACTTGCATTTTCGTGTGTCATAAAACTTATGTCATAAAGAAAGGAAAAAAAGAACACGGAGTACACTTTTAAAATTGCGTATCATCCCCCTCCGTTGTCTTATGTTTTCTTCTCCCTCTCACAAATTGAAATCGTGACCTTCATTTTGTTTTCAGATAGCAGAAACCCTAGCTTTCCCTTAAATCCCTTGCTCCCCAATCTTCTTCAGTTCCCTCAAAGCTCTTCAAATCCATTCGAAACCTTCTTCAATAGATCTCCGACCTTCTGATCCGACTGATCTCCGAGCCATCATTTCAAACCATGTGTCGGCAAGTAGCCTCTCGCCTCTTTACCCGAATCCACCACCACTTACTTCGCAGGCGCCACTGCCACCTTTCGCCGCCCATTCTCGACAAATGTCTCCACTGAAGCCTCATCTGGTGACAGGGCTTTCGATGAGGCATGGAAGAAGGTTGCTCCTAATATCGATCCACTAAAGACGCTTATCCAGTTCATGGAACCTATTATTTCCTTACGCTACGAAACTTTCTACAGCAGAGATTTGTTTTTCTTCTTATTTTACGAATTGTTCAATCCGCTTTGATTTTTTTTTGCTCATGTGGAGCTTCTAGGGTTTGAGATAGATAATAATGTGGTTATCCTGTTTACATTTCCAACTAAGTATTCTAAATTTTGCTTTATCAATAATTGGAATATCTGGTTTATTTTTTTTTTGCTCATGTGGAGCTTCAACAACAGGAAACCCCAACCACGCTTGTACGTTTCCATTAGTACATCGTCTCCTTTCGTTTCCCTAACTTTTTATATTATCGTTTTCTGCTTTTATACATTATGATGTTTTCTAATCTGCGATTAGTTTAAAGTTACTTCTAGTTAAGATTAACATGATAAGCATATAAATTGTAGGTACAGAAAGGAAGAAGTGCCGATACGAAAGCCTCTGTTTCAGCTGATGAACCGGCGGTACAAGTTCAGAAAATGACATTGATTAAACTAATCTTCCAGGTGATAATGATTATCTTTCTCTTGGGTAACTTCGTTAGTCATTTTAGTCTATTAGTGTAATAACACTCTCATTGTTGTATTAACGAAGAATCTATATTGTTTGTTCCATTCTTACTTGAAACGAGAACTTTCTATATTTGTATCATGCTAGCATACGGTTGATGATGCATATATTAGTGTGTCCATTGCTATTCGAATGACTTACCGGAGATTTAATGATGATAACACAAGTGCTCATTCGCTTAAGACCTTATACGAATGAAGCTCATTCGCACAACAGGGTCATGCGAATGAAGCTCATTCGCACAACAAGGTCATGCGAATGAAGCTCATTCGCATGACAGTGTGCACAGTGTACGAATGGACCTGTTGGTATAAATAGGTTGATCTTGTGTTCATCTGTTAAGTTTGTAAGTTTGTGAGATCTGATCTTAGTGTGTGTGAGAGGAGAGGTCATGCTTGACCTCTCTCGTGCTTCAACAAGATGTATATTTCTTCGTTTGTAATCATTCGATTGTAATTGAATCCAATAAGTTACATTTGATCTAGACCCTGATATGGCTTGATTTATACATATTTTTAGTCAAATAGTTCTTACATATTAAATAACTAGGTTAGTAACCCGTGTATTACACGGCTGAATATAGATTTATAATATTAGATAAATACAAAGAAAAATATAATGATTAAGAAATTTGAAAATTTGATTGATATAAAATTCATATAATATTTAAGAAGTTTATTATGTGTGAAGTTCTTTATTACTTTCCACAAAAACATTAAAATTATTGAGTAAATTAATCAAATCTACATTAATTTTTAAAAATTTAGTTTTGATAAAATTGGTAATTAGTCTTAATTGATGATTTACTAAATTGGTAATTCAATATGAGCTTGACATTTGGCATGGTGATGTGGACCCTTTATAAATAACACATGTGGCATAAATTTTATTGCTTTATTAGGATTAAGATATTTAAGATACTTTCAATTGAATATTACTCTGATTTTTTGTTTGACTTTTAAATATCTTAAGAGATGATGAGAAGAATTGATCTGTAATTTAGTAAAAATTGAGCTAAACTAAAGTTCATAAATTACTACTAATTGTTTTAGTTTTTAAGTTGCAGATAAATCTCTAATCTCTAATACTAATAAAGCACTAAAAAGTTTGCCAAATGTCTCATTTCTAGAGAGTCCACATCATCATTGCCACATGTCAAAATCACATTCAATTATCAATTTTAGAAATTATCAATTTAAGGCTAATTACCAATTATATCCAAACTAAAATTTCATTTTATAAAAAAATGACAAAGTTAACATAATAAATTTCCTTATATAATCACAAGTTAATGTTTTGTAATAAATTATGCCATTTATAATTTCAAATCTATGTAATTGTTTTTCTTTTGTATTTTATACAATACTAGGTTAGTAGCCCGTGTATTACACGTGTTGAATTTAGATTCTTAATATTAAATAAATACAAACAAAAAATCGATTAAGATATTTTAAAATTATGATTGACATAAAATTCTTAAAAATCATTAAATGATAATTTAATAAATTAAAGATATTTATTATGTTTGACAAATTTTGACTAAAGAAATTTATTATGTTTAAAATTGGTAATTATTTTTAATTGGTGATTTACTAAATTTGTAATTAATTGTGAGTTGACATGTGGCAGTGGTGATGTGGACTCTCTAAAATAATGACATGTGACAATAATTTTATTGCTTTATTAGGATTAAGATTATAAAGGTAAATTCAGCCCGTGTAATATACGGGTTACTAACCTAGTTAAAGAATAGAGGAGGAATTTAAAGTGAGAACATATGGGTCACGTGGACTTGTAAAAGTCTAACACCAAAGTTGATTACAATTAGTGAAGTTATGTGGTTTCTACGTAAATGTGAAAGGAAGAAAAAAAAACATTGGGTTATCAAATAAAAATCAATGTGTGGGCTACGGATGAAATTAGCCTTGGGCTGTATCTGGGCTGCGTATCGACACAAATAGATGCTGATATGGGCTATATGAAAAAGTAAAAAAAAAAATTAAAAAGATTGAACGGTCGTGGACTTTTTGATACGGAAATCAAATTTATTTTAGAACTAGAGATCAACTGCGTGTTGTTTCGGTAATTTAGAAAAATATCGGAAAAAGTTAATAAAATAGATAAAATATAGATTTATAAGTGTTATATAACTTTTATATAAACACATCTCTTATAAATTGAAGATGTTATATTTAATATATTTCATCTTTAATTGTTCATGTCAATCCACTTAATATCTGTATTACATCCCATATTTAAAGTCAACGCATCGTTTCAAATAAAGCTCTCCGTATCCAAACACTTTCAATATAAAATATATTTTTTTGGTTAAAATAGCCTATGTATTGACCATTTATTTGGTTCGTGAAAAATATAGGAAAAGAGTGATTTAGGTTCATAAGTGTACTAGCCACTCACCAACCTACCTTTGATCTCGAGTAACACCTCCAAGACCACCATGTTCGTTGTAGCTTCGACTGGAAAGTAACTCATCGTAGTCGCCGGCGATGGCCTTCGGTGAAGATCCGTCGTGTTCAGACGCCGCCTCCTGCAGTTTCACGCTCTTCTCAAACTCCTCCTCCGCTTTCACGCCTTCGTGGATCAAAAGCGTCACGTCACCAGGTCCCCAGTCCAGTGCAATATTCTTCATTCACTCACTGTGAATGATTCTTTAAAAACCCATATTGTGTTTCTTGATTTACCTCTCATTTTGTTCTGGAATATCATACACTCATACCCACTTTTTTTAATTTGGGTTCTTATTCAATCTCTCTCTCTCTTGGTGAAGATTCTCGAAAACCCAGTTTATGTTTTGGAAATTTGCGATGATGGTGAAAGTTTTGAATTTGGGTTTCTTGATTTCACCTGATTTTGAGAAAGATTCTTGAAAACCCATATTCTGTTTTGGAAATTTAATTGATCGTGAACTTTTTCATTTGGGTTTTTTTATTCATAGCTCTGTTTTGGTGAAGGTTCTTGAAAAATCCCAGTTTGTGTTTTGGGAATTTCATTGATTATGAAGTTTTGGATTTGGGGTCTCTTTACTTCACCTTATTGCAACGGGGGAGGGGATGGGGTTTTTTTGGCCAGAGTTTTTTTGTTTTGTTTTTGAAGAAGAACATTTATTGTGTTTTTTTAATTAAACTTATATTAATGTTTTTAAAGGGTGGGGTATAATGGTCAATTCACACTCACTTAACAGAATTTTCTAACGGCGTTAAGGCTTAGGGACTAAATCCGATACGATTTAGCAAACGCTTGGGACCATATCCGTAATAAATGAAACCTAAGGACTAAACCCGAAATTCGTGCAAACCACATGGACTAAATTCGTAATTTACTCTAAAAACTTATATAAAAAATAAGGCTATGTTGTAGTGAAACCAATACAGACCAAATTTAAAGTGGGAAGGTTCGAACCCGCGCCAAACCAAAACAAAGACCCTGCAAATTTAAAAAGTAACCACTCCGACGACATTATGAAAGTTAACGTTCTAGGAGAACTTGTATATATAAATATATATATATATATATATATATATAAAATGAATTTACAGGTGTATGAGAGACACAAGTTGTCTATTATATGTATATAGAATAATTGTATGGCAATGCCACATATATTTAGAAAAAGATTCATATGCCAAACGTGCAACGTTTTATAAAGTAACCACTCCGGCGACATCATTTAAGTTAACGTTATAGGAGAATATATATATATATATAGGGTTAGGTTCAAATGAGAACTTTTTGTTTTGAGAACTTTTGAGAACTAAATCTCCACCACTAATTTCAGTTGGGGACCACTACAATTCATGGGAGGGGGGATACATGTAATAAACTTGTGGCTCAAATTAGTTCTTTTTAGTTCTCAAACCCAATTAGTTCTCAAATGATCCTCTCCCATATATATATATATATATATATATATATATATATATATATATAAAATGAATTTATAGGTGTATGAGACACACAAGTTTTGACACCAGTTTTTTGCTCCAAAATCAGGATTCGGGATACCCGAAAACCGACCGAAAATTATTGTTCGGGATACCGAGACCCGATATGCAATTTCGGTACGGGACTCGGCCACAGTTTTCAAAAAAAAAAATAGTCTCGGTTTCGGTCTCTGGTCGGGACAAAAAAGTCGGTTTCCCGACTTTGCTCACCCCTAAACCACAAAGAACCCATCCCCAGCTACTAGATCCACACCTCCACCTGCCAAGAAACCTTAACCTTCTAAGCACATCAATCCAAAATTCTCTATTGATGATTTCACTCATATACCTCCACGTGAACCTCAGCTAACCCATATCCTTCCAACACCCGTTAGACATACCATTTCAAAACTTATTCAACAACCAACACCAATTTCAGAACAAACACCTACACAACCTCCGCCATAAACACCAGACTCTCCACCATCACCTCCCAAAAATCCAGTCAACCCATACAAGCTTACCTCTGATCCAGTACCTTCTCCAAAATTCTCCACTGGTAGAAGAAGATCATTGGTCAAGAGAAGTAAAACTGTTCGCACTTTAAGCTCCAAATCTGATAAAGAAAGGGCCAAGGAAGAAGGAGAAGATATCAGAAGATCCATGTGCATTGGGAATATGATGTGGACTCTAAATTATACAAGTTTGTGACAAATCACATAGAGACACTAATGTAATCCAAAGAATATGCCTTGGTGAAATTTAATGAAGATGAACTATCTGATGTCCACCTACTTACATAAGACAAAACAAATTTGAGCTTCAAAGAGCATCTGTTGTATCTGAGAATCAAGATGACTATTGGTGTTGATAAACCAGAGGATGAAGATGTATCAAATATTGTGCCAATCAATCGATACTGCTAAATTACTCATTGGATTCACAACAAAGAAGATAAGATGTATTATGTGTACCTAACCCATGGTTCTTTCTTAAAGCATCGAACTCTTACTAATAGAGCTGGATGGAGTGATGAAGATTGGAGAACAATTGGTACAGATCCTGTGAATACAGCATGGAAGGAGCGTGCTGATCAGATGAAACAAAGCTTGATTAGAAAGACTGATGGATTATGATTGTGTATCATTTTAGCCTTGTAAGTATATTAGATGCAGAGACATTTTTTTGGCAGCATCATCATAAGGGGGGGGGGGGATGGTTAGGAAAATAACCATTTGGGTTTTCCAGAAGAAATGCTAAGTAGTAAGAGTTCCGACTGAAGTTCAACCGAAAGGCAGTTTTCATAAGAAGATAGATATTCCGGGTGAATGAAGATGAACCAGGAGATATCGGTGGACACAGAAACAGCCGTTATACCGAAAGAATATACTTGTCCCGGACATTGACAGGTCCGGATGAACTCGAGTTCTCACAGAAGGAGAGTTCAACCGGAGTTGACCACTATTCAATCACTGTCTCGTAAACTGTTCTGCCACTATTTACGCCTGACAGAAAACACTGTTTACAGCTCTGAATCATGTAAAGCAAGATCCCACCTAAGTAAATCTAGTTAAACTATCTAGAAAACATTCTCGTCCAATGAAGAATGTTTGTAATGCTTAGATAGTTAATTTTGTTGTACTTAACGGTCAAGATGACCTTAGGGAAATCAAGGGCTATCCTTGATTTCCCCTTAGCACTTAAAAATATTATATTCCGGTACTCAGCAAATCATGCTTGAATCCTTGTAATCGCTGTTAAGTTAATATCATTGTAGTGCCGAGATTTCTTAATACTTGTTTTATTACTTTGTGCTTCTAAGTTCAAGCGATATAATCTTATTGAGTGAATGAGTGAAAGTTAACTTGTTTCTGCCTGGTTAACTTTGTAACTAGTCTTGTTTAGGTTATTTAGCTAACAACCATGATACTACACCTCCTTTATAACTTTGGTTTTGTCACAAAACATACAAGACTTATATTTTTCTATCTATGTATTTTCCACTGCAAGTGGCTTTTAAATGCATGTTGGAATTCATTTAATGTAACCGTGACTGTGATCCCATGACACGTCGCATCAAATGGGTCCCATCATTTGCGTGGTGCGACATGTTCTATTATAGATCTTGTGAAATCGTGAACCTGTGCCACAATTGGTAGCAGAGAAAGGTTAATCTCAAGAACACCAGCGAGAAGCAATCTAGGAGTTTGAAGAAACTTGAAATCTCAGATTCTCAAAGAACCCAAAAGTCCAATTCTGGAAAATCACGGCTGCGAAAACCATTCAAGAACCTTGCGAAGAACCCTAATTCTCAAATCCTCAAACTCCAGAACAAAAAACGTGGTTGTGTTTATCCAAATCAAACACCACACACGGTTGTGAAATCAAATTCCACACCAAAAATCTATACGCAGTTACGTAAAACGGAAATCAAAACCAATTTAGAAATTCGGAATCTCTGTTGCGTGAATTATAGAATTAAGAAAATAAAAGAACAAGAAACCCCTTTGAAACTAGAAATCAGAAGAACAAGGAATTAGAAGAAACCCATTATCAAATTTGCGGTTGTGGGATTTGAAGGACATCCAGACATAAAATAACGAGAAGAGTTGTTGCTAGTCATTTCCATATTTTGACAACTTGTTAAACCGACCATACTGTTAGGACTCATAATGAGTAGTCCAAACCCGAGTGATAGTTTTTACACTTGTTAATTTTTACATTCTCATTTTCGTATTTTAAATAGTTAATTAAACTTTAAACCACAAAAACAATTTAATTAATTGGCTAGGATCTAGTGACAGTTGATTATTGGTAGCTCTCGTATCTTTGGATCCATACTTATTATTTATAGGATAATACTACTATGCGATAAGTGCACTTGCCTTCATGTGTAGTCGGTTTTACTAAGTTATCATTTTATAAATTTAAGAATTATAAAATGTACAAAAGTACCATCAATCTATATATACCCACATGCACATCACTGCCTTTGAACCCAATAGGGGCTACCACCCATTACGATCCCGCTTAGGCCTGTATACGAACCAAACGTTCAGTGAACAGTTCATGAACCGTTCGGCGGGAAGTTCATTTATGTTCGTTTATTTACTAAATGAACGAACATGAACAAAATTTTTTGTTCATTTAATTAAATGAACGAACATGAACAAATGTATCGTTCGTTCATTTATGTTCATGAACGTTCGTTTATGTTCGATTATGTTCATTTACGTTCATTTATTTTTATTAATATAATAATATACGAAATTTTATTAATAAAATACTTAAATTAAGATTGTTGTATGAGTCTTGATGGATTTTGGAATGATTTATAAACATTTGAACCATTCGTTTAGATATTTTTCTTGATTATTGATATTGTTGAAAACAAGATGTGCTTCTTTATGATCGCTTAAATTTATGTTCGTTTAATATTATGTCCGTTTATGTTCCTGAACCGTTCGTTTAGTCTTAAACGAACGAACATAAACGAACACGAACATGTCCATTTCCTTAATGAGCGAACACGAACAAGAAAAGTTTTGTTCGACTAATGTTCGTGTTCGTGTTTGCTTAAAGTTAAATGAACGAATACAAACATGCCCCTATTCGTGTTCGTTCGGTTCGTTTACAGGCCTAATCCCGCTACTAGGGATGTTGCTTGCGAACCCCTATGGTTCATGAGACTTTGTCCTATTGAACCATCGGGGGTACTTGGTTCGCGACTGTAATAATGTTTGAGCTAAACCGGATTCGAACTCAGGATCGCTCAGATTTTAAGTCATGAGTTTCAGGAGAGAATTGAACATTACCTCAATGTTCAAGGGGGTAATGTGAAAGTTTCTATTAAACGCTTTTAACGCTTTTAAAAGGTTGTTGAGGGTGGTTAAGCTTCGACGGTGTATGTTAGTATATGTAGGAAGTTGATTAGTGTGAGCTGTAATCGTTTTTCATTTTTTGTCGATTGTAATCGTCTCGTTTATCATCAATAAAGATCCGGTAGAACTTGATTTATGTTTTGAGTGTTTTGATCTTGTTTTTAGTTAACAAGTGGTATCATAAGATAATACTGGATTTAGAGAATATTGACATCCACTTGTTTTTAGTTAATAAGTGGTGTACACATTTTAGATGCAATCAGGAAGATCCATGGAAGAGCACTTGGATGAATTCAACAAGATAATACTGGATTTAGAGAATATTGATATCCAACTGGATGATGAGGATCAGGCAATACTGTTCTTGACCTCATTACCCTCGAGTTATGAACATTTTGTTGATACCATGATGTATGGACGTGAAACAATTTCAATGGAGGAAGTGACCTCTACCTTGAGCTCAAGAGAGTTAAAGAAGAAGTCAGAATTGAAAGAAGAACCTGGTGAAGGATTGTTTGTGAAAGGAAAAGGTGATCAAAGAAACTACAAGAAGAAGACATGAAATAAAGCTAAGCCAAAGAATTAGAAGGTATTGAGGTGTTTTGTATGTGGATCCGATAAACATCTTAAAAGAGAGTGTCCAGATAGGAGAGGATACAATCATGAAGGGGCAAGTTTATCATCTAAGCCACAGGTAAATTTTTCTCAACCTGATGAGGGGTCAACTGATGGGTATGAAAGCAGTGATGTGCTTGTAGTGTCAAAGTATATAGGATCTAATAATTGGATTCTTGATTCAGAGTGCTCATATCATATGACACCTGATAAATCACTATTTAGTAATCTGGTATTGGAAGATATGGGTACAGTCAAACTGGGTGATAGCAGGCCATGTAGAATAGAGGGACACGGGTCTGTTTGTTTGAGCTTATCTAATGGGTCTAAACTAGAATTAGAAGGGGTGAGGTTCATACTAGACTTGACAAGTAATTTGATCTCATTGGTAACATTTGAAAAGGAGGGTCATGCTGTGAGTCTCAAAAATGGTAGAGCTAAAGTGGTGAAAGGATCAAGAGTGATCTTAACTGGCACCAGAAGAGTAAACAATATATATATGTTGGATGTGATTGATGCTCAAGAAATGAGTAATGTAGTGACCAAGAGTGGAGATCATGAGGCTGTGATGTGGCATAAGAGATTGGGGCATATCAGTGATCAAGGTTGGTGGAGTTGAACAAACAAGGGGCATTTGGAAAATTAAAGATTTTAGATGCAGGGTTTTGTGAACATTGTGTTATGGGTAAAGCACACAAGGTTAAGTTCACAAAAGGAAGACATACCACCAAAGGGATCATGGAATATGTGCATGCTGATCTTTGGGGGCCTGCAAGAACACAAACTCTAGGAGGGTCAAGGTATTTTCTTTCTTAATTTGATGATTTTTCAAGAAGGGTATGGGTATATGTTTTAAGGAACAAAAGTGATGCTTTTGATTGTTTAAAAACTGGAAGTCCCTTGTTGAAAATCAAACAAATAAGAGAATTAAAAAACTGAGAACAGATAATGGCTTGGAGTTCTGTAAATATCAGTTTGATAGGTTATGCATAAAAGCAGGAATAGCCAGACACTTGACTATTCCTGGCACCCCTCAACAAAATGGTCTGGTTGAAAGGATGAACAGGACCCTATCGAACAAAGTTAGGTGCATGCTTCTAAGTTCTGGATTGCCTAAGAGTTTTTGGGGAGAGGCAGTTACTACTACTGCTCACTTGGTTTATATGTCACCTTCCTCTGCATTAGGGATGAAAGTTCTTATGGAAGTTTGGTCAGGAAGGAAGGTGGAGTATAGAGATCTAAAGGTGTTTGGGTCTATCTGTTATGCTCATATTAGCCAGGACAAATTAGAGGCAAGGGCCATAAAGTGTGTATTCTTAGGATATCCAGAGGGGGTGAAAGGGTATAAATTGTGGAAGATTAGTGGAGAAGGTCCAAAGGTCTTGATTAGCAGAAATGTTACATTTAAGGAAGACTTAATGTTCAGAGATGTGATTGGAGGTTCTGATAAAAGGGTAGAAAATGAGCCTAGAGTTGAAATTGGGGTGGAGTGTGAGGCTCAACTGAGCATGATGATAATCAGTCAAATAGTGATACTCATGCAAGTCAATCTCCTGAGATGTCTGTGAATCAAGGTACAAATCAATCTTATAGTATAGCACAAGGCAGACCTAAGAGAAACATAGTAAAACCTGTGAGGTTTAGGAATGATGAGGATGTTTCTGCATTTGTATTTGTGTCTATGGTAGATGGACATGATTATGAAGACCCTAACACCTATGAGGAGGCTGTTTGTTCAGAACATAAGGAGCAGGGGATAGCTGCTATGCAGGAGGAGATTAATTCATTAAACCAGAATCAAACTTGGCTTTTAACTACTAAACCTGCTAATAAAAAAGTGATACCTTGTAAGTGGTTATTCAAAGTAAAGGAGCCAATAAATAAAGGTGATAAGCCTAGGTTTAAAGCCAGGTTGGTTGCAAAAGGATTCAAACAAAAGGTAGGAGTTGGTTACCATGAGGTGTTTTCACCAGTAGTTAAACACACATCCATAAGGGTAGTTCTGTCAATCACTGCAGTAAAGGATTTAGAACTAGAACAGTTGGATGTAAAGACTGCCTTTTTACATGGTTCACTTGATGAAGAGTTATACATGAGTCAACCACAAGGATTTGAAGTTAAGGGACAGGAAGGTCTTGCATGTAAGTTGAAGAAATCACTGTACGGATTGAAGCAATCCCCTAGGAAGTGGTACAAAAAGTTTGATGATAACATGATCTCAAATCATTTCAGGAGGAGTAGTTATGACTCATGTGTCTATCTCAGGGAATATCAACCAGGTAAGTTGATTTATCTGTTACTTTATGTTGATGACATGTTACTTACTTGTGATTCAACTAAGGTAATAAAAGAGACTAAAGAAATGTTGAAGTCTAAGTTTGACATGAAAGAGTTGGGGCCAGCAAGAAGGATTCTTGGAATGGAAATTTCGAGGGACAGGAAGAATAGAATACTGAGGCCGACTCAGCATTCTTATATTCAAAAGATATCTAAGACCTATGGAATGACAGGCTGCAAGGAAGTTAAGACTCCATATGCACCTCAACTGAAACTCTCTCTAAATGATAGTCCTAAAACAGAAGAAGAACAAAGGTATATGGATAAAGTTCCGTGTGCAAATGTTGTGGGTTCTTTTATGTACCTTATGGTTTGTACTAGACCTGATATAGGGTATAGTGTAAGTATGGTCAGTAGGTACTTGTCATGTCCTGGTAAAGTTCACTGGGAAGTAGTGAAGTGGTTACTAAGGTACATTGCATGCACTGCTGAGGTTGGGCTTACATTCCCAGAAAGGGTGAATCAAGGTGCAACAGTCTAAGGGTATGTTGACTCAGATTATGCCAAAGATTTAAATCGAAGTAGGTCAATAACTGGGTATGGTTTTCAAGTTTTAGGAAACATAGTTAGCTGGAGAGCTAGTCTTCAACATGTGGTAGCTCTGTCTAGCACAAAGGCCAAGTACATGGCTTTGGTGGAGGCAATTAAAGAGTTATTATGGCTGAAAAGGTTTTGCAAAGATCTAGGATTGAAGGTGCTTGGTAAGGTTGTTTGGTGTGATAACATGGGAGCAATTCAGCTGTCAAAGAATGCAGTGTTTCACGATAAAACAAAGCACATCAGGGTTAGGTTGCATTTCATTCGAGAAGTTATAGCTTAAAAAGAAGTTAAAGTAGAGTATATATCTACTGCTGACAATACAGCTGCTGTGTTTACTAAGTCATTGCCTATTTCTAAATTTTTAAAGTGTATAATGTAGTTTGGGATTGGTTAACAGTCGAAACGGGTCAATGGGTGCAGGGGCAATTTTGGTATTTGACTACATTAGGGTATTCAAGACCATTGGTCCTCTGTTACTCGATGATGGTTAAGTATTGATGTTGTTTCATTAAGCATTCATGAGTCCCAGGGTCAAGCTCTAAGTGTTAAGCTCAAAATGTGGAGATTGTAATAATATTTGAGCTAAACCGGATTCGAACTCAGGATCGCTCAGATTCTAAGTCATGAGTTTCAGGAGAGAATTCAACAGTACCTCAATGTTCAAGGGGGTAATGTGAAAGTTTCTATTAAATGCTTTTAAAAGGTTGTTAAGGGTGGTTAAGCTTTGACGGTGTATGTTAGTATATGTAGGAAGTTGATTAGTGTGAGTTGTAATCATTTTTCATTTTTCTTTCGATTGTAATCCTCTTGTTTATCATCAATAAAGATCCGGTAGAGCTTTATTTCTGTTTTGAGTGTTTTGATCTTGTTTTTAGTTAACAAAGACATTTAAAACATTCTTTAATAAGTGTGTTCTTAACATCTCCTACTTCATATCAATATTTATACTAATTTTTCATTTGGTTTTAAGTAAATACAATATATTGCACTACAATGACCTTAATGACATTATAATAACCAATACTTCATACCTAATACGTAATACCTACACTTATTTTTTCACACACACTTTACTTGTTTGCCGCCACATCTTTTTCATATGTAAAATTGTAAATGAACAATTGTTGACGGCTGTAGCCACTTCGAATGTTGCACACATATCTCTTGTACAATAATCATCTGGATATATGTGTCATGCGTGTGTATATATGACTACTTATTTCAGAAGCAATAATATGTTGAGAATGGATAAAGAACCTCTACATCCTGCCATATTTGTTAAACGAAAAAATGTAAAATTGAAAAGGTGGTTTATTTCTCTAGACTCTAGCTCTAATTTTTTATTCTCCTTTGATTTTGTTATGAGATGTAGGATTATATTGCGTTCAAATAAAAGGATTTTTCTAAATCTAAAAGGCCTACGAATCATTATTGGCTTTACATATGCTCTTTATATTATTTTTATAAGGAAAATTGGCCTGTATTAATCCCAGTTATCACCTATTGGCCGATAATAATCCCAGTTATTGTTTTTGCTCACAATAATCCCAGTTATTAGTATGTTGGCCTGTATTGATCCGCCGTTAAGTTTTAACTAACGGTGTTAAATTTGTGCTGTCTGGACGTCCTAGTTGGATCATACGTGGCATTTTACTTATAAAAAAATAAAAAAAAAAAACAAAGCCCTAACTAATAAAAGAAGAAAAATGTGTCGCAGACTCGCAGTGACCTTCGAAAATCAATATTCATTCATACACACAATTCACAAAATCAAAAGCAAATAAAACAAAATAAGGGAAAGAGGAGAGAAAGAGTAGCCGGCCGGCTCTCATTCCTCCGTCGCCTTCGTCGAACACCGACGAACACTCCAACCGACGACCCTCTGCTCTCACTTCTCTCCATCAGAGCACCCCGACACCCAACCTTCGTTCTCCGATCAAACACCCAGCCGACCACGTCGACCCTCCCCCCGCTGTCTCTCCCTCCAGCAATCGACGACGACCTCCCTCCGTCCAACCCTCGGCGACCATCGCAACCCTCCGACCTCTACCTTCCCTCTCCCTCCCCTGTTCGAAGCTAAACTAGCGACGGCGGTAGGCGCTATCGCGGCTGCGCTACTGGGGTGTGCTCCGACGAACCTATCCAACCCCATGGCGAACTCCGACACCTCTCTATCCCTCTCTCCGGTGGCCCATCGTGAACGACGAGGATGAGCGGCGGTAGCCGCGATTCACCTCAGTGGCGACAACTAGGTCAGTGACTTCACGTCCGGCAACCTGCAAATCGTGAGGCCACTAATTATATTTTTCTTTTTTGATTTTATTAAGATGTTTTTTTAAAATAAAATGCCACGTAGAATCCTACTAGGACGTCCAGTCAGCACAAATTTAACACCGTTAGTTAAAACTTAACGGCGGATCAATACATGCCAACATACTAATAACTGGGATTATTGTGAGCAAAAACAATAACTGGGATTATTATCGGCCAATAGGTGATAACTGGGATTAATACAAGCCAATTTTCCTTTTTATAAGGGAATGATGACATTTTAGTTTGTTTTGTACTATCATTCCTATTAATTGAATCGTTAAGATTGAGATGGTGATAAAACTTATAATTAATAGGAGGTTAAAAGTGACTGAAAAGATAAGAAACGAATCAAATTTTAATGTTAGCTTCTTTTCTTAGATCTAGTTTCATTATATTTTTAATCACTAATTTTATTCACGTCGTCACATTAAAAAAAATTACCATAATGGTGCGTCCAAACAAATTATAACAATGCGTCTAATACTTAATAATAAATATCATTTTTTAAACATCGTTTGTAACTACTCTGAATACTTGAGGAAGCTTTTTTAAGACGGAATTATAATCGTTCATACTGGATTTGACATTTCAGTCTTGGCTCACTCATAAACACCATAAAATTTATAGGTTTGACACGTAAACATGTTTAATTATAATAGCGTGTCCAAATCAGAAATTGTAATTATATATTAGTTTAGACAATGTACATGTATTATATCTTAAATTGTTCATGTGTAATGACGCTAAAGTGTGAATATGGGTAGCGGAAGTCCAAAAGGTAATGATTTAGTGCATGATTTCCGAAACAAATCCTAAACACAATAATTGTTCTATCCTTAACAATAGACACAACAACTAACCCCTCACGCATAATCATCACTAAATTCATTGGTATTCTTTGGTTTATTGCTTGATGATATAATAACTACCTATTAATTACTTATCTCAATTTCATATCCATTTTATTTTTCAATGGGACCCTAACCGGCTTAATGTTGTATCAAATAGATTTCAACGTTTCATATGTCATTACTACATAGGTGTACACTAAATACTAATATAGACATTAGTAACCAATGATCTATAATTCAATTGGCAATGGGAGGTACCAAAGACATTAGAAATAAGAGGTTTTGAATTTAAGTCTTATTTGTATCAAAAAAATAAATAAATGGGGTTAAAGTTTGGGTCAAGAGGTTTTATAATCTATGGTGAGATTCCTCCTGTTGGGAATTAGAGATGATCGAGTGAGTGGTATAATGTCCCCGTCAGTGATCCAAATATTTCGTTCAAAAAAAATATAAACATTAGTAAAATGTTTAAATAATTAATTAGTGAAATGTCATTAAAATTTAAAGGTTTAACAAAATTTATAATTAAATAAGAACGATTTTGTGTATTTAGTTAAACATGAAATTAATTGTTACTTTTTTTTGTATATAAACATAATTAGGGTAGTGAAATTTATAGACAAATTTGTCTCCTTGAACTTTTAAAATATAAAGTAAAAAGACAATTTAATTCTCCTCAAATATATTATAGAACGGTCTGCAACAGACACATTTATCATTTCCACAAACAGTATGATACCGAATCAGTCAACCTAAAACTAGGCGATTAAGATTTTTGGATAAAACTACAGGATCTTTATTAATCAATCAAAACTTAATTCCCAAATGATAAAATACATTTGTCCTTTAAATAGAAAAACATAAACTTGGAAAACAAGATAAAGTTTAAAAGGAAATTATTTAAAATTAACAAACTATTAAAATAATGATATGGTCGCAGGTTCCGGATACGGATCATCCGGATCCGTATCACAGTTCTAGTCAGCATGACAAATCAGCTTTTTACCCATCCTTTCAAATCCTTCCACAAATAGATTTTAGTCTCAACGTTGCACTTTCCACATGTACACTTTTATTTCCACTTCATATTTAGTTTTCTAATTTTATTTATGAAATTATTAATTATAATTAAATAATTAATATTAAGTATAACGGCTATTTTTTTAAATGGCTACTTTATAAAATTTTAATTATTTAAAGAAATGAATAATAAATATAACGGCTAGTTTAAAAAACCGACTACTTTTTTAAATTGAAATAACACATATATTGATACGGATCCGGATGATCCGTATCCAAAACCCGCGATCATATCTTTATTTAATAGTTTATTAATTTTAAATAATTTTCTTTTAAACATTATCTTGTTTTCCAAGTTTATGTTTTCCTATTTAAAGGACATCTGTATTCTATTATTTGGGAGTTAAGTTTTGATTAATAAAAAGATTTTGTAGTTTTATCTAATAACCCTAGTCGCCTGGCTTTAGGTTGACTGATTCGGAATCCTTTGGCATTAGAGCCATGACCGAATATCGGAGGAACCACCATGATTATCGACGTAGATTTGCCGCCAGTGGCAACGAAGATTATCATCATGCTCCCCGGGACGTGGAGTAGTATTCCCGTAATTAACCTCGTAGATTCGCCACCAGAGGCAATAAGGAACGTCACTTTTATCCACGATATGATGAAGGGTGAATTGAACCAGACGCGGAAGAATGTTTGTTGATTCAAGAACTTCTAGGTTGGGTTACTCTTACGCCAATACCCGCGCACCCCGTGCTAACACTTGCTTCCTCGCCCGCCGCTACTATCACTACAGCTGCTCACACTTAGCCACCACCCCTGGTTTGCGCCCGCCTCATAGTCCGAAGATTCATGTTGAGCAGATAGGTATGAAGAAGTTATATATTTTGCCCGTAGTAGACTCAAGTTGATTAAAGCGAAGGTAGTTTTGGTGCACAAATCGTTAGAATTTTGGGGTGCAATTATCATGGAGTTTAATTTTGCATTCACTTTTGTCCGTGACTTTTGGAGAAATGATTGCCAAAGTGTTTCAATATCCCTTCCATTGGGATTCTATTTTGGAGCACACGACACCAATAATATGGTGAATTCTGGCGAATATGATGCACGGATATCGTTCATATTGGCATCTCTTACAAAAATTGAGTTTCAAATTTGGGTGCTATCCACAAGACTTATCGATATTATATTCCCTGAATTGATATTTAGTTTTGAGATATCTACAAAATTAGCGTTTTCCTTTGATTTTTTGGTATATCCCTTGAATTTTGGATTTCAAATTAGGAACCATTTATTTTGGCACCATACGGATAAGTTTGATGTATTTTTGAAACAAAGTTTGGAGTTAAAAAAATTGGTGATTCCGTTCAAAATTACCGTTGATCTCTTCGACGTTCTCAAGAGTCGAGGACGAGTCTTTTTCGAAGAGGGGGAAGTGAAAAAGATGTGGGAGGACCGGGAAACCCATTAGACCCGGGACCCACCGGTCCGTATTATATTTACTTGAAGACGACTCGACCCACGTTTGAAGATAAACTTGAAGTTGAAGTATTTGTCGTAACGGTGTTGAAGAAAGCATGCCGAGATGTTCCATTCGATCCGGGTGGCTAAATGGATTTGATGAGTTATCATTGGATGTTAAAACTCGAGGAGAGGACAAATTTTTCAAAGAAGGGAAGAATGATACGGATCCGGAACCCGCGACCATATATTTATTTTAATAGTTTATTAATTTTAAATAATTTCTTTTTAAACTTTATCTTGTTTTCCAAGTTTATGTTTTCCTATTTAAAGGACATCTGTATTTTATTATTTGGGAGTTAAGTTTTGATTAATAAAAAAATCCTGAAGTTTTATCCAAAAACCCTAGTCGCCTAGTTTTAGGTTAACTGATTCAGTATCATATATAAGTGATTAATTAAACTAAAGCAATAAATATACATAATTAAAAATACAAGAAAATACAACAAAATGCATTAGTAAACTTAATTAAACTAAACTAATCGTGTGGAGATGGTGGTATTATGTATCTTTGCCTAATCTCCTCGTACATAGATTCACTATGGCTAGTGCGCAAGAATATATATTCATTGTATGGAACACAAGTCGGATCGAAGAGTCCAATATTAAATCCATAGCTAGTGCGTAAGGATATATATTCCTTGTGTTCGATTCATGAGTTCGACTTGCTATACTCAATATTCGATTTATTGATTCAACTTGTGCTATTTAAACTGTGAAATTCAATTTGTGGTTCGGGTTGTGCTACTCGATATTCAATTATGTTCAGTTTATATTCGATTTTGGTTATTTAGTTCATGCTATTGGATTCATGTTACTCGGATCATGCTATTCGATTCATGCCATTCATGATATTCGATTCATGTTATTCAACTCAGGCTATCCGACACATAGGTATAGACACAATTCATGTTTCTTGATTCTTTCAGGCATTGATCGATTTTGGATTTGATCAATGATAGCCAAATGGTAGACTTCTCTAGGACATGCGCGATTGAGGTCAGTGTAATCGATGCACATCCTGAAATTGTTATGGGATGACCTTGTTCAGTGTATCAAAATAGGAGATGGACAAAATCATAAAAACCATCACGAGGTAACTTGCTTGTGGATACCTAGTGTGATGTAGGGTTCCCGAAAGTATCATTGGAACAGTATGAAAAACCTCCACACGAAAAAGAAGTAGTTTTTCGAGAATATATCGAGGTCTTCTGCAACTGCTTTGAATTGTTGATTCGTTCTTGGAAATTTGAACCAAACTGCTTAGCAAATTCAGCAACAAACACTTGTGCAAACTGATACAGCTGTTGAACATTTGCATCAAAGCCCTTTTCTTCAAAAGATACATTCTCAACAACATTCTTATCAACTTTCTTATTAACCTTCTTGACAACAAACTTCTTCTTTTGCTTCGATTTGCTCTTAGCTGCACCATCCAAAACCTCTTGATGTTTATAACCCAGACCTACACATGTCAGATTAGATTTTTCTTTTCCCGAACAAGATGGTTCATGACCTTGCTTGGCAAGCTTGGTAACTTCACCCTTGATTTAGTTAAGATCGTTCTTTTTGGAAAGCAAAGATTCATCCACTTCAATCATCGAAAACTTTTGAACTGTAATTCCTCCTTCATGGCCAGTAAAAACTTTCTCCTTCTCCAAGAATGTAGAATTTGAATCAAATTTGGGTGCCTTGCTCAAATCAAATGGTTCTTCATGTTGTTTCTTAAACTTTGACTTCTTTTTGTCAGAAACAGAATTAGCAAATTTAGAATAATCTTGAACGATAAGTTGGAAAAGCACCAGATGAAGAAGTATTCATAAACACTGGAGCAGAAACCTGATGAAGATTTGCCTCTTTAGAACTTTGTTCACTCTTCTCCAGTTTAAACATAATTCAAAAAAGTTGAAGAATTGTTTTTACTTTTTCAATTGTCTTTGTAACTCAAAAGTTTCTATTTCGAGCTCAGAAATCTTGATATTAGCATATTTCAACTTCTTTTGAGATCCTATGAACTCCTCAGATAAAACATCATATTCAAACTTATGTCTTCTTCTCAAGTCACATTCTGCTAGAACCTCCTCAGTCACCTTGTCTAGCTTCTTCTGATAATCTGAAACATCAACCTTCAAAACCCTATTCTGATATTATAACAATAACTTCATCACACACCTTTGCGAGTTCTTCTGAAACACTGATAACTTTCTCAGCAGCTTTAACAGCGGTGTTTTTCATATCTTTAAATTTTTCTCTCAAAGGATTGGTTTTAGCAAACAAAGTATCAAAAGTTTCTTCACCATCTAACTGGGCAACCTTTGCTTTATTACATTCTTCACCTAATATTTCTTTCTCATCCAATAAATCATCCTTGACTTTAGCTAATTCATCACTATTTATCTTTGATATTTCCAAAATTTCGGTCATCCTCTCCAATTCATCAGCTAACAGACTCTTTTCGTCAAATAATGCAACATTCATGCTGATTAAATCAACACAAGTTTCACACTTTGAAGTAGCAATTGGAGTTTTCATCACAAACTCAGTACTTCCATCCACAAACGTATCACAACTACTAAAATCAGGATCAATATTAGTACCACATTCATCAACTTTAGTAGATTGAACCATAAAAGCTAATTCACCACCAAAATGTTTGCCCCAACTATAACCTTCGTCATTTTGAACAACTAAGGATTTAGGTCCTGAATATTGTGATGTATGAGGTATTACTTCTAGAAACCTTAGATGATTGAGCATTATTAGCAGTACTAGATGTTCCATCTTTTGATTGATTGCATTCCCTAGAAAAATGTCCAAACTTGGAACAATTGAAACATTTAATTTTTGATTTATCAAGGCTGATTCTTCCACCAGAATTAAGACCTTTCTTCCCAGTTTTATTCTAAAACCTCTTAAGCCTTCTTACCAGCATTGCAAATTACCAGTTAAGATCCATTTCTTCCAGATTATCTGAATCTATCTGATCATAATCTTCTTCCACGAGCTCTGCATTATTCACATTACCAGTTATAACCCCAAAATATGAAGATACCAATGCAGACCGACAAAGCACTTTGAACTCCTTGCGCCTGAACAAAAACATTACAACCTCTAGAATCACTAACATTGTCAGAATATCCATAATTAATTCCAACCAGAGAAAGTGGTTGGAGGTGATTGACTAGAAATATTTGCCTTCTCAGCACTGAGAGTTTATTCATTTTCACCATAAAACACTGCAGGATTTTGAATCTATGCGGACATTGACTTTGAAACATTCATTTCAAGCTCTCGTGCTTGTATTCTTTCAACCAAATCATTGAATGACCAACCATAATATTCTTTATCATGAGTAATCAAAAGAACATAATTTTCCCATTTTTCAGATAAAGCTTCCAGTAACTTCTCCTTCAACTCAGCAGCATCCTTTTCGATTTTCACCAACAACATTTCACTTAACAAATGAGAGAACATTGTAATCAGGTTTGAATGGTCTCATTTGCATAATGTTTAAAATTAACAAATTCCTTCTTCAACACTTTCTGTTTACTTTTCTTATATTAATAATTACCCTGGCATCTTTTCTGTAATTCATCCCATAATTCTTTAGAAGTGAGGCAAGTTGAAAATTGATGCAACAACTCCTTTGGTAATGCCATGGTAAGTGTTCTGTAAGCTTCTAGTTCTGCCTGATAAGCCTTCTTTTCTTCTGCTGACAAACTTCTTTGCAAGATTGGTCTTCCATTAACAGTAGGGTATTCATATCTATCATGAATTGGAAGCCACAAGTCAATATCATTTGTTCCAATGTAAGCGTCAAAATGTTTGACCTAGCTATGATAATCTTCAAGCTTCAACAGTTTAGGAACCTTCTGGCTTGTTCCTATTTCATTGTCGTAATTCAGCAAAGCTTGGACCAAATTTTACATTGCAAAATACGCTTTTAATCATTAAACATCTTGAATTGAGTTCTGTTTACCAAATGAACACCTGACCGAATGAAAATGACACTGCATAATGAGCCGTTTAGCCGAATGAAACCTTTGACCGGATGAACAAGATTGACCGGATGATAACCGAATGAAGATCGAATGCACACTACAGCCGAATGAAGAACAATAACCAAATGATATGATTCACCGAATAAGCTGATTCGGCGAATGAAATTTCCAGAAAATGAACTAAGACCAGCGAACGAAAACCGAAGGATCAGAAAATGAGAAGAATCAATAGCCGAATGAGCAATGAATGACAGATGAATGAACTAATGACTCATTCGGTGACACATTTTCTATAAAAAAACACTGATTTCTTGTGGATTTTCAAATCTGACTTCAGCAAAGATGAATTAAACATATTTAACACAATTTGGTCAGATTAGATTATGAAAATTTTGACTTTTAAAAACTGAAATTTTGTAAAATGCTCCAAACTTGAACTTTTCCACTTAACACAACAACATGTCTTTAATACCAATTGAAATTGTTGTGGGAGGACCTTGTTCGGTGTATCAATCTAGGAGATGGACAAAATCAGTAAATACAAGTCGAAATGTTTTTCACCGAATGCACAAGAGACACAACTGGATCACCGTACGAAGATTCAATTGCCCAAATTTATAAAGCCGAATGAGGTTGTTATTTATAGACAACCTACCCACCGAATGCGATGCACACCGAACGACTCATTCAGTGGTCATTTGCCACTCATTCGGTGGCTCTCATTCACGACTTACAAAGACATTGATTCACTCCGATTACTCTAGCAACTATTACATCAAGACTCGATAGATCATATGACACACAAGCACTATCTAGTAACACATCCATAGAGAGATGTACTGGGTTGGTGATCTAAGTTTGCTCCTGCATGTGTCTGAAGATTCCTACAGCTTCCTGTTTGTTTACCTCTGAGACTATGAATTTTCAAGGCTTATCGCCCATGTGTCGGTATTTCTGCACGAATGGTGTTACCCCTAGAAAGGTGTTTAGACGATGCTTTGCGATATCACACAAGATTCCTGTCATGTCTTTGTGTTCGAAAGAAAAGAAATCCATATTTTCTTGAAGTAGCTACTTAGGGTGATAACAGATATTTGGAGACAGAGCGTACCCTTGCAAGACTGTTTGTTTAAGAAATTTTTCATTGATGATCCAGCAATCAGCGTAATTTCATGGGGGGGGTTCCGGTTGGTGGAACACAATTTCCGCAATGATATTTTGCTTGTGATGTGCTTTAAATTACACACCTTTTAAGTAGTTAAACACCCATGATTGTTGATGGTTTATGCATTATTTTGGTCTATTTTACCCTTGTTTGGTATGAAATGTTATAAATAGGTAAATAGAGGGGGCCAACGTGATATTTGAGGATTTTATGAGGTTTTGAAGATAAATTGCTCAAGATTCGAAGGATTGACTTTTTCTCCACGTCACGACCCGTTACAAACATTACGGGCCATTACAGGATCGTTTCCAGGAACCCTAATCCGTTAATTTATGGCGGCACTCATGGCCCGTTACCCCGTCACGAGTCATTACCCTTGGTTTCCGAAACCGTAATTGAAAACCATAAATACCCGTTCAATTCGATGTTTAAAGAGGTTGGATAGTCCAGATACCTGACCTACGGTTTAGGGAGTTTCCAGAAGTATGAAGTCAAGATTCAAAGCCTTAGAAGATCAAGGAGGTGTCTAATCGTTCGAGAATCCATTGCAATCGAAGATTTGGTCATCGATCGACTTTGGTTTGCTTTTATAATTATGTCTTTAGTTATATTTTCTGTTTTGTTTAGTTTAGTTATGAGAGGCTAACTCTTTTGACATCATCTAAGACAATGTGATCAATTTGGTTTTACCTATGATGTGGCATTGACATTCAATTTGACATATTGATTTTAGTATAATAATATTGATTCCTTTTGCATATTAGAAATGAGTTGTTGGATGTTGTGTTTGATCCATTCCTAATGGTATTTTGTTTGATTGGTAGGATAGACGTATTCTGCTTATTGATTTAATGCTATTTCTTAGTTGTTATCTAGCGATTTCAATAAGTGTTTAGGAACTCTAGCGAACCTAGATAGAAATTGGTGATTATGTATGTTCAATAGTCCATTTTGATTGAATTATGACTTTATAGTTAGTCATGAATCTTAGCTTCCATGTCTTGGGTCTAAAGGCTTAGTGAAGTGACTAGATATACTAAATATGTGATGGTATGTGATTGGGTTATGATATATTAGTCCATCATGGTTAGTTAGAATAGGATTGTTCTATGATCCTAGGTCTTAGATCATGTGTTTTCTGCCCTATAGCTAGGTCATTAATTCGTGGATACTTCATTATGGTTGTGGTTATAATTGTAGATTCATTATCTAGCGACTTTGTTTCCATTAGACAATTAAGTTATGAGATGTCAATGTCAGGTCTAGGTAATGCTGAATAGTGATCAGTCTTAGATGATATATATTTCTTTATTAATAGATTTCAAATATGCTATTATTTGCTTTTGTATTTGCTTTCTAATAGTTGTTAGGAATTGTGACAGAATCCTAATGATAATAATTAGGTTTAGTATGATTACACTATTGCTTCCTTAGGTCGACCCTGAGTTACTCTTAGTACTACCATACGATAAGTCTGCTTTCCTATATATGCATGCGTAGTCTTAAGATGGTTTAGGTTTCATAAATTTAAAGGTCATTTTTGCAGGAAAACGTATATACACTTCGTGTGCTTCAAAGGCTTTTTGGCGCCATTTCCGGGGAAGCAAGTCGTCATTCTGGACCTCGTTAGATTAGTTAGCTTAGGTATCTTTCATTTTTGTTTTGCATTTCTTCTTTCAAAATTTCAGAAAAATAAAAAATAAATGAAAAACACCAAAAGTCAAAAAAAAAAATCTTCTGCTATTTCCACTAGGGAAATTTGCCCACTTCTTATCCAAGCATAGGAAGATCCTGAACACGTCATACACCAAGCAAGAAGGATGGGGGATGCAGCGCAGTGTATGATCGCTGATTACGCAAAGCGAACACTTGACGGAGGGCAATCAAGCATCACGAGACCTGCTATTCAAGCCAAGTTCAAGATCAAGCCAGGAGTCATCCAGATGTTTCAGAATGCTTCGCAGTTCCACGGGTTAGCATATGAGCATCCACACACGCATATAGACACATTTCTCGAAATGTGTGACACATTCAAGCTCGATGGTCTTACAAATGATGCAGTCTTGTTTCGTTTATTTCCATTCACTCTGGCAGGTAATGTGAAAACTTGGCTCAAGACCTTACCAGTGGGTTCCATCACTACATGGGATCGGTTGGCTGAGAAGTTCTTGGTTAAGTACTTCCCTCTCTAAAAAACTACTTGTCTTCGAAATAACATTACCACATTTTCCCAAGACGAGGGGGAAGGTTTACATGAAGCCTGGGAAAGTTACAAGGGGTTACTACGCAAATGTCCCCATCAAAATATGGACGCGTGGCTCCAAGTGTAATATTTCTACAACGGGTTGATCAGTCCCACCTGTATGCACATTGATTCCTCATCTGGAGGGTCAATACTCAACAAAACTCCTGATGATGCCATCACGTTAATCAAAAGTCTAGCAGCAACAAGCTATGACTGGCAACCTTCCAGAGGTCACCCGATTTCCAATCCTATGTAGTCTGGCGTTCATGCCGTAGACGATATCACTGCTCTAAATGCAAAAATCGAGGCTCTTTCGAGCCAGGTGAATCGTTTAACCACAAAATCTAATGGTTGTGAGGCATGCGGTAGTGCACACATTTGATAAATGCCCAGTTTTCGCAGCTACGTTGACTGAACAACTTGAATCTACTTATAACTTCTATGGTCGTTCATCAGACCAGTTCAATTGATAACGCTTCAGTTCAGATAACAAAAATCAATCGGGTAGCTCCCGACGAAACTCAAATTCTAACAATTCCAATCAACCTTATCGACCACCTCACTTTAGCCAAAGTGAGCCATCTAAATTGGACAAGTTGGAAAAGTTAGTCCAGAATCTGGTCAATGCTGACAATAAACATGATACGGAAATCAAAAATCAGCAGGCTAGCATTCAGAATATGGAGAGGCACTTAGGACAAATAGCCAATCTTTTGTCTGAAAGGAGTAAGGATGAGTTGCCTAGCAACACTGAAGTGAACCCTAATGCCAGTGTCAATATGATATCCATCATTGATATAGAGAAAGATCCACTTGAGAAGAAGCATGCTCAACTGAGAGACCACACTCGTGCACTCTAGAAGAAGCAGTTGGAGGAGTATTATGAAAATCACAAGGAGGACATATAAGAAGAGCGGAAGTACCAACAATTCCTTGATCTCATCCTTGAACGCGACGCTAATGGAGAAGACATATCGCCTTCCTACGAAGGTTATATTCTAATCAACTCCTTTCTCAAATTCCTTTCTTCTAAGCATAAGAAATCATCTTCGGTCACTTCGACCAATATAACTCTAGAACAACCGAAAAAATAAAAGGATCCATTCCCTACGGATTTGGATCTTCATTCATCATAGATGCATTAGCAGATTTAGGCTCAAGTATAAGCATTATGCTATACTCTACGTATGAAGAGCTTGAGCTAGGTCTATTGCAGCCAATAAGTATCAGTATTTAACTAGCAGACCAGTCATACATCAATTCCAAAGGAATCATTGAGGATGTGTTAGATAATATTGAGAATCCGAAATTTCCAGCACATTTCATAGTGCTTCACGTTCCTGTTAATAAGTATCATCCTATAATCTTAGGACGTCCATTTGTGGCAATTGCCAAAGCATTAATCGATTTGGAGACAAATCATATCACCCTTAGAAGCAATAAGAGAGAAGTCTCATTCGCGCCAACACAGACCAATCTTAAGGCACTGATTTTGAAGATAAAGAGGAGACTGTATGCTTTATGCAATCCACTGACCCAAAAGAATCAAGCCCTCTTTTAATTCTATTTGTAATATCTCAAGGGATGCTATCTGAACCAACAATGCTATTGGTACATGCATTTTGTGTGGCCGTTACTGTTCGAATTATCAAAACAGAGTGAGTTGAGTGGGACACTAACTAGGACATGAATTGACCCGAAGTGGCAGTTCGGGTGCATCCGAAGTGGCACCCGAAGTCCCAGTTCGGGTGAGTTCGGACCACTTCGGACAGAATGATGAGTATAAATAGTTTCGTCTTTGTAATTCATTGTAAGTTTCTATCCAGAGTCTGTCCAGATCTATTTGTTGAGAGGGGAGGTTCTGTCCAACCTCCCGCAGCCTTTAATCGTTGTATACTCCTTCGGTTTATGTAATCATTCAACACAATTTATGACAAAACTATTGTCTCAATGTATTCTACCATAGAATCGATCCGTTCATGCATTTTCAAATGCTAGTTCCTAGCTTGTTGCATCCTGAATATGTCAATTCGTTCGTTGATGTTAAAAACCCAAAGATTGAATCACCTGACGAGACGGTGGGTTCAAACCTTCATTTTCCAAAAACTTAAGTGAAAGTAGGTCTGGCTGAAAATCCTATAAAACTTTGCGCTTCTTGGGAGGCAACCCAGTTCATTATTTCATTTCTTTTTCAATTTTCGTTTCTACTTTTCTGTGTGTCAAAGTTTGTCGAGGTTTAATTCGAATTGTGTCATTTCATTTGACATTGTCATCTGAAATCACTCTTTCTTCATATTTCTATAGCTCTATCAGTTAACCTTGCTTAAAATTGCACGAAAACAGTTTTGGTAAGAATTATGTTTCGAGTGTCGTCATGACCCGTTACCCCGTAACAACCAGTAACACGTAAAATGCCAAACGAACCGTGTTCCCGATATGGCCCGTTACCGACTTAAATTCGAAATTTAGATATAGAATTCTTCCAGGCGGCTTTTTCAAAACCCTAATTAGAATTGGCGATTCCTGGGGAAATTTTGGTCGATTCAAGGTCCAGAGTTCATCGTTCTTTCATCGTTTCAACTTCAAGAACAAGAAAAGTACAATCAAATAACACTTTTTAAAAATTTTCTTGTGTTCTTGTGAGCATAACAGCTTCTTTACCCCTGCTATGCTCTCCTATCCATTTAAATTGATCCAATCATCGGACTTAATTCTTAAAAATCTATGTTAAATCGTTGTAAAGGATTAAGTGTGGGGATGGCAACAAGTTCCCATCCCCAATTCGCACTTGACTGCTAATATTTAGACCATAACCAAGTTCTGGTCGGATTTTAAACTTTGATTTTTTACGAAAATTTGCCCGATACGACCCGTTACCCCGTAACGGGCCGTGACAACATCCTTTACAGAAAGCATGGTAATACGACTCGTTAGCCAGTAATGAGCCGTTTCGCCCTGAAAATTTCAATCTTTTTTTTGTTGTTGTTATGCTCTTTTTTGATAGATGTCCGGCAAACGTCCTATAATTGAAATCACCAATGTGAGGAGTTATAACCATGAAGCTGGTCCTTCGTAAAGAGGGAGAGGAAGGCCACGAAAGGTGCAACCTTTGAAACAAAAAGACAAGATATTTCAAGTCTCGCCAACATTCGTCAATCTGTGCCAGCATCTTGACAAAATGGAGAAGGATATGTTCAGTAACTATAGGAAACTAACCAACACTATTTTGGAAGTACAGGAGAGGCTGGATGTTGTTGGTTTACATCTGAGGAATCTAAAGCATCGGAATCAATGAATTAATGGTCTCCATGCCATATGCTACTGTCACTCCACCTCCCCCTGTCTATCACAATGTGCCATTCAATGAAGCCATGGAGAATCTTCGTCACCCAGACAACACTGTCTCTGAAAGTAAACCAGAAGAAGACCCACCATCATCGTGATAGTTGAAGTTTTTGATATTATTATTATTTGTCTATATTATCTAGACTTCATATGTGGCTTTTGATTGTTGGATTGTTTACTTTAGTTTGTTTGACTATGGCATGACAATAAGATTATGATTGATTGAAAAAATGGACTGTTTATTTTATTGTTTATTTTTGGGTAATACTTTATCTTATTTTCTTTTTGTGTGTAATGTTTTTTTAAGTCTTGTAAGTAGCAACAACCAAGGACTGAAGCTCTAGTATGCAAATGAACGAAAAGTATTCAAAGGGGTTAATGAAGAAACCCATAATCCACAATCCTCTAGCAGTCAGGCTTGTCTTTTCCCTTTCTTTTTATCTTATGTTTTACCGTGTTTTCAAGTACATTGAGGACAATGTACGATTTTAATTGGGGGGGGGGGGGGTGGGAGACTCGCCTATAATTTGCATGTTCTATTGTGAATCTGTTTATAATTGTCAAAAATTTTCAAATTTTTGAATTTTAAACTTTCTACACTGCTAAAACTTAAGCTATCAAATGATTTTGTGGATTTCTAAAGTAGACTTCTTAACTCTGTATGCTAGACCGAAGCAAAGCTTTTTCCACCTTCCATTTATTGCTATACAACTCTAGGCGTGTATTTTAGACCCTTGTGCATAACCAAGTCCTAAGTTGCTTTTTAGGATAGATAAGACTTGATAAAACTTAGACAACAATTCCAGTGTGCGTGTACGAGGGCGGAAGCCTAGATAATTAACCAAACTTAAGCCTTGTTTCCATTTCGTTTCCATGGTGAGAAAACAAGCTTTCTACTCACTAGGAGCTTGAGTTTTATTCATGTATAACAATAGAGTTTGCCACATGAGACCTACTTCTAGAACTTGAGATTTGTATACGTTACAAGACTGCAGCTTACGAAACAAGCAAATATGATAGAGGCAAATCCTAGTATAAACCTTTTTGTTTAAAACTCATCTATATTTCTATTCCCAGTTACCTAAATTACCTTTAGTTTACCCCTGTTGAGCCTTATTTTCATTTCGTTTGATCACCCTATTAAACCTATAAACCTTAGCCTATTTTTCTTTACACCTTTGTTTTCGAAAAACTATCTGGTTGGTATGTTAGTAAAATAATCCTGGCAAAAGAAAAGATATAATAAGCCGATGAATCATAAGAAAATAATAATAATAATAATAATAATAATATTAATAATAATAATAATAATAATAATAATAATAATAATAATAATATATTGTGTATTATTGGAAGAGAATCTATGAGTTTAAAGATTTTTTCTTCATAAGTTAGGATAAAGAAGGAAATCTATGAGTTTAAAGATTTTCTTTCGTTTCATTAGTTAGTTTGTATCTGTAACCGCCAGATCTTGTGCACCCAAGTTTATACCCTTGTAAATCCAATTCCATTCCCCACACCAACTACAATCTTAGCCCTAAAGTCCTCTTGATTTGTAAGTTAGTATAGAATGTTAGTTGAATTACAATCGTTTGTCAAGCCTATGGTAAGGAAAGTCCATGGTGATGCAAATTGAGAGCACTATAAAGTCTAGTATATTATTTACTAGTTATTCATATATAAAGCTTGAGCGGAGTGTACATTGTGAGTTAGTCTGGTTGATTGTTAAGGAATAATCCTAAGTAAATAAGTCCAGTGTTTGTTGTCCATGATTTTCATTGCTAAAACGTATTTTGTTTGATCTGTTCTGAGAATGCAAACACATGTGACTAGTTGTGCCTTTATGTCTTTAATCATTTAGACTTGTAACCATCAACCATCACTTCATTCTAAAAAGCTTTGTTAGGAAAGGTAATGCTATAATTAGGGGTTTGCTCAGGGACGAGCAAAGTCTAAGTAGGGGGATGTTTGATGTGCTTTAAATTACACATCTTGTTAGTAGTTAAATACCCACGAATGTTGATGGTCTATGCATTATTTTGGTCTATTTTACTCTTGTTTGGTAGAAATGTTATTAACAGGTAAATATAGGGGGCCAAAGTGATATTTAAGGATTTCATGAGGTTTTGAAGATAAATTGCTCAAGATTCGGAGGATTGACTTTTTCTCCATGTTATGACCCGTTACAAACATTATGGGCTATTACAGGATCGTTTCCAGGAACCCTAATCCGTTGATTTATGGCGGCGTTCATGGCTCGTTACCCCGTCACGAGTCGTTACCCTTGGTTTCTGAAACCCTGATTGAAAACTATAAATACCCGTTCATTTCGATGTTTAAATAGGTTGGAGAGTCCAGAGACCTGACCTACGGTTTAGGGAGCTTCCAGAAGTTTGAAGTCAAGATTCGAATCCTTAGAAGATCAAGGAGGTGGCTAATCGTTCGAGAATCCATTGCAATCGAAGATTTGTCCATCGATCGACTTTGGTTTGCTTTTATAATAACATTTATAGTTATATTTTATGTTTTGTTTAGTTTAGTCGTGAGAGGCTCACTCTCTTGATATCATCGAAGACAATGTGATCTATTTGGTTTTACCTATGATGTGACATTGACATTCAGTTTGACATAATGATTTTAGTATAATAATCATGATTCCTTTTGCATATTAGAAATGAGTTGTTGGATGTTGTGTTTGATCCATTCCTAATGGTATTTGGTTTGATTGGTAGGATAGACGTACTCAGCTTGTTGATTTAATGTTATTTCTTAGTTGTTATCTAGCAATTTCAATATGTGTTTAGGAACTCTAGTGAGCCTTGATAGGAATTAGTGATTATGCATGTTCAATAGTCCTTTTTGGTTGAAGTATTTCTTTATAGTTAGTCATGAATCTTAGCTTCCATGTCTTGGGTCTAAAGGATTAATGAAGTGACTATGTATACTGCATAGTTGATGGTATGTGACTGGGTTATAATATATTAGTCAATCATGGTTAGTCAGAATAGGATTGGTCTATGATCCTAGGTCTTAGATCATGTGTTTGCTGCACTATAGCTAGGTCATTAATTCGTGGATACTTCATTATGGATGTGGTTATAATTGTAGATTTATTGTCTAGCGACTTTGTTTCCATTAGACGGTTAAGTTATGATATGTCAATGTCCGGTCTAGGTAATGCTGAATAGTTATCAGTCTTAGATGATATCTGTTTCTTTATTAATAGATCTCATATCTGCTATTATTTGCTACCATTTGCTTTCGTATTTGCTTTCTAATATTAGTTAGGAATTGTGACAGAATCCTAATGATAATAATTAGGTTTAGTATGATTACACCATTGCTTCCTTAGGTCGACCCTGAGTTACTCTTAGTACTACCATACGATAGGTCCTTCTAAAGATTATTTAGGTTTTATAAATTTAAAGGTCATTCTTACAAGAAAACGTATATACACTTCGTGTGTTTTAGCTTGTCTACCGAGACCTTTGCTATCCCCCACGAGGTAGGCAACATTAAAAGACTGCGGGTGGTGGAAGCAATGACAACAAGATTACCCAGAGAAGGCCTGCCCAAGATGGCGTTATGTTCGCTTTTTACAAGAATTACCAAGAAGGTGACCATTATAGTGCGATCACGTGTGCCATCTCCCATAGTAACAGGAAAATATATTTTCCCCAAGGGCATGCATCTTTTGCTAAAAAGCCGTTAACGAGTTCATAAACTGGTTCTAGACACACTTGATCGCGCAGTCCATGTTTTAAAACATTATTCATAGATGATATCTGAGGAGCTGCTAGTATCTATCAGGATGCATCTCATCCGATAGGTCCCCATGAGGACCGGTACGGTGATAGCGCATTCATTGTAGTCGCTAATCTATGGTGGAAAAGTCATAGGTGTGTTCATTCAGGGTTCCACCCTTTGACCCACTCATTTTCTTTCCTTGATGGGATCTCGATGGATCATGAACATGTCTTTGTATTTTGGTACCTCCTCTTTACTTTTTCTGTCACGCTTCTGCTCTAAATGCCCAAGTTTTTCTTCTTTCACAAATTTTGCAAATTGTTTTTCTGTGATGTGGCCATGCCCCTTATGGTAATCACAGTATTTCTTTGTGTCGCGGGTGTTGCTTTCTTTTATTGGCTTGGCTTCATAAAATATTTTAAACCCCACTAGACAAAATACCACTGACGGGCGAGGGTTAACAGGGGATGTTTCTCTAGAGCGATCGTGTTCGCGGTAGTTTTCTTGCATACCCGCACTGCCATGATATGGAGTAAACCTTCTAGAGGACTGTTTATCATTGGATCTGGAATGTCGTCCACCACGTAAGTCTCTTTTTGTGTCAGATGACTTGGCACTATCTTTCCCGCTCTCATAACTTCTGTTTAGGAGTATTTTTTTGGCCCTGACGTATTGCTTGGCAATTTCCATTAGTGCATCCATTGTTTGTGGAGAGTCACCACTAAGAAGTTTGCGGACTAAATGATCATCTTAATGCCATGTATTAAACCAGTAATCATGAGATCCTCTGTGGCACTACCAATTTGCAGACTTTCAAGATTAAAGCGTGTAATGAATTCCTTAATATTCTCATTATCATGACATCATATGTTGGAGAATGTCAGTTTTTTTCTTAGATTTTAAATAACCCTAGAGTTATACATTTGTATTATCTTAAATCATAATTAATCAAACTTGTTTGTTGTCGGGAAAATATTAACATATTATATTATGGGGTTGGGAAATTGATTTGTAAATGTTTCTTTACTTGAATTTAATAACACTACTAGAAACAGGGCCTTCCTTAACGTGCGACTGATGACACTCGGTCCTTTCTTGGCGTGCAAAAAAGCGTGTCATAAAATAACTGTCTAGAATTGAAAAATCCTAAGGCTAGATGACGCACATGTTTACGTGTCATAAATTTTTGTTATAATTAAAAAAAACACGGAGGACAGTAGAAAAGCGCGCGTCATCTACTAAGCGTCGTCTTTTTTATTTATCAACAACATAAGACCTCCACTTATCCTCTCTGGGTAACTGGTGCTGGTGACCCTTTCCAACCTTTTAACAGCATAGTGGGTCTTGATGTGCCTTTTTTTATGGGCATCAATTCTCTATCAAAGAAATCCTTTAAAAGGCAGAAGAGCCTGACACACTAAAAGAAAACCGCATAAAATAAAGGATAATGCAAGAATTTAACAAGTATATCATGTGAATTTTGTGTAAAGACCCAACTTTGTTTGGCGGTCAGTCAGGCAAAGATGCTCGGTTTTCTAATAGGAATGCAAAAAATTACTTGCTCTTAGTTTTCATGGGCAGGAAAGTTTTATTCTAGTGTACCCTCTGTAAAGAAGAAAAATCATGTATGGTCGTACATATACATACATATATATACATACACAAAGGATACAAGAGCCACAAATGATCCAATTGTTACAGACAAAACACTGAAAAGATTCATTATATGGCTCCAAACATTTGCTACTGTGGGGCTGGAACTTCTGCAGATACGTAAACCATCACAGGTAATCTTCTAGTCATATATTTTGCACTTTATCACTCTTTTTAAGGATCCTTTACAATAAAGCTTGATGATTGGATATATTCTTTTGGTAGACAACATCAACTCTCAGTTAAAATGATGTGTTCGGAACTACACTAAAAACCTAGACCTAAACTAGACCTAGACACACCTAATTTTACCAAAACTACCTAAACTAAACCGAACCCTAAGGCAAGTGTACCTGTTGGATTGTAGCTAAGCTAAGGTAAGACCGGGAATATCGAACCCTAGAGACACTCTATGGACAAAATTAACCTAGGACTTAAGAATGGAAAAACTGAGTAATTGAATTTGGGTTTTTGGTTTTAGGAATTAAATTAACTTAACTTAACTAACAACTAACTAACAGACGAAAGCAGGAAACCTTAGAGAAATTCAGATGATGGAAGATATACCACCTAGACCTAGAATCGCAATTGACACCTAAACTTTACCTCGGCTTTAACTAATCTGATGGTGGCTAGTTCACCTTTTAAGTCCTTCCTAGACAGCAAATCTAACGCCCGAACAAGAGTTCACCTTTTGAGTGCATCCTTCCTCAACTAAACCTAACCACCCTCGAACCTAATCTAAGGCTCCCTAGGCTAGCAGGAGCTACCGATAACTACCATGAATGACACGGAATAACAGGTTGTCCAATCCCCTAGGACACTTCCTTTTGAGACAGTGCTAACCTAGTTCGTTAACCAACCCAACTACTCGACAATTCTTTACCTTTTTAGTCTCAGAAAAAGAAGCACATTGCAATCAAATCCCTACTTAACAATCAACATAATAGTTCAAGAGAAACCCTAAACCACTCTATTGCAATTAACCCTAAAGTTAACTACTTTAGATAATTCACCTAAACCGAAAGACATTCGCAGGGAAATCATGCATTAATTATCACTTATGGATCTGTTCAACAACACACATATACATCAAACATGGCAATCATCGGGATTTAATAGAAGTGCAACATCAATCAATTAATTGAAAGCCGAAACAAAGTCAAAGCATCAATTACTCATCAAAACGGTCTAGATAGTACAATCAATTTAGCCTACAATAATGTCTAAAACAGAAAACATAATAAAGTCTGAATCTTGATTTAAGAACATGATAGAAACTAGGAGTTTGTAATGAAAAGTGAAGAAATCGGAAGAACCGGATATTGATTTGTAGTGAATTCTTGATTCCCCGATGTTCCCCCTTGATCACAGCTCCTTCCTCCTCTAAAAATCGCCTCTGGTCGCTCTGGAATTCGTCTGGAAGTCATAGAATGCGAAAATAGAACCCTAACAGCGATTTTATGTCGAACCGGCTAAGTTTCCGGATTTTGGAGCCGTAGGCGTATCGCCTACTGGTCCCTCTCTCCCAGGCGATACGCCTGGAGTGTGCTACGCGACAAACTAGTCGGTCAAACCAACTTTGACTTCGTTGACTTTCCTCCTCCTACGCGTATCGCGTAAAGATCCTCAAGTCCCAGGCGATACGCCTGGGACATCTTGTTCAGCACTTCTCTCTTCTTTTCTTGCTTTCTACCTTCACTTGGATCCAGTTATCATATGGCCTCGGGATTTACTTAGAAACCTGCAAAAACATATAAAACACATGAATAATGAATCAAACCACAAACTTTCTAAAAACTAACCGAAACTAATACAAACCAACTTAATTAGACTCAATTATATAAAGAAAAGACCCCGGAAATGAGATGTGTTTGCAACACATCATAAAACTGCACAGATATGATACAAGTCGTGAATCAAGGGTTGTAACAACACTTGCACAATCGACGGCTCATCTTTTCCGGTAAGCTCAACTGTAAACATTAGTTCCTTTCAGATTATTGATGTTTTCTTCTGCTTTTTTGAAGTATCTTACTTTGATTTTGCTGACTTAGTTACCAAGGTCATGTATTGGCAACCCAAAACCCACGGGTTTGGATGCATTTTGCCCCATTGGAGATGGTTCCTGTGGTGATATCCTTAACATCATTTATGTTGTTGTTTATGGTACTTTTGTGCTCTATCTATCGACTTTGTTATTGTGATTTATAATCATGATAAGGATGAAGTGACAACTAACTCAAATTACCTATAAAGTTCATGTTTTTGTTTTCTGTTTTTATAAAAGTTTCATGAAAAGATATGAACTTATAAAAAGTACTTTGACCATCATGTTATGATTGTTATTTATCTTCATTGGTTGTGATTTTTAGAGCAAGACGAACTTAGAAAGTACACACAACAAGGCTGACTAGATTGACCATCATGCCAAGAAAAAGTATGGTTTCAGCAACCAACTTATAACAAGTACTTTAATTATAGATGTTATTGATGTGGATATATATTGTTTAATTTGAAGTAAAACTCTTTATCAACTTCGTATTTGAATATTTAGGTTTGTATTTGAACTAGTTCGGGTCTAAGGGCGAATGTGATATATTACTTGAATGTTGTATGTGGAAATGACGAGAGTGGCATTTTGTGAACTTATTCATATGCTTATGTTGATTAATGAAATTGAAATGAGAGGATGCATTCTAGGGTTTTGCTATTTGCTAGTTTTCTTAGTAGCTGCAGTTTTCTAATCATTTGCAGAACATTAATTTCATTGATTAGGTGGTGAATATACTTTCAGCTTTTGATCAATCAGTTAGTTGGATTAACAGTGCTGATAAAGAAGGTTGGGCACCACTACATTCTGCTGCAAGCAGTGGAAAATCTGAGATTGTCAAGATTTTGCTTGACGGAGGTTGGATTGCTTTTGATCAATTAGTAATACCGTCGAAGGAGACTCTTTTGAATTGGAAGTTGGAAACTTTATTGTTGGAGCGAATCAAAACCATAAACTGGATGGCTCTTCGGTTTGTTATTGGCTAGTGTTCTTTCTATCTGCAAGTGGCAAAGTGAGTGGGTCGGTTAGGTTGGGTAACTTGCCAAAACGTGTTGGTTGACCTGAAACTCTTTTTGCCTGACTTCTCATATTTTCAGGGGGTAATTAAACTTTGCAGAAATGATAAGAAAAATTATATTATTTCAAGAATGTTATTTCGGAGGTTTTATGCATTACGAAATGCACATTGGTCAGAACTGGCCAGGGTTGGCCTGAGATTATTTTTGCCGATTTTTTTTTTTGATAAACACGTTTTGTCTTAAATATCATTACAAAACTATAACATTTCACGAATGATCTTTTTTCTTTTTTCTTTGAGTAAAATCATATGTGTGTTTCTTGGTTATCGGCTTGTTTCCTTTTAAGATATATATTTGATTTTATGAAAAGAAGGCTGCTTTCATCAACAAATCCAGACTACCTGGAAGCACGTCTTGTTAATTTGCCACCTAGACAATAATGATCACTAATCATTTAAAGTAAAATGATGTTATTTTCATATGTAGGCTTCCAGAGTAGGCTTTGAGGTACAAAAGAAGCCAAGTCGTGCGTTTGGAGCCATGTTTGGAAATGCAGCAGGAAAAAGAAAGTTGAATATTGAATCAAAGGTGAACACTAAAAAATATATGGAACTTTGTTTTTACTTGAAGGGTATTTTAGTCACTTGCTCCTATTCAAAATAGCTGTGCTAAATTTACTTATGTTAACAGGAAACCGAGGAGATTAAGGTTGAACATATCAAGTCTTCTGTGTCCCTCCCATTCCATTGTTTCACAGATAAAACCAAGCCTTAACATCGTGGTGCGAAAGAGTCCCCTACACGTCAAGAAATTCCAGTTGTGCCCCCATATTCTGTACCAGGAATCGATGTTATTATGCTGGAATCTGATTCTGATGTTGAGAAGAAAGAGGAAATACCACCCAATGAGGATGATGGTAGTGAGATAGAGGAAAAACAGGCCGATGATGGTAATGAGCGCAAAATGGAAGATGAAAACAATGTGATATTGTTGGATTCCGATGAAGAAAAAGATGGGACCAAGTCACTGTCGGATCTTTCATCAAGCTTCCAGAAGTGTGTACAAACCGCTAAAGGGAAGAGCAAGTCAAGCCCGGAGGTAGAGGAGGCTGTTCGAGTGGGGCTGGTGGAGGTGACACCGTTTAACACTATGATAATTTGGTTTGGTTTGGAACGAAAGGTATCATTTTGGTTGTTGTTTTGATCGAAAGTGCAACAAAAAATAGTTCATTTTTGTGTATAATTTGCTTCCTAATTACACTTGAAGTGCAGCAACAAAATTAGTTGTTCTTTTTTGTGTGTTTTGTGTATAATTTGGTTCCTATGAACATTGGCATTAAAAACAATGCAAGACCCATTTCCACAATGTGTCTATGTTTCCTTTCGACACGCCCGTTTTGTTGAGGCGTGCACGGGCATGAAAGGCGGTGAAAAATTCCATTGTTATCAAGGGTGGACCGAACAATATTGTTAACAAATTCCATACCACCATCGGTTTGAAGCACTTTTATTGATGTTGATAGTTGATTTTCAACAAGTTTTATGAATGAGTTCAATACCAGATATAACTCGTTTTTGGTTTTAAGGGGGTAGAACCAAGTGCATCTCGAAAAGTCATCAAAAAACGCAACATAATATCGAAAACCATCAACACTTGTTATAGGAGAGGGGCCCCAAAGGTCACTAAGGACCAAATCTAAAGGTTTTAATGCACGTTTTGGATTGATAGCAAATGGAAGCATATGGCTTTTAGCAAGTTAACATGAAGAGCATAAAATAGGTTTAGGCAAAATAGAAGTTACATGTAAATAACCAAGTTTATTCAACAACGAAATGACATCAAAAGAGGCATGTCCAAGACGACGATGCCATAGTTCGAAAGAAGCCTTGGATGACGAAAAGGCAACACATGCTTGAGGTGGATGCTTCAAAACGTAGAGGCCATTCTCACATAGTCCCTTGGCCAAAGGTTGATTGGTCACCCGATCCTGAATAATAAAGTGTGGATATGAGAATAAAACATCAATATTGTTATCACAAGTTAACTTACTTATATTTAACAAGTTTTTGGTAATATTTGAAACGACTAAGACATCACGTAAGTGTAAATTAGGGGGTATAAACGATGATCCTTTGTGAGAAATAGGAAGGGTGTCACCGCTACCAAAGGTGACACGGGTCTTACCCATAAATGGAACGGAGTTGGTTGTGAGCGAAGTCGAGCCAACCATATGATCAGTTGCTCCAGTGTCTACATGCCAATCAGGGCTAGAAGAGGAAACATGACATTGAGCCTTGAAGGCTTGTGCAAGTTGGGCTTCTTTGGCACCGGTATTTGAAGGCGAAGAAACGTTTTGATTCAACAGGAGGAAGCATTTGTTTGCCTTATGACCCGGTTTGCCACACCACTGGCACGGGTCCGATGAAAACCGATAACGGCCTGAGCGAACACCACGATAACTACCCCTGTTATTGTTTCTAGAGGGCCGTCCACGTTGATTGTTGGAGCGAGAAGACTAGGCTGAAAACGCAGTAGTAGGGGGTTGCGATCCTTGGACAGAAAGACTAAAAATTTCATGATTTTCAGCCTGGGCTTGGAGGTCACGAAGGGATATGTTGGGGCGGGCAGCACGAAGGGCTATCGAGAACGTTTCGAAGGCCGGCCCTAAACCGCGAAAGAAGGAGTGAGTCTTGTCAGACTCATCCACAGGATGCCCAATGGCAGCCAGATGATCGATAATAGCTTTAAATCTCCGACCAAAATCTGCAACAGTGGAGTTGCCTTTCGCGATCGAGTGAAGTTGATCACGAAGGTTTTGAACCCGCTCGATCAAAGCGTTTGAGTAAGCAGCGGTTAGGGCTGTCCATTTGTCGCGTGCTGTGGAGAAACCTATACTTTCTGGAAAAGACTCTTCAGACAGGGAGGAGTTGAGCAAGATCACGGCTTTTCGATCGGCGTCCTTCCACGGCTTGAACAGATGGTTTTCTATGGTTTTGCCATCAGACGTGATGGTCTTAGGGGGAGCCGGCGACGTGCCATCAATGTGAGACAAGAGATCTTGATATTCAAAGAGGGAGGTCATTTGGTTTGCCCATACAAGATAGTTGGAGGAGGTGAGTCTGATTTGAATAGAGTGAAAAATGTTGTTGTTAGAGAGGGGATCGGAAGAGGAGGGAGAGGCCATGGGGAAGAAGAAAGGAAACGAAAAGATGGAAGGGGTAAGGAGGGGTTGGGATCAATGGCTTCTATGATATCATGAGATGAATGAAATCTCCACACTAAATAGGTGATTGGAGTCCCCTTTAAATACTATAATTAAATACAGAGGTAATACATCAATTTACACAAATGACAATATAGGACCTAACAAATAAAAGAATAGCAATACAAACTAGTGTTTAACAAATATTGTTGGATTTCGATGATGAAAAAGATGGGACCAAGTCACTGTTGGGTCTTTCATCAAGCTTCCAGAAGTGTGTACAAACCGCTAAAGGGAAGAGCATGTGAAGCCCGGAGGTGGAGGAGGCTGTTCCAGTGGGGCTGGTAGAGGTGACACCATTTAACACTATGATATTTTGGTTTGGTTTGGAACGAAACGTATCATTTTGGTTATTGTTTTGATCGAAAGTGCAACAAAAAATAGTTCATTTTTGTGTATAATTTGGTTCCTAATTACACTTAAAGTGCATCAACAAAATTAGTTGTTCTTTTTTGTCTGTATTTTTTGGGCTGGAAACTAGGCTAAAAGGACGTCAAAACTCCACAGCATGGACTGCAATCTATGCAGAATGGGCTGGAAAAAGCCGCATCAGATTCGGTTTTCGGGAAACTGGGCTAAAAGGGCTGCAAAAACTCCACATAATGGACTAGAAACTATGCAGAATGGGCTGGAAAAAGCCGCATCAGATACGAGCGGCTTTATCTTGTTCTTAGTGAACGTTAGAAAATATTGTATCGAAATTTTGTAGTTGTATGAAACACATTGTTTTGCTATATATATAAAGTGTATTATTTTTCTATACGTGTATTTAATTTTGTATTATGAGGTTAATTACAATTAACTGTGGAAATTAGTAATTGTAAAAAAAAATTTTAAAAAAAATTATAAATAAAAAATAAAAAAACCCATGTCGCGCAAAATGCGTGTCATAAGCAGAATTATGATGGTGCCTTCCTTGACGCGCATTTTATGACATGCATTGCGCGTCATAAAATGCGATCACATGCATTTTGCACATTGATGAAGTAAACGATGATTCAGATGTGTTTTACACATCCGATCGCTTACTTGCAAGTCCTTCGGACATGATGCTTTGCGGAAGTGTCTTCACAGGACACATGTAGATGTGGTCTCGCAGATGCGAAGCTGGAAGATTGAAGTGGAGGCCTATAAATACCCAAAGAATAGTATAGTTTAGGGATCTGATGTCATTTGTAATAACTCAGTTACATACGCGTCTGTAACTTTCTCTCTCTAAAATTCAATAAAATCGTTCTTTCTTCCTTCGATCTTCCTATCTTTCCATTATTTGTATTCCTGATTTAGCGGAAATTGTCCACGGGGATAATTTGCTTTTTCAGTGGCGCCATCTGGATAGTGACTTGATTTAATTAAAAAGTAATGGAATCACTTATCGATTTGGGGAAGTCGTTGGTTGGTTCTTCGTCGGGGGGGGGGGGGGGGACGGAGAATGTAGAAGGAAGTCTATCCAAGTGAGACGTAATGACAGATTTTGCTTCTACTCCTAAGACGAAGTATTCGGCAGTGTCACAGATCGAACGTGATGCGGTTACACCGAATTCTAAAATGCTACCTGGCTTGGGATCTTCTGGTTAAAAAGTGAAGGAAGAAGACGATAATGATTTCAGCTTATCGAAACAGTTTGTCATGGTGACTCGGGACGACGAAAACAAGGATTTGTGTGTAAAAGAGTACGACGAGTTGGCTGAGTTTGATGTTGAGTTCTTAATCAGAAATAAGGCATTGCTATGGCAATTGAAGAAAAGGTAGTTGAGGGAGGATGTCAAGCGAATGGAGGAAAGTGCAGAAAGGAAACGTAGTGAGCAGCAAGAAGAAGAGTTTTTGAAGGAATGGGCTGATCAGATGCGTCAGAAGGAGCACATGTTTGACAAAGATCATCCTGTCAATAATTTAGACAGACGTGGCCTCGGTAAATGAGCTATGGTGAAAGATATAACTGTCCCATATATGCCTCAATCAATAATTTCGCATTCCAAATTTGCGCCATGGATTTTCGAGGCTGATTTCCGAAAAAAACTGAAACTACCTTTGGTTGTGGGAAAATATGCGGGTTTGGCTGATCCGGATGATCACGTATCTGAATTTTATTCTGCGGCACGACTAGAACATTGGACAAAGGAAATCTGGTGCCACATGTTTGTTCATACTTTTACCGGAATAGTAAGAGTCTGGTTTGACTCTTTGCCAGCAGGTTAGGTAGATAGTTTTGAGGATTTGAAAAACAAGTTTTTGCGACAGTTTAGTCAACAAAAGAGATGTATGAAATATCCGACAGAGGTACACAATATTCGTAGGAGGGATAATGAATCAATTGAAGATTTTATCACAAGGTTTAATAAAGAAAGTATGAGGGTAGAAGGGGCAGGTGACCAACTGCGAATATCAGGGTTTTGCCATGGGGTAAGGTGTGCACAATTAGTGGAAAAACTGCATGAGGACTTGCCTAGGTCGATGGATGTTCTGATGGATAAGGCAAGAGCTTTTGTGAGAGGAAAAAATGCATGTGCTTACTTAAACGGAAGTGATGGTAGGTTTGGTCAGATGCGACAAGGTTTTATGCCTTTTGGGCGTGAAAATGGGGGTCTGGTACGAGGTGTAGATTCGGTTCCGCAAAATAAGTGGTTAAGGGTCCCTCCGTCTAGGGGTAAGAATTTTGGGGGAACTTCGAGGAATGCATATGCGGATTATCGAGGTGCAAAGTTTGTGGAGCTGATTAAGACTCCAACACAGATCTTGGCAACTGAGAAGGTGGATCTGCCTGTGCCACCAAAAATAAGAAATGCACCCACAAGAAATTTGGACAAGTATTGTGAATACCACAAAGATAGGGGCATACCATGGACACATGTTGGACCTTGAAGAAAGAAATTGATAAGGCTGTAAGATCGGGGAAGTTGGGGCATTTGGTAAAAATAATCAGAAATAATGTACAGGGGGATGCACCTGTGATTAATATGATACAGATGCGAAGGTCGGATCAGTGTAGAAATGTTCAGGGAAAGAGTAATAAGCATGTGGATTGGAAATACCAGGAGATAACATTTCCTCCAATATTGGAGCAAATGGCGACGGAGGAACCGTCATAGTGTCTGCAAAAATCGGGGGGGGGGGGGGGGGTTGGTAAAAAGAGTATATGTAGATTGTGGCAGCACAACTGAAATTATGTATGAACAATGTTTTTGACAGATGGGACCTGTTGTATGTTCACAATTGATCGTTGCGATCAACTACTTTTCCTTTGATAGGTTTAGCAGGAGAAGTGGTTAGGCCGATAGGAGAAATAACTTTACCTATGACCATGGGTAATGGGCTGCAAGTGCGTCAACTGGATGTAACATTCTTGGTGGTCTCAGCAACATCTGTGTGCAATGTTATTTTGGGGAGACCGGTTTTGAAAAGGTTAGGGGCTGTGATATCGGTAATGCATGGGATGATTAAGTTTCCAACACCAGTGTGTATTGCAACTCTGGTTACAAATCCGGGTGTGGAGGTGCATGATGTGGATATGCGAGTGGGTGCAGATGTGACTGATCAGAGGGAAGTAAAAAGTGATAAATGGGCAATTAATTCGAAATTTCCAGATCAAAAATTGCAGGTTGGAAATGGTTTGTCGATTGAAGGACGGGGAAAGCTGTATATTTTGTTAAAAACGAATGTGGATGTGTTCGCTTGGGAGCCTTCGGATATGACGGGGGTACCAAGGTCATTTGCCGAGCATAAGTTAGCATTGTATCCCGGCAGCAAGCCAGTTCAACAAAGGCAAAGATGGATGGACTGTGAACGGGCAGAGGTAGTGAATGAAGAAGTAAAGAAGTTGGTAGAAGCTGGAATTCTAAGGGAAATACAATACACGGATTGGGTGTCAAATCCGGTGCTGGTAAAGAAACCTGATGGTTTATGGCGGATGTGTATAGACTTTAAGGATGTGAACAATGCTTACCCAAATGATTGTTATCCGCTACCGGAAATTGATCTTAAGGTTGATTCAAAAAGATGCCCTTTGGTCTTAAGAATGTGTACAAGGGATATCATCAAATATAGATGGCAGTAGAAGATGAAGATAAAACTTCATTTATTACAAGAAAAGGAATGTTTTGTTACAAAAAGATGCCCTTTAGTCTTAAGAACGCAGGAGCAACTTACCAGCGTCTTATGGATTGGGCATTTCAAAAGCAAGTAGGGAGAAATGTGGAAGCTTATGTTAATGACATTGTTATAAAGAGCAGAAGCGAGGAGGATATGTTTAGAGATATAGAGGAGACATTTGCGAAGCTTAGGGAAATTAACATGCGGTTGAATCCCAAAAAGTGTTCCTTTGGTATGATGTAGGGAAATTCTTGGGAATGATGGTAGATAAGGTAGGTGCGATTCTGCAAATGGGGTCACCATCTACAGTAAAGGATGTGCAGGTTTTAAATGGAAGGCTGGTTGCATTACAGAGGTTTGTTTCTAAGGCTGTGAAGAGGTCTTTACCGTTCTGCAAGTGTTAAAGGCCAGTGTTGAAAAATCAGGGTTTTGTTGGTTGGTAGAAGCTGATGTGTAAATTTGGATATATATAAATGTTGTCAAGTTTTAAATGGTTAATACCAAGTGACCAATCTACACACCAGGGCAGTGAACCCGTCGTATGCAGTACAGTGTTGGTAAGAACCGAATATCAATCCGTGGACGCGATGACAATCTCCCAATACCGAATCGTTGCTAATATTTAACCGAAGAAAGTGATTTTGAGAACTAACACTAAAAACTAAGCAGAAAAACTAAAACAGATAAAAACAGGATAACACGATGGAAAAATCAGTCGGAGAAAAGTATCACCTAGATAAGAATCCTCCAAACCCAATAAGACCCCTAGTTTTTGACTAATCAACACGATCACTATCCACTAATAATGAAAACCAAAATGAAATAGGACTTTAGAAACATCCTAATCACTAAGGTAATCCTAATTTTAGCACGGATAGAAAACTATGTAAAATTGTCCAATGGTCTAATCGCTTCGGTCAAAGCGGAGTGAACGCACACATAAAAGGAAACCACAAGAAAAGTCTCTCTAAATGGCCCCTAACACATGCAATGATTCTGAAATGAATAGCCCAGGACCTAGAAAACTCTAAACACGAATAAGCGAGCTCGAATCTTATGGTCATAAGGACCAAAACTCACTAAACAATGCGTAGCTATTTCCTAGTACATGAAATGAATTGGTCAACTCAATCTCATATAGATGCACACAAATTCAGCCCCAAAATCGTATCATATTATCATGTAGGAGGTCTCCGAATCATGTATTAATCAATAAACTCCAAAAAGTCAACCAATTAACAATAAGCTAATCAATAAATGGTTGTAGTTCTACATTCCACATCAAATAGCCCACATAACATGATAAAAACAGAAGCTAAACATGCATACATGTTCATCCAAGGCATCCAAATCAGAATCAATAAGCAATTTCATAAGATCATGTAGAAAGTCAAACGGGTCAAGAATCATCTAATCTAGGTGATACAATGGTAAGATCAGTCACAAAACATGATTAAAAATGATAAAAATCTAATCTTGATAACAATCATGATCATGAACAAGATTACAAAGATAAAATATTAAGATGCTAGATGAAAAATCCAAACCGAAAGGCTTAAAATCTTCAATCTTTAGCTCCCAAAGCTCAAATCTTTCTCCCTTGATCTTTCAAAATGTTTTCCAGAGGTTTTTGGGGGTTTTTCTAGGGTTTTTTCGAGGTTCCTCCAAGAAAACGGCTGAAAAAGTGCTTAATTAATACCTAAAAATAGGTTCTGATCGCGTAACAGGTATCTGGGCCGAAACTAGGCCTTTGGCAGAAGACTTTAAAACATTCTAAATATAAAATCAACAAAAAGCAAGTTCTGGCTGGGTGGTAGGGGTCTCGCTGGGTAACCCGGAGGTCACCGGTTCGACCCATGCGGTCTCTGCTTTCTTAATCTTTTTCGCGCTCGGCTGTGCATGCCTTCTCCTCTTGGGCTGTTAACTGTTGGGCCTGCTTTAATCTTTAATCTGGTGGGCCGAGAACAGAAAAGAGACTGGGCCGATGGCTGGATTGGGCTGTAAGCTGCTACTGCTTGGAACCGGGACTGTTTATTTATTATTTTATTTTTCTTTAATCAAGCATAACTTTTGCATACGAACTTCGATTCCGCTCTCGTTTTTTCCATAATTCTTCTAAATTCACCACGGATCCACCAATTACCTAAAATTTACAATAAAACACTTAAGCATCATATCTTTTTATAATTTTCCAATTAAAATTCTAATTTGAATAATTTTCTCAATAACAAACCAAATTAAATGTGAGTTTTAAATAATTATCAAATAATAACAAACGATCCACCAAATCATCTAAAATTCAAATATAAACATTTAAACACCAAAACTTAATAATTCTTAATTAAAAACCAATTATATGAAGGGATTTTATTTATTTATTTTATGTATAAGATGCCATGCATCAAATATCCCCACACTTAAAGCTTGCTTGCCCTCAAGCAAAATCTTATGCAACACTTCCACAAGCCAATAAAAAACGCAGCGTCCACCCAACCCAATGCAACTACTCAAGCCCACATGCATCGCAAATTCTCAAGATTTACACTTTTCAAAAGATTTATAATCCAAGAAGCAATTATGATAATTATATTAAAAAAAAAAACATGTAAATGCCTACTAGCTTGACACACATCAAGGTTCAATCAAACAAGCATCATACCCCTCACAATGATCACTCAACTCGGTGAAATTTAGTGGAGATGATTAAAAAGATCATCGATTTAAGTGGATCACTCAAGGCCAAACATGCACTTCATTGTCATAAGCTTGTATCGAAATCGCATCTCCACCAAAAAACATAAAACCAAACATAAATCAAGAGGACTTTCACGGGTTGTAATGTTAGGCTAGGGTTTAGGGTATGGAATGGGAATGTGAAACTGGCGAAGTGCTTAGAAATCCGGACTAGGAACAAAAGAACTAAACTATCAAACTTTTTTCACAAAAATAGACAAAACTAAAATCGGGTAATTTTGACCCGAACACATAAGCTAATCAAAACTCTATTTTTTTAGCTTTAACTTAGGTCTATGACCTCCAATATTGAGCTAGAATTTTCCCCAACCTTTTTTTTTTCATTTTTTCTCTTTTTTTTTTTTTTTTTTTTTTTTGCAATCTCATATGAATTCCTAGAATGGAGATTGAGTACTAGGAGAATCACACTTAATCACTATTTTTTTTAAGTATGAGTTGATGAAACAAACCAAAAAAAAATAAACAAAATCCTACACTAATCCGGATTTCTTCACACAAGGGTTTAAGAGCAAAATAAAGGCTAATCAAAAGGCTAAATGGGTCAAAAAGTGGGAAAATCAAACGAGAAGGAAAAAGGCTCAACGGGTTTTCTAAGGGATAATGTTTTAAGGTAGGAAAAATGATAAATTCAAAGAAAAAAAAGGCTAAATCAAAGGGCCTTAATCCTAATGCCTCTATCATTTCTATGCCCAATTTTAGTTCATGATCTCGACACGTAAACAACACAAGTTCTAAAACGAAAGCACATGATGGCATAACACTCAACCAAACGAAAGTGAGTAAATAATGTAACATATAATGCAATTTAGGCTCAAATAACTCACGGAATCGGATGGAAAAGGGCTACCGATATGATGCAAGCAATCTATCCCCCATCCGATAGTTTCACTAAGTAAAGCATCACATTTATTGATTTTATTTGAAAAAACACTTGCTTGGAAATACTTTTTCAAGAAACTCGAAGAAAAGGTTTTGACTAGAGACAAGCATCGTATACACGGGCGAGCAAAACGTCACAAATTACATCAACGGGCCCACTTCCATGTGCAATAAGACGGGCAAAAATCTCAATTTCAACTAAAAACAGGGGGATATGATAAGAAAATTTGAAATTTTTTTCTTAGATTTAAGCAATTTCAGTTCAATTTACCCCCATCCCCACACTTAATTCGTACATTGTCCCCAATGTACAATAAACAGACAAAATAAAGGGGAAAGGGAACTGAAATACTCCCCTAACACTGTCGCGTGCCAGAACTGCCTCCAACAGGACCAAAGTCCTCAAAAAATAAGAAACAGCTTTCGATAAATCAAGGCATCTGGTGGTCCGATGATGAATCTAGAAAGAAAACACAACTCAAGTGAAAGCAGTAAGCGGAGCGGGTCTTGACATCGGGCAAGTTTGAGAATTTTTAAACGTTTTGAAAAGTGAACATTTAATCAAAAGCGACCGTTTGATTGTCATTTATGAAGTGAACGATATGCTTTGACCAAAAGTTAACATGCCCGATAAACCCTGATACGGACCATTGATTGTCATTTATGAAGTGACGATCCGTATCCCCCAAATCACAACCAAATTATGGAAGCACATTTGCGGATCGTGGAAATGGAGATTGAGTATCCGACGGCCCGCAATTGTGCGTTACCTACAAACCCGCGAAGCATAGCCAGAAATGATAAGTCAATGCAATGTCTAATCGTGGCATGCTTCCAAAAACCTGCAAAACTTGAAACAAAAACATAAAACAGAACAAGAAAAGAAAAAAAATATGCAACTAAATCTAAATAAAACTACCTAAAAGTCTATGTAAACCACTAAAAAGTCAAACAATGCATAAAACAAGCAAACTAAAAGTAACCAAGTAATCGGGTTGCCTCCCGGAAGCGCTGAATTTATTAACGAGTCGAAAGTCGGACTCGAACCCGCGATTAAGTCAACCGGGGTCATGGACGTGACCTCCCTCACTACCGAATATGCTCGCATCCGACCCATGCACGCGCCACTCTTCAAACAAGGGCTCGACTCCCTTATGTCTATCACGCAAATACATGGCGTACACGTCGACTAACCACGTCCTATCACTCTTTGAAGACTTTTTCTTTAAATCAGGTGGCTTTTTCTTCTTTTTAGCACTCGCTTTATCCCCACACTTCTTCTTTTGCTGGCCCTGCAATGATTTAGTCGACTTGATAATAACTGAGGTGGGTCGGGTGGGTGATCTTTAATTACAATATAATGAACGACGGCCTGGTGATGTTTCTCCTGCTGCTCTTCCCTAAGTTGATCCCTAAGTCTCTCTGGATATGGAATATGAGGGATGTAGGGTCGGGGAACATATTTCTCCAATACTGGTTCCTCGGGTCGTGCTGTACTTGCTGGGCTTAGCCGCGGTTGCACCTGCCCAGGAACCTCTACCTTAATCTCCTCGTCTATCTCATCATCACTCTCCTCATCAACTGGCTCAGCACTGAACGTCGATTCTGGATCTGGAGTGGTGTTGTCATTCAGGTAAAAGATTGCATTCACGTATTGCTTAGGATATGACTGTGTGTGCTCTGGCAATCCTCCTGGTTTTCTCTCAGAAAACGATTTGGAAAGTTGACCCATGGTCCTCTCCATATTTTGCATATGAGCTGCTAAATTACTCAACTCTTTGGCCACCACAAGTATGTCATGCTCAGTCCGTAAAATCCTCTGATCATTCTTCTGTGAAGTTTTCTCATTCTGCTTGATAAACTGAGACATCATGTCAGTTAAATTCTTAAAACCTGAATCCTCCGTCGATGTCTGTTTGCCAACCTCTGGGTCATAGAAACCCTATTGTCTCGGTAGCGGTCTCGGCTGAAAGCAAGGCATTTTCGAGCTGAAATTTTGGTTGTTCTGCCACCCCTGATTGTAGTTATACGTGTTGGGTGGTGGATGGGCCTGGTCGGCCATGTAGTCGACCTGCTCGAGAATATCGGTGCTACCCCCGATAGGACAACATGTAATGTCGTGGGGTCCTGAGCACAGCTCGCAATACTTCACCTGCTGCTCCATCACCTGCATTTTGGCTATTTTCTTTGATAACGCCTCGACCTGCATGGACAGAGCTATAATAGGGTCAACCTGGAGGACTCCCTCTGTCGGTTCGGCTTACTCTGCGTGCTCGGCCACTGATAATCGTTTAAAGCAAGCTCCTCAAGTAAGTCTTGCGCCTCTTCGGGCATTTTACTACTTAATGTCCCACCAGCTGACGTGTCGACCGTATGTCGTGTGAGTGGATGTAAACCGCTGTAGAAAATCTGCATCTGCTGGTGTAGCTCAATCCCATGTGATGGACATTTTCTCAACAACTCTCTAAATCGCTCCCACGTCTCGTATAAACTCTCTGTGTCGTACTGAAGGAAGGAATATATTTTGTTTCTGAACATCGCAACCTTCGATGGAGGGAAATACTTTGAGATGAATTTCTGTGTCAAAATAGCCCATGACGTGATAGAACCAGGCGGGAGAGACTGAAGCCACGCCTTCGCTGCGCCGCGAAGGGAAAATGAGAATAATCGCAACTGGATTGCCTCTGCGGGGACCCCTTTGAGTTTGAAAGTGTCACAAATTTCAAGGAAGTTCGCGATGTGGGTCATCGGGTCATCACTAGGTAACCCGTCAAAATGAACATAGTCCATAATCATAGTGATGACCTGAGGCTGAATCTGAAAGTTATTCGCGTCCACCGCCAGACGGATAACACTCGACAACGCCCCGTCGACGTTGGGACGGGCATAATCTGCAAGCGTGCGCCTCTGATCTGCAAGCGCGGCCATCAGCACTGGTAATGCGCCCTCCACGTGTCGAAGATGATGGAAAACTCTTTCTGGCTCAGATAAAGGTGAGAATCGGCTCTGGTGGCGACGTATGCGCATAAATAGACAAAAATACAATAGAAATGACGAAACAGAAACATAAAAAGAAAAAAAAAACTAACCTAAAAGTCTAACTAACATGAAAAGGAAAACACTGGAAAAAAAAGCAAACTAGCAGCTAAACAACCAAAAGAAAACAGGTAAACAGATAAAACAAACAAGTGGTTAAACTACTAGCTCAGATATTTCTCGGAATCTGACGCGTCCCCGGCAACGGCGCCAAAAACTTGATGTGTAAATTTGGATATATTAAAATGTTGTCAAGTTTTAAATGGTTAATACCAAGTGACCAAACTACACACCAGGGCAGTGAACCCGTCGTATGTAGTACAGTGTTGGTAAGAACCGGATATCAATCCGTGGACGCGATGACAATCTCCCGATACCGAATCGTTGCTAATATTTAACCGAAGAAAGTGATTTTGAGAACTAACACTAAAAACTAAGCAGAAAAACTAAAACAGATAAAAACAGGATAACACGATGGAAAAATCAGTCGGAGAAAAGTATCACCTAGATAAGAATCCTCCAAACCCAATAAGACCCCTAGTTTGACTAATCAACACGATCACTATCCACTAATAATGAAAACCAAAATGCAATAGGACTTTAGAAACATCCTAATCACTAAGGTAATCCTAATTTAAGCTCGGATAGAAAACTATGTAAAATTGTCCAATGGTCTAATCGCTTCGGTCAAAGCGGAGTGAACGCACACATAAAAGGAAACCACAAGAAAAGTCTCTCTAAATGGCCCCTAACACATGCAATGATTCTGTAAGTCCCGAATTCGGTCCTAACACGATATCTAATCTCTAGTAAGAGTGCGGAATCCAATTACTAGAGATGATTCAAGATTAGAGATGCAGAAAACAAATTAAACACAATATAAACCAAATACTTTAACCTTGAATTCAGAAAATACGATGCACACGAATCCTTGGATTCGTCTGGTACACGATTTCTAGAGAGAATTCGATTATCTCTCTCTGCCTCTCCTTGACTCCTCCAATGGCCAACCCCCCCCCCCCCCAAATGAGGCTTATGTGAGTTTATATACTACTCACATAACCTTAGAAGGCTTTCCAAGCCCAAGCCCAATACACTTAATTAAACTAATTAATTGTAGTAAACCCACTAAGCCCAGCCCAACCTATTTAATACACAAGCCACTAAAACCGACCCTTACAATCTTCCCCTTGGCTTGTGGTATTAAATATGTTCATCTTTTGGAAATTCTTCTTCTTGTCATGCTGGTGTAGGCGTTGATGAAGATTCTTTCTTTGATAATCTTCATTGGGCTTCACGCTTCTTGGGAACTTGTCTTCATCAGCATCAGCTTGAACTTCTGAAAACTTGAACAAGTAATGAGAGGAAGATTCTCAAAAACTTGCTTTTCTTGAAAAGACTTTGGTTCTTGCTGAATCTTCAATAACTGTCTTCAGCTGCCTTTGAATTTAGAGGATAAAATTTTGAAACCTCTATTTTGGCAAACTTGGTTGTTGTTCTTCAGATTACACTATCTTGACTGATCTGCAACATTTGCTTCAACAAGTAACATGATGTCTTTAGCTTGAATAGAACCAACAACTTCCCCTAAGCAGTTGCTTTTCCAGATAGGGAAGTCTTGTTCGGTTGGTTCTTTAACTTGAGCAGTAGCAGCAAATGACTTTTCATCACGTTCAATCATCATCCTGTCTGACATAATTACATAAAAAAAAAATACAAACCACCAGACATATGATGAGTGCTGGTCTCAAGGTTAGTAGATGAATAACATCATTTTAACCAAAAACCTTATTATGGTTTTCTATAAAACTTCCCCTTAACCCAAGACCTCTTTTGAAATCATTTAAGATAATACAAATTATCTCTTCTCCCCCTGGGATAATGCATATTATCTCCCCCTGAGATAATGATTCTAGTGAGATAATGTTTATCTCCCTATTATCCCTCCTTCTCCCCCTAAAAATTGGGTACATTTTGGGGGGGGGTCCTATTTTCTTGCACAAAACCCACACAAACAGATTGAAACTTCTCAAATTAACCTGGCCAGGTCATCAGAAACAGCAAAATTAACTCAAAGACTCACACAAGAACAACTAATTAATAAACAAATATGAATCATGTCAAACATGAGAAGGCTTCTAAGAGATCAAACCGTATGAATCCGACTGAGGAACCCTTTTCAGCTTCTGTTACTCGAACACGTCCAGGTGATTGCCAATATATTGATCCAATTTAAACTCAAAACTCTTTCCTTAATCCGGCTGTTTGTTACTTGATTATCTTTTAATGTGAATTAATTATGGACAGAATATGATCTTCAACAAATCCTAGGTATATAGCATTGCACTCTATCAAGCATATAAATTCCCTACCACATATTGTCACAACTTGAACCAGAAGTTTGGAACTGAGCTCGAGACTTGGTTGAGAAAAGAAAATAATAGATCATGAGAGATGGGTATAATATACAAAGACTTATTTGATTTCATCTCAGAGGCATTTTTCAGTCAGGCGTTAACCTTTCTTCAAACACATAAGAATCATCACAAGTCAGGGCTGAAGGGTTTTTGACACTAGAGGGTCTCTTTTAGCGTGCACTTTGACATCTTTTGGGTTTTATAATATACAGCGATCTGCAAGCACGTTAGTAATCCTAACCAGGTCATTGCTCACGCAAAGCAGAGGTTAGGTTTACTAACACGTTGGTACAGTCTACACCAGGTCATTGCTTCCGCAAAGCAGAGGTGAGACTGACTAACGGCTTAAGTGTCCCCAGGTCTTTGCTCACGCAAAACAGAGGAGACACCAATTTTTTGAGCTCAATATCACACTCTTGCTGTCAAGCGTGTGTATCGGGAACTTGAACATGCAGTCAAATAGAAATGCAATTAACCTAAATGTTGTTACCCAACAAACTGCCATACGTTATCTTTAAGTGTGTAACGCATACCTTCTCAGATTTTAAGAGTTGAGCCTATCAACACATCACCTTGGATCGAGTCATTCACATCTGCCTTACGCGTGTCAGCCATCTTCAAAACGGACATTTTTATTTTGCTTTCCGACCTTCTCAAACACAAGCAGACAATTAAAAATTAAAAAGCACAAATAAAGAGGGGGCCTCTTTTCTAACTCTTCCCCTTGCTTTTTATTTTTTAATGACACTTTTATATATAATGTTTTAATTTTTTTATTTTTTTTTCATTTTTCATTCATTTTTTTTTCATTTGTTTCATTTTTTATTTTTTATTTTTTACTGACACACAAATAAGACAAAAACAAATAAATTTACATGCAACTGGCCAAGCTAATCTTCAAAGTATTTTAGCTGAAAATTTTTCAGAATTTGGGTTTTGACACACACACACAAACTTCATTGAATCAACATCCAAACAACCAACTTAACAGTTACCTTTGCTGATTTCGATCGATTTACCTCTCACAAGGACACATACTCTCCATAGAATATCTGCATGACATGAGGTAGAGAGATGCATCCTATCATGTGTTTGGAACAATCACTTATCAATAAACAAAAAATGTTAGTGATAGTCCTCCTTGACTGTTCCTGCACAAAGTGAGAGATCAGTTAGCCAATGGTACCCAGGCCATTGTGGTTCTGGGTACTCCCGAGGAGTCAATAAACGACACTTCCTTTAAACACATTCCTTTTGAGAAATCGGGGACTTGTGTTGTTGCTGACATGGTCTTTGGTTTCCAGGTCTGAGGTGATTTAACAGTTGTTTTAGTCACTTTTGGTGTTGTGACTTTAGGTGTTTCAACCTTCTTCAATTTAGGTCCATTTTTCAAAACAGTTTTAGTTACCTTTGGAGGGGTAACTTTAGGTTTTTCAGCCTTTTGTTGTTTTGAAAATCGTTTCTTCACCTTTTTATGAAAATTTTCATAATTTGGAAAAACATGTTTTTGATATGAAAATTTTCGTTGTTCTTTGACAGTGCCCCAATGTTGATCAGAGGGTTTTATCTTTAGGAATAGCAGTCTTCATTGCCTTAGGTGGTTCCACCTTCATTGGCTTAGACTTAACAGAATCCTGAGATGAAACCCTTTGACTTTGTGGATAGTAAGGCTCATAGGGGCGATACAAGCAGTTTCGGGCAATGTGACCAGCATTGCCACAATTAAAACAAGTCTGCTTCTTTGGGTAGAAGTCAGACATATAACCATTGGTCTTCTTGGGCTGTTAAGGAGCAGTATGACAGTTTGTCTGCATCATAGACCTCTATGCAGATCCAGTGTTGACTTTTGGCTGGTTCCAAGAAGCTTGAGTAGAGTTTGTCTTTGCTGTTCTTGTGCTCCCTGTACCCTTTGATGTTGAAGCACCATTTCACCAACTGGAACCACACAAAGAGATAGGAGACACAACCACTCCTTTGAGTTTTTCATCTTTGATCACAGCAGCAGATCTTGCATTTGGTGACTTAATCGTGATCTTTGGTCTTTCAACTCTAACTTCACTTGCTGATCCATCGGTGGACGAACCCAAACCTTTGAACTTTGAACTAAAGGAGGGTAGCTCGTATCCATAACCTTGCTCTTCATCGAACATAGATCCAGAAGTCATGAATATCTTCCCCTCAGGCATTGTTGTCATAATTACCTTCTCTCGCTTCACTTCATCAACCACTTTGAAATATACAGTATCTACTTGTGGATACTGTTTCAGCTTCTTCTCAGCAACAGGCGAGATTGTCTCATTTGAACTGGAACCAACACCCTCAGATTTGGAGTTATGACATATGTTGTACTTTTGGCACTCAGCATCTTCACTGGACACATCCTCTACTGTTCCTTCAACTTTACCACTTGCATCATGCACATTTTCAGTTGAGTCTGTAACATAAGTCATTGTTGACTCTTTATCAAGTTCTTCCTGCGTCATCGGTGTCACTCCAACCAAGACACTATCAACAGGAGGAGCAGCTTATTTATATCCAGATGTCGATCGATCAACTTGGTTATCATCAAGTAAAAGCCCAACAATATCTCTAGGAACTGGTGGAGGAATGATACTATTTAGAGCTTCAGATTTCCCTGTCCCATGCCCAGCTTTATCCTTCCCAACCTGACTAGTCACTATTGCACAAGATAAGGATTTACCAGCAGTCATCATACGTTGATTTCGGAGATGATTAGTGTCATATTTGACAAGCAGTTCATCATATTTATGTTGCAATTCATCTAACTGCTACTTCAACTCCGACACTTCTATCTTGGATCGATCATATAAGATAGACATTTCAGTGGCTAGGTCATAATATTTTTGTATGTCTGCTTTCTGAGCCTTTACCTTCTCTTTGCTCTTTTGCCATCTACCCTTGAACGAACTCTTAGCACACTGTGCGTCGAATAATTCTCTTTCCAAATTTGTTCGAATTTGTCTAAGGTCAGGAATTAGACGACCACATGTTGGATTTGAACACGTTGATGTTTCAGCCTCAACACCTTTAAGCGTGTTCTCTTTATCTTCCTTATTTTCTTCATAAGCTTTGTACAAAGCACTCCAGAGAGCTTCAGCAGCTTGGCATTTTCGGAATTCTTGAGCAATTTCTGGAGATAAGACCATGTTGATAGTTGCATAGGCCTCTTTATCTTTTTTAATTCTTTCCCTGTCATAATCAGAAAATTCATTCTCTTTCTTCCTATTAAAGTTTGCATGAAGAGGCGTGAAAGGACCATCTATCACCGATTTCCACAAATCCACACTTTTCTGATAATCTCTAAGACTGCATATCCATTCTTGAAAGTTATCAAAAGTCATCAAACAAGGAGGACATGTAGGATTAGCACATTCGTCTGATGAAGTTGTATCTGAACTCATTTTGAAGATTAAATTCGATATAAGATTCACCAAAATTGCAAAATCCAGAAACCTTAAAACTTTCGGTCCAAAAACGAAGACCTTAACGACGAATTTTGGAGATTAAATAGAATCCAACACGAAGAGCTCGTCGATATCTTCGATTCGACTGGTAATGGCCCCCCGTAACTCCAAACGTAGCTCCAGATATGACTCTTTTAGTGAAAACTGACCAAGCAGAGAAGCTGATTTCGATAGAGAACCGCTTTACGATCGAGAACCGCTTTACGATCGTGAACCACTTTACGATCGAGAACCTCAATATAGAACCTCTGATAGAGAACCACTTTATGATCGAGAACCTCAATAGAGAACCTGACAGAGAACCACAATAGAGAACCAGACAGAGAACCTCAATAGAGAACCTGACAGAGAATCTCAATAGAGAACCAGACAGAGAATCTTAGAGAACTTGACAGAGAATCTCAATAGAGAACCAGACAGAGAATCGAAAACCAGCTGTTAGAATAGAGAACCAGTTGTCAGAATAGTGAACCAGTTGTCAGAATAGAGAACTTGTTGAGAAAGTCAGTCAAACTTTCCAAAACTAACGGATTTCCTTCCAAAACTAGTTCCTTGATCGAAATCCTCCAAAACGAAATCCTCCAAACGAAATCCACCAACTCTAGGATCGAAAATCACTAAAAAAGACGATTTCTAGTGACAAATTTTCAAAAACTTGGATCAAACACCCCCGCATAGTCGAAAATCACAACACGAATAAAGAACCAGTCTTCAAAATCGAAAACCACCTTAGTCTGATAGAGAACCTGCAAGACTTATCAAAAACTCAAGAAAACCGTTAGACAATCTTGAATCGATATCGTGCGAGCCATGAAACACGCGTTTCTTTGCTCTGATACCAATTGTAAGTCCCGAATTCGCTCCTAACACGATATCTAATCTCTAGTAAGAGTGCGGAATCCAATTACTAGAGATGATTCAAGATTAGAGATGGAGAAAACAAATTAAACACAATATAAACCAAATACTTAAACCTTGAATTCAAAAAAATACGATGCACACGAATCCTTGGATTCGTCTGGTACACGATTTCTAGAGAGAATTCGATTCTCTCTCTCTGCCTCTCCTTGACTCCTCCAATGGCCAACCCCCCCCCCCCCCCCAATGAGGCTTATGTGAGTTTATATACTACTCACATAACCTTACAAGGCTTTCCAAGCCCAATACACTTAATTAAACTAATTAATTGTAGTAAACCCACTAAGCCCAACCCAACCTATTTAATACACAAGCCACTAAAACCGACCCTTACAGATTCTGAAATGAATAGCCTAGGACCTAGAAAACTCTAAACACGAATAAGCGAGCTCGAATCTTATGGTCATAAGCACCAAAACTCACTAAACAATGCGTAGCTATTTCCTAGTACATGAAATGAATTGGTCAACTCAATCTCATATAGATGCACATAAATTCAGCCCCAAATCCGTATCATATTATCATGTAGGAGGTCTCCGGATCATGTATTAATCAATAAACTCCAAAAAGTCAACCAATTAACAATAAGCTAATCAATAAATGGTTGTAGTTCTACATTCCACATCAAATAGCCCACATAACATGATAAAAACAGAAGCTAAACATGCATACATGTTCATCCAAGGCATCCAAATCAGTATCAATAAGCAATTTCACAAGATCATGTCAAAAAGTCAAACTAGAAAGTCAAACGGGTCAAGAATCATCTAATCTAGGTGATACAATGGTAAGATCAGTCATAAAACATGATTAAAAATGATAAAAATCTAATCTTGATAACAATCATGATCATGAACAAGAATACAGATTACAAAGATAAAATATTAAGATGCTAGATGAAAAATCCAAACCGAAAGGCTTAAAATCTTTAATCTTTAGCTCCCAAAGCTCAAATCTTTCTCCCTTGATCTTTCAAAATGTTTTCCAGAGGTTTTTGTGGTTTTTCTAGGGTTTTTTCGAGGTTCCTCCAAGAAAACGGCTAAAAAAGTGCTTAAATACCTAAAAATAGGTTATGATCGCGTAACAGGTATTTGGGCCGAAACTGGGCCTTTGGCATAAGACTTTAAAAACATTCTGAATATAAAATCAACAAAAAGCAAGTTCTGGCTGGGTGGTAGGGGTCTCGCTGGGTAACCCGGAGGTCACCGGTTCGACCCCTGCGGTCTCTGCTTTCTTAATCTTTTTCGCGCTCGGTTGTGCATGCCTTCTCCTCTTGGGCTGTTAACTGCTGGGCTTACTTTAATCTTTAATCTGGTGGGCCGAGAACAGAAAAGAGACTGGGCCGATGGCTGGACTGGGCTGTAAGCTGTTGCTGCTCTGGAACTGGGACTGTTTATTCATTATTTTATTTTTCTTTAATCAAGCATAACTTTTGCATACGAACGTCGATTCCGCTCTCGTTTTTTCCAGAATTCTTCTAAATTCACCACGGATCCACCAATTACCTAAAATTTACAATAAAACACTTAAGCATCATATCTTTTTATAATTTCCCAATTAAAATTCTAATTTGAATAATTTTCTCAATAACAAACCAAATTAAATGTGAGTTTTAAATAATTATCAAATAATAACAAACGATCCACCAAATCATCTAAAATTCAAATATAAACATTTAAATACCAAAACTTAATAATTCTTAATTAAAAACCAATTATATGAACGGATTTTATTTATTTATTTTATGTATAAGATGCCATGCATCGAAAGCTGAGGAGGCATTTAAGCAGCTGAAAGAATTTTTTATAACACTTCTAACATTAACTGCTCCGATTGCGGGAGAGACTTTACAGGTGTACTTGGCAGTTTCGAAAGGGGCAGCTAGTTCAGTGTTAATGGAAGGGGCAGCTAGTACAGGTATACTATGTTAGTAAGGTTTTAAAAGACTATGAGATTCGGTATTCACCAATGGAGAAGCTGGTGTTGTCGCTTGTGTTATCGGCGAGGCGTTTGCGGAGGTATTTCCAGGCACATACAGTTGAGGTTTTAACAACATCTTTTATGAGTCATGTATTACGTAAACCGGAAGTTTCAGGGAGAATGGTAAAGTGGGCGGTTGAATTAGGACAGTATGATATTCAGTTCAAACCAAGGGTGGCCATTAAAGGCCAGGTTATTTCTGACTTTTTTAGCAGAGATGCCAGTTGGATGTGTGTTACAGGATGCAAATGGTGACAGTTCCGATGTACAGCAAAGTTCAGTAAAAGGAGGTTGGAAGTTATTCACAGATGGATCTTCAAGTGATGATGGAGCAGGGGCAGGTTTGTTTAGGTTTTTGTTTATCACATTAATAAATATGTTCCCTTTATAGGTTTTTGGTAATGAGGGTGCATGTGTTTGTCTTATTTGGCAGGGTTGTTATTAATAAGTCTAGAAGGGGATGAGTTGACATATGCTCAAAAATTTGATTTCAACGTATCTAATAATGAGGCTGATTATGAGGCACTATTAGCAGGTTGTTAAAGTTAATTTTAGTTAACAATTTTGGAAAGTTGTCTTTTTCAAAGATAAATAAAAAAATGGAGGATATGTCAGGAATGGTAATGGGTAAACTAAGCATGCGTGTGGTATATTTTTGAGTGTAGGGTTAAGTTTAGCTAAGAAAATGGGAGCAGTAGATGTGAAAGCGCATGTGGATTCACTACTGGTAGCTAATCACATTAAAGGAGAATATGAGGCTAAGAGTGCTATTATAGCACTCTACTTGTCGCATGTGAAAAATTTGATGAATTCATTTGCTACTTGCGAGGTGGAGCATGTGCCATGGGGAAAAAATAAAAAGGCGGATGTATTGAGTAAGTTGGCATCAACTTCATTTCAACATTTGGCTAAGGAGATAAGGGTGGAAGTGTTAGAGGAACCATCAGTTATGGCAAAGCAGGTGGTAGCTATATTGGTGGAGGAGGAAGCATGGTTTGGGCCTATTCTGAAATATTTGAAAGATGGGCATTTGCCAGAAGATAGAGAAGAGGCAAGAAAGATTCGGGTGAATTATTTGCAGTATCAGTTGCAGAATGGAACTTTATATAGGAAGACATATCTCGGTCCATTGTTAAGATGTTTGACAAAAGAGGAGGCAAAGAGAGCGGTACAGGAAGTGCATGGAGGCATTTACGGAAATCATATGGGGCCTCGCATGTTAGTTAACAAGTTAATAATATTAGGGCATTATTGGTCGGGGATGCATAAGTTGGTTGCGGAGGAGCTTCGGTAATGCGACAGATGCCAAAGACATGCCCCAGTAAGTTTGAAGGCGAAGCATGAGCTTGTACCGGTCACAACTGCATGGCCATTTCAAAAATAGGGGATTGATATTGTAGGACCATTTCCGGAAGCCGCAGGACGTGTCAAATTTCTCATTGTTGCAGTGGATTAATTTACAAAGTGGGCAAAAGTGAAGGCGGTGGCAAGTATCACTGGGCAACATGTAAAGAAGTTTGTGTGGGAGTATATTATATGCCGTTTCGGATTGCCTTTACATATAATATCGGATAATGGTAAGCAATTTGTAGATGATCCTTTCAGAGGATGGTTCGAAGAATTGGGTATAGTACAAAATTTTGCATCTGTGGCTTATCGTCAAGCGAATGGTCAAGTTGAGCGTGTTAATAGAAGTTTGGTGGAAGGATTAAGATGCGTTTGGAAAAGGCAGGTGGAGGTTGAGTCGATGAGCTTTCGCATGTGTTGTGGGCGCATCGGACCATGCCGAAAACAAGTAATGGCGAAACCCCGTTTAGTTTAACATATGGAACAGAGGCTGTTATACCGGCGGAAGTTGGTTTGCCAACACAAAGGATGGTTGAGGTTAGAGACAATGATAAAGAGTTAAGAATGAATTTGGATCTGCTAGAGGAACGAAGGGAAATGGCTGCCATTAGAGAAAGCCGGTACAGATCCGAAATGGAATAGTATTACAATGCACATGCTAAGGTATATCAATTTAAGGAGGGAGATTTGGTGTTAAGACACAATGACGTTAGTAGGGTTGAGCCTAAGGGAAAGTTAGCAGTACAATGGGAAGGGCCATACAAAATTTCGGAAGTGCTAAGGAAGGGATTTTATCTTTTGGAGGACGGGAATGGAAACTTGTTATCAAGACATTGGAATGGAGTGCATTTGAAGAGGTATTACTTGTAATCCTTGAAAAAATGGAAAGTGTACAAAATTGAAAAATATTACATGTGGATATGTCCCATTTTGTTAATAAGTTTTTTTTTTGTGGTTGTTACGATTGTTAAAAAAAAAGACATACGCATGTGATGAATTTGATCCGATAGATCATTGAAATGGTTGGCCACCATGCGTCGTATGAAAGATGCGGTTTTGATAAACCAAATAAATTGATCGATTAATTTAGCATCCTTACAGATGCGACCTACGGGGTCATAAGAGGTAGTTACGCACTATCCATGTTCCCGGAAGTAATTTATAAAAAGGCTAAAGTTGCTCTTAATTCCGGATGTGGTCTAAATGGCCGATTAAAGTAACTATTTGTTACAATTGTTAAAAAAAGAGAGTTGGTGAAAGGAAAGAAATGTTTGATATGATTGAACATGTGTTATTAAGAAACTTATTCTATGTGTATGGTTATATTGGAAGCTTAAACTGGTAACATGGACGCATGTGACCACTTAAGTTGATAATATAATTTATACACATGCGAATAAGGATCTACCAAAGCATTGATAACATGATAATATGATAAAGTTATAATCATTCAAAATACAAACCATAGAGTAAGATAGAGCATAAAGTAAATTGTTCAAAACTTAAGCTCTACACATACGGGCATTAAAGATAAGTCCACTCGCAGGTGGAGCAAAGTTATCATTGTTTGTTCAAAAGTAGCAAAGATAGGTCATACCTGAGAGCTTCATGGGTGATGGACAGTGTTGGGAGTTGGTTCGGGAGCAAGTAGTTCTTTGATTTGACTGAGAGGGGCATCAGGGAGTTCTTTGCAAGTGTTAGGAAATGTGAAAGCAAGCTTGGGAAATACGACTCTAGCTTCCTTAAGCTTCCAGGGCGCCTCAGGATCAAACCCAACACAAGTTTCAGCAGTAGCGCTCGGATCATGGGCAAAGAAAAGACCTGCTCGGATGCTTTATTGAATCCACATGCGTTCATGTAATTGGTCATGTTTGCAATTGCTAAAGTGAGGTTTGGGCTTTTAAGAACCTTCTCTACCACCGCAGGGATTCCTTTTTGTGATCAACCATTTTCTTTCATCCTCGAGTGTTTTCCCGTCTGTCTCCATCATGTTTTTTTCATCGTTAAATGCAGTCTTGATGGTGTGAAGTTCTAAGGATAAAAGACAAGGTATAAAGAAAAGGTGGAGTTGTTTAAATTATAAAAATGGATCCGAAAGTATATAATGAAATACAAGATACCGGAAGTGGCCTGTTGGAGTTGAAGCTGCAAAGATTCAAGTTGATCATCCTTTTCTTTTAGGGTTCTAACATAATAAGAGAATTGTCCTGCTTCTGTTTCTCGAGACTCTCTATCAAGGTTATTGAGCTGCTCAGTGACTGTTCTACATCAGCAAGTCTAGAAGAAAGGGCAGCGTTGGATTGATTAAGTTCATGATTTTCCCTTTGAAGGGCCTGAGTTTTCTCTTGAAGTCCCGGCTTTGCAACTGCGACCAGCTTTGTATTAAGAGTTTGAAGTTGGAACTCCGCTTTGATCCAACGACTGTAAAGCTCAAGAATGGTTGTGTTGCTGCTTGCATAGTTGGAAACAACCTTCGAAGAAAATTTAGGAGCAGACATCTCTAGGGACTGCCTCACATCACCAGGACCAATTACCTTCAGGAAAAAGTCTTTTGCACATGCAGGGTCAGAAATACTGTCCTTATTGGTAATGTTCCAAGTAGGGATGAAAAGTTCATCAAGACCTAATGAAAAGTTGTTGCGAGAGGCAACCAGTTTGGCTTCGTTTCTAATCCAAAGAGCATATGTAAAGCTGACAGGGTTGGAAGTGGATCCGTGACTTGTGGAGCTGCAGGAAAAGAAGTGTATTGCTAATGGTGTTGTAGAGGTAATAGGAGAAGGGATCATGGTTTGGGAAGCAGACTGAGGAAGTTCATTATCAGAAGAGGGAATCACCGGAGAAGGGGTGCTAGTTAGATCGATAGTTTGACAGGGAGACTGAATAAAATCAGCAAAGGAAGTGTTTACTAGGTGTACCAAACTTGGTGGAGACAGAATAGATGCATTTCCGTCTTCGGAAGTAGGAGAAGGGGTCCCTTGGTGAAATTCGCCTTCGAGATGGTCGGATAAGGCTTCAACAGTTGAGGAATACTTTGTTTTGGATCGAGTGGTGGGAGACTTTCTGGTTTTCTTTTGTGCAGGTTATTCTTCTTCTACTTCAGTTTCAGGAGCATTTTTGTTGGGTTTTGCTATCATTTTCTTTCTCTTCTGAATCACTGGTGATGAAGTAAGCGATGATTCGGATGTGTATTACACATCCGATCATTTACTTCCAAGTCCTTCGGAAATGATGTTTGCCAGAGGTGTTGTGTAGGTATAGGTAAATGCGATCTTGCAGATGCGAAGCTGGAAAATCGTGTGCAAAGCCTATAAATACCCGAAACATAAGATAGTTTAGGGGTTCAGATTCATTTGTAACTTTGTACTTACACATGCGTCTGTACTTTCTCTCTCTATAACAATCAACAAAAGCTTACTTTCTCCATTGTTATCTTATACCTTTCCATTACTCTTATACCTGATTTGGCGGCAAATTACCATTGGTGATTACTTGCTTTTTCAACTGGGAAGTAGGATGTCATTCTTTCGGTTGAGATGCACTTGCTATGTGTGTTGTTTCTATTGGAAGTGGGGTTTCATTGGTGGTTTCTTCAACATTAGGTGAGGTAGGAACTACGAAAGGATATGTATCCTTTGCGACTTCGGTTTTGCTGAACTTAAGTTGATTGAAATTTTCAATTGGAGAGCGCTTGACAGATCCATGGCTGCAACAAAAGAAAAGAAAAAAAAGAAGGTCATAATATGTTAAAAATGTGAAATAATTAAACTGATTGATTTGCAATTATACGCACTCTCTTTTCCATAGAAAGTGACAGGTCACATATGGGGAAAAAATGAGTTGTTGCATATTTTAGCAATAACCAACATTTTCTCCGGAATTCTCCTGATGGGGTGAATGAATTTACTGATTAATTCATAAGTGGGTTGGTGAACTTCTTCCTTAGTTGGATTTATGTCATGAACGGTGATTCTAATATCGCGCCATTCCATGGTGGGGGGTAAACATGAATTGTCGAGGTAGAAAAACTGCTCTTTCCAATGGCGATTAGTGGGTGGTTTTTTAGTATACAAATGTGAAATGTCTCTTCTCTTCTCGAAGGTATACCAATCACCTGACATGGTGAGTCGGTAGAATGCTCGGAAAATTATCAGTTGAGGCTCAAGGTTGAGTGCACGACAGGATAACTCAAAATGATTCAAAATGCCTAAAGCAGGCGGGTTGCATTGTGATAAATGAATCTCGAAATACGCTAGGGCTTGAAGGAGAAAGGGGGTAAATGGGATTCTGTAAATGGCAAGGCGGATGGAGTCTAGATACAAGTCAAACTTTTTATCAGGAAAAGGATGGATGGGTTTGCCTTCATTTGCAAGTACTGGATTTAAGTTTCTAGGAATACGGAATTCTTTTATAAATTCATCTAGTTCTTCTTGAGTAATTTGGGGGTAGGAAATGGAAAGGTTATGCTTTAAGGGGAGTTTTTGGTGGTAGCCATGAGTGTATAATGTAAAAGAAGGTGGTAAAAGCAAAGGATCGGAAAGAAGAACTGACCTTGAAAAAGGTTCGATTGATGAAGGCAATGCAGAGAGCGATGGTGAAATTTGCAAAAGAAATTTGGTAAAAATTTAGGGGAAGAAGGAGTGGTTTATATATCGGCTATCTATCAAGCGGTTTATGGAAGTGGTTTATACGGGACGCTTTTGTAAAAGCGGGTTCTACGGAGGGTATAAACGGAAAGTAAAATTTTAAAAGTTTTGAAAAGATTCTTTTATCATAACTCTTGATGTGATAGAAAACAGAATAGGTACGGGTTTTAACACGCGACATTGATGGACACTTGAAAACTGTAACGTTAGTCATACGTGTCAGATTGTACAGATGCAACCATAGGATGTGCAAGCGACCCTTTATATTCAAAAGTAAGTCTATTAACCTTATTTTCTCACTTAATAGACTTGGGGGACTTGATGAAGTAAACGATGATTCGGATGTGTTTTACACATCCGATCGCTTACTTCCAAGTCCTTCGGACATGATGCTTTGCGAAAGTGTCTTCTCAGGACACAGGTAGATGCGGTCTCGCAGATGAGAAGCTGAAATATTGAAGTGGAGGTCTATAAATACCCGAAGAATAGTATAGTTTAGGGATCTGATGTCATTTGTAATAACTCAGTTACACATGCGTCTGTAACTTTCTCTCTCCAAAATTCAATAAAATCATTCTTTCTTCCTTCGATCTTCCTATCTTTCCATTACTTGTATTCCTGATTTAGCGGCAATTGTCCACAGGGATAATTTGATTTTTCACATGTCAAGAAGCTTCTTGACCCTGCTTTCCTTGACACACATTTACGCGTCATATGGACCCTTTTCTTGACGTGCAAAAAGCGCCAAGAAAGCCTTTTATTAGTAGTGTAAGGGGGCGCTTGGTTCACGGAATTCATTGGAATTTGAATTGGAATTGGATTTGGATTTGGAATTGGAATTCAAATGAATTGGAATTTGAAGGAATTGGAATTCAAAGGAATTGGAATTTAAATTCTAATTCCAATTCCACTGAAATCCGCGAACCAAACACACTATGGAATTCAAAGGAATTGGAATCCAAAATAATTGGATTTAAATTTCAAAATTAAAATTCAATAAAAACCACGACTGGACCCGTCTCATGGACCAGTCCGGCCCGACCAGACCCCCCAGACCGACCGACCCGACCAGACCCCCAGACCAACCAGACCCGACCCCTGGACCAGACCGACACCCAGACCGACCCGACCCTGAACCGACCCGACCCCCGGACCCGACCTGACACCCGGACCGACCCCACCCGAGACCAGGACCGAACCCCCGAACCCGACACCCGGCCCGACCCGACACCCGGACCAACTGAACCCGACCCGACCCCCGGACCGAACCCCGGACCCGACCCGACACCCGGTTCAAGGGTCCGGTCGGGTTCGGGGTCCGGTCGGTCCGGTCCGGGGTCGGGTGGGGTCCGGTCGGTCCGGTCTGGTTCGGGGGTCCGGTCTGGTTCGGGGGTTGGGTCGGGTCCGGGAGTTGGGTCGGGTGGGGTCCGGTCGGTCCGGTCCGGTCCGGTCTAGTCCGGGGGTCCGGTCTAGTCCGGGGATCCGGTCGGGTTCGGGGGTCTGGTCGGTCCGGTCCGGGGTCGGGTGCGGTCCGGTCCGGGGGTCGAGACGGGTACGGTCGGGGGTCCGGTCCGGGGTTCGGGTATGGTCAGTCGGGCCCGGGGATCGGGTCCGGGGGTCGGGTCCGGTCAGTCCAGTTCGGGGGTCGGGTCGGGTCGGTCCGGGTGTCGGGTCCGGTCGGGTCCGAGGGTCCGGTCGAGTTCGGGGGTCCGGTCGAGTTCGGGGGTCCGGTCGGTCCGGTCCAGGGTCGGGTGGGGTCCGGTCGGTCCAGTCCGGTTCGGGGGTCCGTTCGGGTCCGGGGGTTGGGTCAGGTCCGGCGGTCCGGTCGGGTTCGGGGGTTGGGTCGGGTCCGGGGTCGGGTGGGGTCCGGTCGGTCCGGGGGTCCGGTCGGGTTCGGGGGTCCGGTCGGTCTGGTCCGGTCCGAGGGTCGGGACGGGTACGATCGGGGGGTCGGGACGGGTATGGTCGGGGGTCCGGTCCGGGGTTCGGGTCTGGTCAGTCGGGTCCGGGGATCGGGTCCGGTCGGTTGGGTCCAGGAGTCGGGTCCGGTCAGTCCAGTTCGGGGGTCGGGTCGGTCGGTCCGGGTGTCGGGTCCGGTCAGGTCCGATCGGTTCGTTCCACGGGTCGGGTCCAGTCGGATAGTTGTCTTCGGTGTGGAAGGAATGTGAAATCCTTTATTATTATGAAGTAATGTGAAATCCATTGAATGAAGGAATTTGATGGAATTTAATCAAATTCCAATTCCAATTCCCTTATTAACCAAACACATTAAATATGGAATTCAAATTCCAATTCCACTGAAATCCGCGAACCAAACACACTATGGAATGAAATTCGAATTCCAATTCCAATGAATTCCCACGAATTCCATCATACCAAACGCCCCCTAAGTGTTTATATTTTTGTGTGCGGTATATTATTGTGCTTAGTCAATTATCTTAACTTTGATCAAAAGTTGTTGTTATTAGTTTCTTCTGATTAACTAAATAGTTAAGAAATAAGTATGAAACTTTTTGAATATCGTTAACTAAATAAAAATGAACTTTTCGTATCCCACCCATTTGAACCGATTTGGACCGACCAAGTTTGAACCAAGTTAATATAACTCGTTTCGACTAGGCGTATTTTTATCCCCGCTAATTGAAAATTTTGGATCCGTCATACCCTACCCATATGGGAGAGGTTGAAATGAGAAGTTTGTTTTGAGTAAGAAGAATAAGAAAAAATTTCAGCTATTGGATCTTGATCTAATAAAAAAGAAAGGAGTATTTTAGTCTTAACCATCTTTTTTGACTTTTTACTTACTTCCTCCATTTTTTTAAACACTCAAAACTTTCACATATGATATTATTTTTTTTTAATTACACAATGATCTGAACATTTTCACACAATGATCTGAACATTTTGATACAACTGAAAGAATATATATTTTTTTTTATTTTATATATAACAACACACTACGCGTTTTAAAGATAAAAAAGGCTCGTTTTTATGGTGTAGTTTTTTAAAAAAAAAATAATAATGTTGTATCTAAGAGTTATGAAGGTTTAAAAAATGGAGGGAATTTGATAAAAAGTCAAAAATATCATTCCATCTTTTGTTTTCTTTAGTTTTTCTCTCTAATCTTATATAGGAAAATTTTGGACGATACATCTTCATTTAATTGAAGATCTAATGGCTATGATTCATTCTTATCTTTTTTATTCAAACTAAACTTCTCACAATAACCTCACCTTTACCCATATATACCACTTGCCCTTAGAGTTTGTAGAAACATAATTTTTGTTGAGACTAGACGATAAAGGTTGGAAGAAGGAAGAAATTTTGGATGACTGAAACGATATGATCTACGTAAGTTAATTATAACGTTTAAAGAATCGAAAGCAAATCAGTAGTCAGTGTATAATGTAGCATATATACCATATATATGTAACTGTTTAAGTGTATTGAAAACGACCATGCATGTAGATCCAATGAGTAGTTTTACTCATACGCAAAGACGCTCTTGATTTGATTTGTCAATATGGAACTACTAATTTGGCGGTGAGTATATTAAATGTGGTGTGTATGCCTGTGAAATATATATCCGAAAATTTAGAATGTGTACGTACACCCGCTATACCATAAACAAAATATTGAGTGGATTTCTCAGGGCATGAGGTATACTCATGTTAACTTAACATGTTAACATCGTCACATAGGCGCCACGTCAGTTTTAACACCACAATAAAAAGTTTAACATGGGTGGGGATACTCCATGTGGTGTTAAACTTATTTTATTTTATTTTTTCTTTTTACTTTCCAATTATTTTAATGACTACAAATCGGTTTTTTTTTTTTTTTTTTTATGGCCTTCGAATAATTAAAATAAATTAAAGAAAATGCTTAAATAATTAAAATAAAAAAAAAACACTACAAATAGATTTCTTAAAAAACATAAAAACTACAAATATTCCAAAAAAAAAAACAACTACAAATACTTCATTTAAATAAAAAAAAAACTACTTGTCCTCACGTAACTCCGTCATGATTTTTCGCTTTTCTTTCTCAATCATATCTCGTTGCTCCGGAGTCAAGTTCGTGGTATCCAGCCTTGAGGTGGAGGGTTTTGCCCCCATTGAGCGTAATTGGTAAACGAGGGGTTGGGGTTGTAGACGTTTGAGGGTTGTTGACCCAAAAACAACGGGTTAGGTTGGCCCCCCCACATCGGCATATGCCACGGTTGAAGGTTCTGGTTGTTGGGAGGGGTGTTGTTTGAGGAATCTTGATTTTGTTGGTTTGGATTCATGGTGTTTTTTTTTATTAAATATTAAAGAAAGAAGAAGTAGAATAGAGAGAAAGGTGTAAAAATATAAATAAAGTAGGGTTTTTATAGGTGAAAAGGTAAAAAAATTGGGTGAATTAAAATTATTTTTTTTATTTAATACCCCCAACGTTCGAAAATAGTACCGTTGCCAACGTTCCTTTTGCTTTAACGCCTGTTGAGAAGTTGGCGTGGGAGTATGGCGCCGCCATATAACGCCAGGGGGGGGCGGTGTTGGGGCCACTTGGCGCCGCCAAACTCCTCTATGGCGCCGGTACCGGTATACCCCTTGCCCTCATAGATAATCAATATTTTATTTTTATAAATTTATAATGTTTTATTTATCTTAATCCTAATAAACCAATAAGATTTGTGCCACGTGTCTTATTTATAAAGGATCTACATCACCACTGCCACATTCAATCTCACAAGCAATTACCAATTTAGTAAATCATCAATTAAGATTAATTACCAATTTTGTCAAAATTAAAATTTTATTTTAAAATTTTGATAAAATTAATGTACATTTAATTAATTTACTCAATAATTTAAATCATTTTGTGGAAAGTAATCAACAACTTGTCACACTTAATAAGTTTCTTAAATGTATTAAATTATTATGTAATATACTATAAGAATTTTATATCAATCATAATTTTTAAATTTCATGATCATTATCTTTTTCTTTTTTATTTATCAATATTATGAATATATATTCAGCCCGTGTAATACACGGGTTAATAACCTAGTGTTTAATAAAAAAATATATATAAAATCATCGGTTCGGATTTTTTTGTTTAGTAAGGTAGTTTGTTATAGATGAAACATGACAACTCAAACTAATGTAAACTTTGATGATTTAAACATCGAACAGAGGGGCGGAACTAGAAATTTTTTTAAGGGGTAGTAGAAAATTTTATTGGAAGTAGTTTGGAGGTAGCGTCCCTAAAAATTTTAATTTTTTATTTTGAATAAATTGCTTAAAGAAAATGAAATTACAAAAATTTTCTTCATATAAGTTTTATTGCTTAGAGCTTTAAACAAATTAAGGCCATGCTAACTTGGTGGTTGGCATATCCAAACTTAAGTGTTGATGACACTTTGACCCAAGTTCTAAGTCTTGGGTAATTCTTCTTTTTTTTTCTAATAGAAATAAAGCTGGAAAAAAAATGAAAAGATGAGTAAATGCTTCGCCCAAGATTCGAACATAAGACATCCAAGTAAAAACAAAGAGAACCTACCAGCTCCTCTACATAAGAATATGGTAACATTTTGAAACAAATGGGATTTAAGGGGTAAGGGGTATCACAAGTACATACAATGATAAAAACCAAAAAAAAAATATTTTTTTCAACTTTGTGTTCGAGTTTAAGGGGTAGCCCGTGCTACCCCTGGACCCTATATAGGTTCGCCTCTGACCGAACAACAAACACACTCACACAGATATGTGAGTCTAATACAAATGCAGCGAAGAACAAACAAACTACACAGAGATGAAAGAACTCTCTGATCTACCAGATCATTAACACAATGATCTAGACTCTACAACTAAAGAATGAAGACTCAAGCGCACTTGGAATAGGGACGATGTAGAACGTATGCAAACCCTAGAAACGCACAAGTATAAACAACGACTTAAGTGATAAAAGAAAACCTAGCGGCTTCCTTTCTTTATATATCCAGCAGCCGTAGCAAGCGGGTATAAACCCGGGTCTTAACCCGAACAACTGCATTACCCAGCTAAGCCTACACAACAATCCTAAGCCCAACATCAACAACTCTTGAGCCCAAAGATTCCTGCAAACAATTGAAAGAAAATTTTTAATACATATTTAATAAACCTGAACCCGTTTAATGATTTGAACTAGTATTAACCCATTGTTTTTTAACATCCCCCCTTAGTTCAAGTCACTAAACGAATCAAACATATTCAGTTTATTACACAATATTGGTGTTGAAAACTGACAATCCCTTAGTAAAAATATCAGCAGATTGTTCATTTAAAGAAATACCACATATACGAATTATACCATCAGAGACTTTTTCTCTCAAGAAAAACCAATCTATGTCAAAATGTTTCGTTCGATCATGAAAAACCGGATTGGCTAAGATCGACACAGCAGCTTTATTATCACAGTAAAGACTCACTGGTAATGAAATAGGTACTTGGAATTCATTAAAAATATTCAATATCCACAAGAGTTCACATGTGCCATGACACATGGATCTAAATTCAGCCTCAGCTGACGAACAAGAAATAGTGCTCTATTTCTTGGACTACCAAGACAACAAAGAATTACCAAACATAATACAATATCCGGTAATAGACCTTCTAGACACAAGGCATTTGGCCCAATCAGAGTCAATAAAAACAGAGAGTTCACAGCTGCTATCATTCTCAATAAGAATCCCTTTACCAGGAGAAGACTTCAAATATCTACCTTAATGCGACATTTATATGAGATTTATTTGGTTTGTGCATAAATTGACTTAAGAACTGAACAATATAAGAGATATCAGGTCGAGTATGTGACAAATAGATGAGTTTACCAACCAATTTCTGATAATTTGTAATATTTTCCAAATGAGACGCATTCTTAGTTAAAGAGGAAACAATATAATTTTGCTCAATAGAAACAGAAACAGGTTTTGCAGCAGTTAATCCAAAAAAAGAAAGCAACTCTAAACAGTATTTTGTTTGTGATAAGCATAAACCTTTAACAGTTCTAATCACCTCAAAACCAAAAAAATAGGTTAGGTCACCTAATCTTTGATTTTAAACTGATCTTTAAGAACCTGTTTTACAGTAATTATACCACTTTGATCACTACCCGTGACTATAATGTCATCAACATACACTAACAAAATAACAATCTCTTTACCACTAACTTTAAAGAACAACGAATAATCACTCTTACTTTGACAAAAACCAATTTTACACAACACACCAACCAATCTTTCATTCCACATCCTAGGGGCCTGTTTCAGCCCATATAAAGATCTATTTAACTTGCAGACCTTAGTCTCAGTTTCAGAAAAATAACCCTCAGGAAGGGACATATAAACATCTTCATTTAAGTTACCATACAGAAATGCATTATAAATGTCTAATTGTAGCAAAGACCAGTTATTTTTAATAGCTAGACTTAGAACACATCTAATTGTGACAAATTTGACAACAGGAGAAAAGGTCTCATCGAAATCCACCCCCTCCTTTTGAGTGTACCCTTTAGCCACAAGTCGAGCTTTATATCTATCTATTTCACCAGTGGACTTGTATTTAATCTTATATACCCATTTACATCCTATAGCTTTCCTATCTTTAGGTAATTCTAAAAGGGTCCAGGTATCATTTCTATGGAGGGCTTCCATCTCCTCATTCATGGCAGTCACCCAGTTTGAATCCTGTTGCGCTTCTCTAAAACATTTTGGTTCAACAGCTTTACTTAGATTGGACACAAGGCAAAAAACATTTTTTGGCAAATGTGAATAGTTCACAACTCTGTCAAGACCAAACTTGGCATACTTAGTCTTACCTACTACAAAATCTTGTAGTTTAGCAGGTAGAACAACCGGTCGTCCAGAGCGTGTGGGAACTGATTCACTACCCTCAGAGGAGTGATTTACATCATTTCTAGTCTCAACTGCACAGTCTTTCTCACTTCCACCACTAGACTCAGAAATATCTTTTGTATGTGCATCAGGACAATGACTGGTAGGTTCAATAGTGTCATTTATGACCTCCCCTTCATCATTGGGATTTTCCTAAGAGGATTTTTGGTCATCACATACGTAAAAAAAGTCAGCAGATCATCTAAACTAGGTACATCAAATTCAAAAACAGACTTAGTTTCATTGGTTTTATATGGAAAAACAGTCTCATAAATTTTACATCCCTTGAAAAAAAATGCATGTTTTCTTTCAAGACTCCACAGTTTGTAACCATTTTTAACATTTAAATAGCCAATGATCATACATTTTTCAGACTGACTGCTAAATTTATCAGAATTATTTAAGACTATTGAAAAACATAGACAACCAAAAATCCTCAAGTGACTAAGGGAAGGTTTAAAATCAAACATGAGTTCATAGGGTGACTTCCATTTAGAGCAGAGGAGGGAAGCCTGTTGATTAAATAGGCAGCAGTTAAAATACATTCATGCCAAAAAAATAAGGTACACCAGATTCAAAAAGTAAAGTTCTAGCCATATTTAACGATGCCTGTGTTTCCTTTCTACAACTCCATTTTGTTGAGGAGTATGAACACAAGAGGTTTGATGAATGATTCCATTCTTTTTAAAAAACTTTGTATTTGGTTATTAGTGAATTCACTTCCATTGTCACTTCTAAAAATCTTAATGGTTTTATTAAACTGTGTTTTAATCAGACTCACAAACTCATCAATGTAACAATACACTTCATCTTTCCCTTTAAGTAAGTAAACCCATACAGCTCTGCTGTAATCATCCACAATTGTTAAGAATTATTTAAAACCTCCTTTACTGGTGACCCTATATGCTCCCCACACATCTAAGTGGACAAGATCTCCTGCAGTAACTGACTTATGCTCACTTGGAGGGAAAGGTTCCCTGTGTTGCTTGGCTCTGAGACAAACTTCATAGGGAAAACTAGAGGTGAGCTGAGTTAATTTTAATTCTTTATTCAAAAATTTTAAAACAGGATCTGCAGGATGTCCAAGCCTCTTATGCCACAAATCAGACAACCCACACACATTTAAACACACATGAGAGAAATTTGACATATTACCATACAAATACATGCCATCAACTTGTTTACCAGTCACCAAAACTTTCTTTGAGTGCAAATCCTGTAAGTGAAAATTGTGTTCATCAAAAGTAGAGATCAACTTGTTATCCCTAGCAAGCTTATGTACAGAGATCAAGTTGACATAGTAGTCTGGGACAACAAACACATCATGTAACACTACATTTCCATCCAAGGGCAAATTCCCAATTTTATCAACAATAGCAAATGTTCCATTAGGGTGTTTAATTTTTATCTTAAATTCTGACACATCTACAGAATTAATTATACCTTTGTCAGACACAACCATGTGTTGATTTACCCCAGAGTCTATAACCCAACCTGGTCCCTCTGTACCAGACCCAAACACATAAAAAGAACTGTTGGATAGACTAACATAATTGTTTAAACTACCAATAGTTTTACCTCCCATATTACTTTTAGAATTATCCCTATTTGTATCACCAAGAAGGCATAAAAGTTTTGAAAATTGGGCAAGACTCAGAGAAGAAACAGATGAGGTAACATTAGCAGAAGATCCTCCAGACTTAGCTCCTTGACCTACTCCTCTATTATTCCTTTTCCTGTATCCTGGTGGGTATCTGTAAGGATCAAACTAACCCTCACGCGATATCTAGACTAGTGAAACCGTGCGGAATCCGGTTTAACTAGTTGATTCAAGAAAAACAGTGAAAGATTATAATCGAAAATTATAATAAAGCAAGTAAACAAACCGATTAGAAGACAAACTGATTGTATTGATCACTGGAATCTGCTTACACCTTTGATCGAAATTCTCAAGGGAGAATTTCGATAATCACCACTAACACCAAAAACACTAGCAACCTCTTCTAAACATAAAGATATCCTATTTATAGCTAAGGGATTTTCGAAACCCTTAGGCCCACCCTATACAAAATCGGACCCAACCCAATACACATGTTAGCCCAACTACATATTTAAACTAGCCCACAAATATTAACCAAGCCCAAAACTATCTAATGCAAAAGCCTCAATTTTCAGGTCTCTACAATCTTCCCCTAGGCTTTAGCATTAGACTGTCTTCACATTCTGAACTTCTTGGACAAATTCACAGTTGCTGGATCATACCAGAGCTCCTTGGCCACAATCTCAGCTACTGCCCGAGTGTAACACTTTGCATATTCCTCAGTGTCAGGGTTACACTCAATCTGATGTTTAGCTAAGATCAGGATGTCTTTCTTGTAGAACCGCATCAGATCATGAACTTCCATGACATTAATGGTCTGGGACTTGCAGAGAATCTTTGCTTCACCAGAATAATCACTATATGCCCATGTCTGAAAGTCATGCAGGCAGTCTTCAGGATGTCTCAAGGGAAGAGGAATCGTCTTTGTCTTGTCTGTAGGTGGATACAAGACATTTGTAAACTTCTTGAGCTTCTCATCTTCCTTCCCTGGGATACTTTTCTTTCCATCCCATTTGAAAACCTTTCTGTATTTCATCACATACGACTTCTTGTGAGGAAAATCCTCAAACCTCCTAAACTTGCTCCTCACAGCTTTCTCCAATTTCTTATAGAAATACGTGGCTTGATCATTGTTTGACGGGTTGGAGAATGGAGCCTGATATAACATAGTCAAATCCACATTCATCCAGGAGTAGAATTGAGTCCAACTTTTGTAATACTCTAATGGATACTGACCCCTTCTTCTTACTACGAACATGTTCTTTTCACCATCAAACATCCATGTCTTCACTGGTGCAGTAATGCCTTGTTTATGATGATAGTGTTCTCCCAGCTGAATTAGATACATCTCAGGTGGATAGGAAAATGTTTCCCAACCTCCATCAAAGTCAGAAGCGGGAACAGTCATATAATCTCTATCCCTGGTATCTTTATCTTCACTCGAGGCATCAGGTAAACTCGGTTGAGTTTCATCAGGAATATCATCAGGAATATCAGCTTCAAAGTCAAATACTGGTGATTGTGAGGAATCACCTACACCCGATCCTCTTTCAACTCTATCTCCTTGCCTTGATCTTTCTGAATTCAGCTGCCTGATCAGCTTGTGAAGTTCTCTAAACTGCCGTGAGAATTCTCTGTTCACCTTCTTTTGATTCTCCAATTCAGTATTGTGAGCCTTCTGAATATCAATCAGATCACCAATGATCTCACTTTGAGTAGCATTCTGGGCTTTCAATTCTTCTATCTCTGCTTTGAGTTCCCTCTCCAATCTGAACTCAGGGGTTTCTACAGCTTTTCCCTTGTCTTGGGCTGTGGGCTGAGAAGAAGACGGACCAGCACTTGAACTTGTGACTGGTGGCACATAAGAATCAAGTCTTCTTCTCAAGTTTTTATCCCCAGGTCATTGCTCACGCAAAGCAGAGGGGACACCGACTTTTTGAGCTCAGTTTCACACTCTTGGAGACAAGCGTGTGTATCGGGAACTTGAACATGCAGTCAAATAGAAATGCAATTAACCTAAGTGCTGTTACCCAACAAACTGCCATACGTTATCTTTAAGTGTGTAACGCATACCTTTTCAGATTTTAGAGCCGAGCCTACCAGCATATCACCATGGATCATGTCTTTCACATCTGCCTTACGCGTGTCAGCCATCTCCAAAACGGAAATTTATTTCACTTCCCACCTTCTAAAGGAAACAAAAGATTAAAAATTAAAAAGCACAATTTTTGAGGGGTCTACTATTTCATCTTTTCTATTCTTCCCCTTGCTTTTTGATTTTTTAAGAACAACACACCAACTAAAACTAAAACTCTATTTTTGTAGTTTTTTTTTTATTTTTTTTTATTTTTTTATGAACGCACTGACACATCACTAAATAATTACTAAAACTGGCCAAGCTAACCTTCAAAGTTTTTCTTTTGAACATTTTTCCGAACTGGGTTTTGTTTCAAGCACTACCAAACTTCACTTCATATTTGCCAAGAAACAAACAATTAAAACAGTGTTACCTTTACTGCTGATTTTCTCAGATTTACCTCTCACAAGGAAACATACCCTCCATTGAAATCTTCATGTCATGTGGTAGAGAGATGCCTCCTATCCTGTGCCTGGAACAATCACTATCACAAACAACAACGTTAATGAAAGTCCTCCTTGACTGTTCCTGCACAAGGTGAGAGATCAGTTAGCCATAAGTACCCAGGCCATTGTGGTTCTGGGTATTCCTGAAGCATCGGTGAAAGAAATTTCTTTTAAAAACATTCCCTTGGTAACATCAGGAATTGGGGGTGTGGCTGCCTTGGTTGGACTGAGAATGTCATTTTTGTTAACATCTCTGGGTTGGTGATTTTCTTTCCCAAAAACCTGTGGTTTTCTCGGTGGTGAATTTTTATTAGAATTTTGCACTTTTATTTCTTGAAATTGTTTGGAGTGTTTCTTGTACACTCCAGTAGGCTTAAAAGACATGTTCACAACTTTTGAAACATTCCACCTGTCATCCTTCCTCCAACCATTTGATTTAGCTGAACCAACTGGATTTGGATGGATGGGTGATTTTGAAACAGATTTGAAAACAGGTTTTGGGGATTCAACAGATTTAGGTCTCCAAGCTGTTTTGACAGATTTGTGAGATGCTTTGTTTTCTTTAAAAATGATCTTTGGCCGTTGCTTAGGAGCCTTGGGTTTCTGCTGTACTTTGTGACTCTGAGGTGCTTGTTTCTGCACCTTGGGTTTTGATGGACCGGGCCTTGGAGTTGGGTCACTTTGTTTCTGGGTCTCTGATGAACCCTTTTGGGATAATAGGGTTCATAAGGCCGGTATAAACAGTTTCTTGCCACGTGTCCTGGTCTACCACAGACATGGCAAGATTGTTTCTTTGGGTAAGCGGGAGCCTGTGGTTGGTTACGCCCGGTGGAAACCCAAGTTGGTTTTGAACAATTTTTGTGGATCCAATGGGTTTTACCGTGGGGCTTTGTGGTTAAAATGTACTCCCGCTGAACCGGCTTAAACTGGTCATATGCAGAATTGATCTCTGGGTACGGGACAAAATCATGAGGTCTAAGGTCCCGCACTTTCTGCACATTTTGGTCATGACAGTCATTCTTATTTTCTGTAGGTTTCCCACCCAACACCCCACCATTTGTGAGTTTGGGACCAGCAACCTGTGGTCCCTTATCCTTTCTTAAAATTTTAACAGTTTTTAAGGGTTTCACAGGTTTAGCATCACATTTCCCAAAGTTAAACACACTACAAGTAACAGATTCATCAAACACAGTTAACTTGGGAAATGTTGACTCAGACTCAAAATTTTTTGAAGCAAAATTATCAGTTTTAAAAACTTGAAACTTTTGACTCTCAAAGCAAACACTTTTTCCCTTTGAACCTGCTTCTTCATTTACTTTATCTGCACAAGAAGTAGAAGTGTTAGTAATGTTAGAAACAGGAGCAGAAATTTTAATGGGACAAGCTGCTAATTTCTTTTCAATCTCAGCTTTAGCATCCAAGTTGGTCTTAGAGCACTCATAATCTGAGATCATTTCATGCATCAGGGGCATCGGTACTGTATGAGTGGATTTTTCATCTTTTATTTCAGTACCAAGACCCAAACCAGAGTTGGCTTTTAGATGACGCATTCGAGCGTCTGTGTTGTAGAAAAGTGAACTAGCTTTCATCATTTCTGACACAATCTTATCATTTCGCTCAACTTTGGTTTGAGATGTTTCTAATTGTCCTTTAAGTTGTTCAAGTTCAGTTTTCAATGTGACAATTTCTTCATTAGCAACTCTTAGATATGTGGTTTTGTTACTCAAGTCCCTTTGAAGATTTTTTATGTCAATTTTAGCAGCTTCGAGTTTCTCACTTAAGTTTTTACTTCTACCTTTGTATTCCCTCAATTCTCTATCAACAAATTCACGATTTAAGGTTTCATTGAAAAACTTAGTTTGCCATGCTTTAGATTCATTGAGAATAGATTGACATTTAGGGTTAAGACATACCTCAGAGCTGCTGGTAGATGCAGTGGTACCTGGTAGAATGGGTGCCATGATGGATTGAAAAGACTCAACAGAATCGGAAAGTCAGGTTCGGAAATGAGTTTTTTTTTTTTTTTTTTTTTAAATTAATTATTTTTTTTAAAATATATTTTTTATACTGAAAATGGGTTTTCGAAAAAAAACTGAAAGGATCGAAAATTGGACTTTTAATCGAAAAGTAGACTTTTTGATCGAAAAGGGGACTTTTTGATCGAAAAGTAGACTTTTTGATCGAAAAGTGGACTTTTTGATCAAAAAAGGGGACTTTTAATCGAAAAGTAGACTTTTTGATCGAAAAGGGGACTTTTTGATCGAAAAGTAGACTTTTTGATCGAAAAGTGGACTTTTTGATCAAAAAAGGGGACTTTTTGATCGAAAATGGGACTTTTTGATCGAAAAGTAGACTTTTTGATCGAAAAGTAGACTTTTTGATCGAAAAGTAGACTATTTGATCGAAGAGTAGACTTTTTGATCGAAAAGTAGACTGTTTATACCGGCCTTATGAACCCTATTATCCCAAAAGGGTTCATCAGAGACCCAGAAACAAAGTGACCCAACTCCAAGGCCCGGTCCATCAAAACCCAAGGTGCAGAAACAAGCACCTCAGAGTCACAAAGTACAGCAGAAACCCAAGGCTCCTAAGCAACGGCCAAAGATCATTTTTAAAGAAAACAAAGCATCTCACAAATCTGTCAAAACAGCTTGGAGACCTAAATCTGTTGAATCCCCAAAACCTGTTTTCAAATCTGTTTCAAAATCACCCATCCATCCAAATCCAGTTGGTTCAGCTAAATCAAATTGTTAGAGGAAGGATGACAGGTGGAATGTTTCAAAAGTTGTGAACATGTCTTTTAAGCCTACTGGAGTGTACAAGAAACACTCCAAACAATTTCAAGAAATAAAAGTGTAAAATTCTAATAAAAATTCACCACCGAGAAAACCACAGGTTTTTGGGAAAGAAAATCACCAACCCAGAGATGTTAACAAAAATGACATTCTCAGTCCAACCAAGGCAGCCACACCCCCAATTCTTGATGTTACCAAGGGAATGTTTTTAAAAGAAATTTCTTTCACCGATGCTTCAGGAATACCCAGAACCACAATGGCCTGGGTACTTATGGCTAACTGATCTCTCACCTTGTGCAGGAACAGTCAAGGAGGACTTTCATTAACCTTGTTGTTTGTGATAGTGATTGTTCCAGGCACAGGATAGGAGCATCTCTCTACCACATGACATGAAGATTTCAATGGAGGGTATGTTTCCTTGTGAGAGGTAAATCTGAGAAAATCAGCAGTAAAGGTAACACTGTTTTAATTGTTTGTTTCTTGGCAAATATGAAGTGAAGTTTGGTAGTGCTTGAAACAAAACCCCGTTCGGAAAAATGTTCAAAAGAAAAACTTTGAAGGTTAGCTTGGCCAGTTTTAGTAATTATTTAGTGATGTGTCAGTGCGTTCATAAAAAATAAAAATAAAAAAAAAACTACAAAAATAGAGTTTTAGTTTTAGTTGGTGTGTTGTTCTTAAAAAATCAAAAAGCAAGGGGAAGAATAGAAATGATGAAATAGTAGACCCCTCAAAAATTGTGCTTTTTAATTTTTAATCTTTTGTTTCCTTTAGAAGGTGGGAAGTGAAATAAATTTCCGTTTTGGAGATGGCTGACACGCGTAAGGCAGATGTGAAAGACATGATCCATGGTGATATGCTGGTAGGCTCGGCTCTAAAATCTAAAAAGGTATGCGTTACACACTTAAAGATAACGTATGGCAGTTTGTTGGGTAACAGCACTTAGGTTAATTGCATTTCTATTTGACTGCATGTTCAAGTTCCCGATACACACGCTTGTCTCCAAGAGTGTGAAACTGAGCTCAAAAAGTCGGTGTCCCCTCTGCTTTGCGTGAGCAATGACCTGGGGATGCTTCGCGTGTATGTAAGGCTCTCCTCTGCTTTGCGTGAGCAATGACCTGGAGTTGTCCATACATACGTGCTTCTATATCACCTAAAATAAATTAAAAAAAAATTAATATACACCCAAAAGATGCCAAAGAGCACATCAAAAGAGACCCTCAAGAGTCCAAAACCCTCAGCCTTTGTCACTGATGAGAGCATTATTAAAATTGTTTCAAAAATTCAGTTGACTTTGTATATTATACCCAAAAAAAATCTATCTGATCTATTCTTTCTCTTCTCAACCAAGTCTCGAGCTTACTTTCAAACTTCTGGTTCAGGTTGTGAAAATATGTGGTAGGGAATTTATATGCTTGATAGTGTGCAATAACATGTACCTAGGATTTGTTGAAACCCACTTGCTGTTCATAATTAATGCACCAATAAAAGATAATAAAGTGACAAACAGCCTAATTAAGAATAGGGTTAAAGTTTAAAGTGGATCAGTATATTGGCAATCACCTGGACGTGTTCGAGTAACAGAAGCTGAAAAGGGTTCCTCAGTCAGATTCATACGGTTTGATCCCATAGAAACCTTCTCGTTTAGAAATTTGGTATGTTTGTTTTTATTTTTATTTTTCTTTTGTGTTATCTTAAGTTTTTATTGTTTATTTTATTTTTCAACCATGGCCAGGTTAATTTAAAGGTTTTAATAAGTTTTATGGGTTTTATGCAAGAAAGTATCACCCCTCCAGAATCACAGGGGTAGATGATGTGAAGAGTTCTCGGGCTCAGGGGAAGTGCTTTTGGTTAAATAATGCTAACCCGATAACCAGTCATCGTCTGGTTAGTGTTTGTTCCATGTTGTGCATGACAGGTTAATTGAGATGTCATGGAGAAGAAAAGTCAATAAGTGCTGCTACTGTTCGTGTTGAAGAACCAGCCGGAAAAGGACTTACCCTATGCTCAGGGGAAGTTTGTTGGTTGTTCAAGTAAAGCTTCCAAAGACACCGTTCTCAAGTTTAGGGGAAGCTAATTGAAGAAAAGATGCAGAGCAGTCACATCAAGAAATTCAAGAATGCCAAGACAGAGGTTTCAAAATTTATCCTCTGAAGTTAATGTCAAGTCAAGACAGTTACTACTGACTCAGCAAAGACTCCACATTTTCCAAGAAGAAACAAGTATTTGAGAATCCTCCTCTCAATACGTGTTTACCATTTGAAGTTCAAGCTGATGCTGATAAAGAGAAAGAGCCATGAAACATCCCACATGCTGCCCAATGAAGATTGTAAAAGAATAGAATCTTCATCAACCCATGTTCAAGCCAAAGAAGAAGACTGCAAGTATGAAGATTGAAAGAAGAAGACATTTAATATCACAAGCCAAGGGGAAGATTGTAAGGGAATAATTTGTGGCTTGTGTATTAAATCACCTATTGGCGGACTATTTTGAAGGCATATGTGTTAGAATAGGTGAAAAATAGTTGGTTTATTATTGTATTGGGTCATTGGGCCATTTTAGATAGGTTTGGGCTCAGTTTAAAAGAGTTTAGATGGGTTTTAGTGGGCCTGGAAGGTCAAAAACGGGAATTAGTGGGTAATTAGGGTTACCAAAGATAGATTAGCTTGTTTTCCAAGCTAATCTCCCCCTATATAAGGATAGCTAATCTAGGGGTTTAGGGTTGCTGATTTTGGGTGGTCTTGTACTTGGTGTTTCACGAAATTCTCCTTGAGAATTTCGTTTAAGGTGTTGCAATCCAAGGTTGTCTATTCAAGTGATTCTCAATCGGTTTGTGTTTATTATTGTTTTTCATTGCTTATTTACTTTATTAATCGATTGTTCTTGAATCACCAATCAAACCGGATTCCGCACGGTCTTGATTGGATTAGATATCGCGTGAGGACCGTTTTCGGGACTTACAGTATCCTATTAATTCAAAACATTTCTCCACTAGGTGACCAACTTTATTGTAGTGTCTGCATTTTAAGTTAGTATTAGACCCCTATTAGGTCTCCTGGTGCTATCAGAAAAAGGATTTGACTTAGAAACAAACATAGAAGCCTGACTATTAGAACCAACATTCCCTAACCTATGAGACTCTTCCCTTGAAATAGTTGAAAAAGCATTTTGTACTGTAGGAAGAGGATCACGGGTTAGTAAACTTGTTCTAACATATTGATACACATCATCCAGTCCCATAAGGAATTGCATAAGTTTAATCAAAGAATTGAATTCATTATATTCCATATATGCTTCACAAGAACAACTTGGTAACTTAATCATGTTATCAAATTGCTTCCTGATGTGTGTGGTTTTGGATATGTTGGTCCAAGAATAACAATCGTTCACGATATCTAACTAATCTAAGCGTGCGGAATCCGGTTAGATTAGTGATTCAAGAAAGAGATGAGAAGAATACAAAGCAAACGGTTAATATAAACGACAAAAACCTGATCTTGCACACAAGATGAACTTGTCGGGTACAAATCGTAATCGTAAACTAACTTCTTGAGTTTACGATCGTAATCACCACTTAGCTGCTCCTAAAGTCGTAAACCAGCAACCTACAATGGTGAACTCATGGGGTTTATATAGCCACCCCATGAGTTTACAATTGGGCCCTTCAACCCTAATGGTAAATCCAATCTTAAACCCCAAGCTCAATAGTAAACCCAAGCAAACAAGTCTACTAAACTAAATAAACCCTCTAAGCCTAGCCCAAACTATTTAATATTACAAGCCTCATAATCTAGCCTCTACAATCTTCCCCTAGGCTTGTGATATTAAATGTCTTCAATCTTTGAAATTCTTCTTCTTGACTGGCTGGCATAGATGTTGATGAAGATTCTTTCCGCAGAAATCTTCAATGGGTTTCATGACGGGCACTTGGGACTTCCTCTTGATCAGTATCAGCTCGATTATCTTGAAATGAACAAGTTAATGAGATGGAGGATTCTCATTGACTTGCTTCTGTTGAAAGAACTGGTTCTTGCTGAATCTTCGGTAACTATCTTGAATCTCCAAAAATTAGAGGGTAAAATTTTGAAAACCTCTAACTGTGAAGAACTTGATTGTTGATCTTCAAACTTCATGATCTCTGACTGCTCTCTGCATCATTTTCTTCATCAAAGATCAACTTGAAATCTTCAGCTTCCCCTAAACATGTGAGCATTTTCTTTGAAAGACTTTTGAAGCTTTTGGAAACTTGTAAAGACACCAACAACTTCCCCTGAACAGTTGGTTTTCAGATGGAAGTCTTGTCCGACTGGTTCTTTAACTTGAGCTGCAGCAGCATCAGCAGCATATTTTTATCATCAACCTGTCTAACACATACCAGAAAAAATATACTCCACCAGACATTTGATGACTGGTCTTTGGGTTAGAAGGTAATTAATATTGTAACAACCCAATTATCGTCTGTTCAGATGATAATATGTATTTTAACCAAAAACCTGAAGTTAATTATCATCTGTTCAGTTGATAATAATTAACTTCCCCTGAACCCAAGACCTCTAAATACTTCCCCTTAGCCGATTACTTCCCCTCAGCTAGGGACTTCCCCTGAGATAATACATATTATCTTCGAGTTCCCTTCAGATACTATGTATTATGGAAATCTTTTCATTAGATAATAAGTATCATCCTCGAGTTCCCTTCGGATAATACTTATTATCCCCTCTCCTTCCCCTAAAAATTTGTCAAGATCTGGAGGGGGCATACTCTCATGCATCAAAACCCATGAAAACACATTTTGACTTCTCAAATTAACCTGGCCAAGACGTAAACACAACCAAAAAGAACTTAAAGACTCACACAAGAAAGATAAAAGTAAACAAATACTTACCAATATCAAACATGAGAAAGTTTACAAGGGATCAAACCGTATGAATCTGACTGAGGAACCCTTTTTAGCTTCAGTTACTTGACTAGTCCAGGTGATTGCCGGTATGTTTGTCCGCTTTAAACTCAAACCCATTTGAACCCAACCAAATGCATCATGCTAAATAGATTACTAATTACCAGCATGTTTAATCGTCCCCACTCCCAATTGTACATAGCAAAACCTACCCAACCTCTGAGTTTATTGAGGATTCACAAACCCCAAACTTGAGGAGCCATGCAACACCGTTATGACTACCACTTCTTTCATTAATCATCAGTCGGTGATCAGGTCGACCGCATAAACACGCAAAGAAGACCAAACTGAATGATTATTTTATTTTATTTTCTTTTTCTTTTCCTTTTCATTTTTTTTCATTTATTTTTCTTTTCATTATGTGGTGTAGTCATAACAGCAAAAATATGGCGTGTGAGAGAGTGAATACTAGGTATAATTACCACTCTCAACCCAGTTTTTGTTGGGACTCAGTTTTTTAAACTATGCAAACTGATATGGGAAACTAAACATATATATATTTTAAGTTCATTGCACTTACATTGGTGGTCATAAGATTAGGTCGAGCCTACCGAGCATATCACCGTGGAGCTTGCTTTTCACTTCCGCTTTACACGTGTCAGTCATCTCCAATCCTGACATATTTAACTTCCCCTACCTTTCTCAGAAACAAACACAAACAATTAAAAATTGAAAAACACACTATTTTTTAGGGGTCAACTTTTTCTTCATCTTTACATTTCTTCCCCTTGCTTTTTAATTTTTAATGTCACAACTTTTGTGAACATCAATTTTTTTATGTTTTTTTAAACACGAACACATAAGTAGAGCAAATAACTTCACACACATCTGGCCAAGCTAACCTTCAAAGTATGGATTTGAAATTTTTAGAAAAATGGGTTTTATAGCATGCATACCTCATTTTTTTTTAAATTGAACAACCAAGCACCAACTGAAAATTTTAAGGAATTTGGTTTGACACAAACACTTTTTACCGCTTCATCAAACAAACAACCAAGTTAAGAAAAACCCCTTTCATGCTGAATTTGACCTTTTACCTCTCAAGGAAACATATCCTCCATAAAAATTGCTTGTTATGACATGAAGATACGTCTCCTAAACTGTGCCTGGAACAATCACTTATCAACAAACAAATTAACAATAAAAATGTTAGTGATAATCCTCCTTGACTGTTCCTGCACATAGTGGGAGATTAGTTAGTCAATGGTACCCAGGCTATTGTTTTTCTGGGTACACCTGAGGAATCAATAAAAGATACTTATTGTAAGAACATCCCCTTTGAGAAATCAGGAAGTTGGGATGGAGCTGCCTTGATTTTTGGTTTCCAGGTTCCAGGTGATTTAACATTTGTTTTAGTCACTTTTGGAGTTGCGACTTTAGGTATTTCAACCTTCTTCGTTTTAGATGTTGGTCCTCACTGATCTTAATCAGTGCTAATGATGATGTTTTGAGAAGAAAACCAATGAAATAACAACAATAGATGATTTTCAATAGCTAAAATGGGTTTCTAGTATTGAACAATCACAACTTGAACCAAAAGAAAGATAAGAGATGAATACAAGCTACAAAGATGATATGAAATGCTCCTAGCCGTCACCAAACTTACCAATAATCAGATTTTCTGTATTAGGGTTCTCAAAGTTGCAAAAGTTACAAGATGGTGCACAAAGGCGACAATTTATACACATCAGTAGACAGTTTCGCTGGTAGTTTCGCTGGCCAAGCGAAACTGTCACTGAGTCAGTCTAATCTAGATACCGAGCGAAACAACAGTTTCGCTCGGTAGTTTCGCTGACTACCAAAAGACCAACATTACAAAGAAACTAATCTAGACAAGTTAACTAAACAAAACAACTATGAATTCCTCCCTACATTGATCTTCAATATTCCCCCTAGGGAGGGATTCAGCCTCATGATCTTCACTCTTCAGCTCCGGCTTCACTGGGGCTTGGCTCTTTGTTCAGATCAGGTTCCCCCAAGACATTAGACTCTTCAGCAACGTGGACATCAGCCTCTGATTCCCCCACAACCATTGGCTCATTAGCAACTGGGGATTCAGCAGGCTTTTCAACTTGATCAGTAGATTCTCCAAGACCGCTCCATGTTTTGTTCATCTGATTTGCCAGATCCCTGTCCTCTTCCATTCTATCTTCATCAGCTCGTACCTTTAGTGCTAAATCCTTGATTTCTTTAATAATTCCCCGGGCTTTGTTGGCAACTCTCACAAACAAGTTTGCCTCTTCTGCTGTGTCATCTCCAGCCCCATATCTGATAGGATTCTCGCACAAGGTCTTTAAATCATCGTTGCTAAAAGAAAGAACTTCCATAGGGTCAAACAGTCTAATCTCAGCTTCTTCTCCAATTCTGATGACAGCCTCACCGGTTAGATTGTCGTAAAACCATTTCTTAAATAACTGCAGCCTTGAAGGTTGTTGGTCTGGAATTCTGACCCTGATCATAGTCTTGGCTGGTTTGAATTTTAGGAAGACCTTGGGCTTTCCGGTTGCTTCATCAATTTCTGTTCTGGACTTCTTCCTTTCCCCTTTCATAAAACCAAAAGACACAAAATCGTCTTTTGCAGCCTGCTGAAGCATCATTCTCAAATTTTCAGCCCTTATGCTTTTGTCTTCATCGATGAGGGGGAGCTCTGCCAACCTCCTCAGATCCCATCTGGGCAAGGTCTTGAAACTATCACGTTTGCGTATATAGGAGATGCTACCCCCTCTTCTCTTAATCATAAAGGCATGAACATCAGTATTGAACTTCCAGCTTATGATGTGCCTATCAGAATCTTTCCTCCTTGGATGTGAGATATTTTGAAATAGAGGGGTCTGATCTTCAATCTCCGGCTTAGTGAACCATTCTTCTCTTTTTAGATCAATGACTTCCTCGCTTACAGAGCTTATCTTAGCTTGATATGTAAGAGAATTTTCTTTCAAAGAGTAGCATTCAGGCTCTGAATGATCATCAACTTCACCCTCTTCATCGCTTTCGTCAATAAGATGGAGAAATTGAGCCTGGACGATCTCAGGTTGTTTCTCTGTTTCAAAACTGTAAAGATTTACATCGCTTACATTGATGGCTTCCAAATCTTCTTCGTTAGGAGCACCACTTCCACCGGCCTCATCATTTCCACCAGCACCACTCCCACCAGCTTCTTCAGTTGTAAACCTTGTGAAGTCAGTCATTGAATTTATCTCAGCTTCACTCAATTGATTTGGCAAGTTCAGATGCTTCTTAATTTCATTCAATTCTACCATCAATGTTTTGATCAGAGAAGATTGTTTTACGATGATTTCATTCATGTTCAGGATTTGCTTATCTTTCTCTTTTTCTCTGATCTCTGAGTTCACCAGCTTTGTCTTAATCATTCCAAGTTCATTTGCCAGAGAGGTGTTTACATTTCGGATAACATCTTCATCTAACTCTGATCTGGGATCAACCCTTCTTTTCTTGGTTGTCCTTACCTCTTCTTCTGTTGGTGCATTCAGTTTTTCTTTTGATTTCCTTCTTTGTTGTGCCAAGCTTTCAAGTTCATCTTCTATTTCATCTACTTGTTCCTTACCCGAGCTTCTAACATACTGCTTCCTCTTTCCTTTTATATTCTCACTCTCCTTTCCAGCATTTCTCCTTTTGTTCTCATCTTCAATCAATTTTTGAATATATTCGTACCTCTTTGCAGAGTACATATGTTTCATTAAGTACGTGGTGTATCCGGAGAAATCCTGTCTCTTGGCAGCACAATCGGATAGGATTCTTGGGTGCATTGGGTTAACAATAAGAGCCGCACCCATCTTTGGCAATTCCGGCTCTAGGTGCTCAATTATCATTTGCACAAATCTTGGGTACAACAGCCATCTTGACTTCTTTAAAGCTTGGATGTTAGAAACCATCGCTTCAAAGATTCTTTGAGGAATGTTGGCTTTCTTTCCTCTACACACCAACAGCATGGCCTCTGCCCAATTCAGATTCAAACCGTCAGACCCACCTTTTCTGTCGTCTATGCAGGAAATGAAGACATGTGCGATGTATCTCCATTCCTTAGACATTAAGGACTTTTTAATCTCTTTCTTGGTCTTCCATAGCTCACCACCTTCATATCCCATCTCTTTCTCAAAACCTCTCAACACATCTAGATCTTTCAACTTGGTTACATCACCGACATCCTCCTCGAGCTTAAGAGCTTCAGCAATAGTCTTCATTGTGATCACAATATTTTTCTGCATGACCTTCGCTCGAATACATTCAGGTTTAGCTTTAACATCATACTCAGCTGTCAGCCAGAATTCTCGGATGTGTCTTTCGTCAATAATTGGCATATGAGAAATTGCATGAAAAATGCACGACTTTTTCAGCCATGCAATGCAATCGCTAAAACCGATAGCCTTCTCAGATCTATCATCCAGATACGCAGTTACATTACTTCGCGGCTCGTGCTTTAAGGCGGACATTTTTTCTGCAGGTGAAACCGAAATTTTGTGAGTTAAAATGAATTTAAAATTAAATTAAATTAAAAAATTAAAGTAAATTAATTAAATTAAATTAAATAAAAAAATGGTAATTTCGCTGCGAAACAATAGTTTCGCTAAGGAACCATAGTGTCGCATACGGCGAAACAGATAGATTCGCGACATTAGTCGAGGCGACACTGACTAGGTCAGTTTCGCCGAGAAACTGCAGTTTCGCTGCGAGACTGTAGTTTCGCCGATGGCGAAACAGCAGTTTCGCTGGGAATCACGGCGACACTGTCAGCGAATTTTGGGCATAATCGCTGAACAGTTTCGCTCGTGACAAATGAACTTTCGTTCAGTTTCGCTGAATGAACTCGCAGTTTCGCTGGACGCGACTGTGCGAATTCAAATTTCCGAAAAACGAATTTAAGCCGGTTTTTGCAATCAGAATCAACAGCGAACACCTAAAACGTTTAAACAAGTGTAATGTAGGTTCAAAAGCGGTTTTAACATCAGAAAAGTAGCCGATGATTCCTTTTTAAGCGCCGAATCTCTTTAAACCTCCAAAAACGGTGAAGTTTGGATTGAAACTCATGAGAAATGACCAGAAAAATGTTTTACCTTAACCGATTATCGGTTAGAAGGGGAATAGAATGAAACAGTTTAGCGAAGTTAAGTTTCGCGAGTTGGTTATGAGGTTTGCAGGTTTTCTAGGGTTTTGAATAAAATGACCGAGATTCTCGATGACGGGCATAAATACAAGGGCAGTTTCGCCCGTAGTTTCGCTCGGCGAAACAGTAGTTTCGCCAGAGCGAAAGAGCAGATTCGCTCGACCCATTGATCAATCAGATTAATTTCGCCGATAACGAAAGTATAAGTTCGCTGTAAGCGCATACGGCGAAACTAAGCAGGCGAAACAGTAGTTTCGCTGAAAACCCTAAAATTTCAATTTTGACCCATTTCAGATTTTGAACTTTTGAAATGCCGACAAACTCACACAAATCATCATACTATTCACAAAGTATCGATCTTATCAAAAATAACGCAGAAAGAAAATCTTTTTGAGCTTTTCAAATAAAAGTAAAACAACTGTACAAGCAAACTCTATTTTAATTTGAGAAAGATCCAGACGTGAGATCATATCAACCAGTACGCATCATACACATTTCAATTTCAAACTTAATCAGCATGCAAGTCAAGTAGATCCCGAATGCATCACATTGATATTAAGCATGCACTAATAGTATTTAACATTTTTGGATATGCTTAAGGTGTATTAATCATGCACTGATCACTCAGCCTCACTCTATCAAAGAAGTTAACAAATCATCATATTCATCTTGATTTTTCTTTTATCCTTTTAAAATGAGATATACGTTCATGATGTTTCATGCAAAAATAAAGCAGAACCCTAAGTGAACAGCAATCAGGTCGGCCGCAAAGCACGCAGAGAAAGCCCGATGCACTTAGGAAAATAAAAAAGAAAAATAAAGCAGAAGACGTATATATCAACAACAATCAGGTCGGCCTTATCGGCACGCAGAGAAAGTCCGATGATATATACTAAACACCAAGAAAATAAAGCAGAAACTCAATCAGCAGGTGATCAGGTCGGCTTCACAAGCACGCAGAGAAGACCCACTGAGTTGAGTGTAAAAATGGCATAAAGCCTTATTTGCAAAGCATGCGTACATCAGAACATCTCTTAATTTCAGAATCTTTGCAACACTTATCAAGAAATGAAAACTAGAGTATATCAGGCAAGCTTTATGTTTATATCCTACTCATAGATATCATATTAGTCATGCACACCCAAGGATCATACAAGCACAATACAGCTTTTATTTCTACTCTATCCACGGCAGATAACGCATGTTGATGTATTATCATTTCTCACAAGGTCGGATCAATTTCTCATTTTTTTGAATTTTTTAATTTATTTATTTACCGAATATTCAGATTAGTTTATTTTCCCCCAAAATCCACAAATACTCTATTTTTGGATTTTCAATAAGCAAACTAAAAAAGAAAACAGAAAACGAAATGATTCGATCGATACTTGACACAAATTTGAAAAACCCTTGAAAGGAGACACTTTCGAAGAAAATATTTGATGAAAGATTTCATGAGATTAAAGCAGGTTTAGAGTGATTTACCCCCAATTTCCCCCACAAGATAGCAATAAAGACATTAGTAGCAGTTATGAGAGAAATGCAAGGTAAATATAACGAAAGTACTCCCTGGATCATGTCGAGTGATGATTGGCCAGAAATCATGTGAATGTAGATGACGTGATCATTGATTTCTTGATTTTGGGATTTAGCCAATCAACACCTGGTTCAAGACAACGAGAAATTAGCAAGCAGATCTAAATAAGACAAATTTAAAATAAAACAAATTTAAAAGAATATGTACAAAATCTTTAAAATTATTTATTTATTTATTTATTTATTTATTTATTTTTTTTATTTAAAAGGAAATCATGCCCAGCATCTTAATAAGTTCATAAAAGCGGGGTTTATCAAAGGTTTTTGTAAAAATATCAGCTTTCTGGGCCTTGGTTTCAATAGGAATAACATTGATAAACCCTTTTTCCTGAGCGTCACGGATTGCATGAACCCTGGTTTCGATGTGCTTCGTTCTTGTATGATGAATCGGATTTTTGGAGATTCCAACAGCGGCTTCGTTGTCACAGAACAGCGGAGTATGAAGGAAATTGATTCCATAATCCATCATCTGGTGTTGAATCCACAGCACTTGACAACAGCAACTTGAGGCAGCGATGTACTCAGCTTCACCTGTGGATAAAGAGACAGTTGTCTGCTTTTTGCTTTGCCATGAAACCAAACATTCCCCCAGAAACTGGCATCCTCCAGAAACTGACTTACGATCGAGCTTGCATCCTCCGTGATCACTGTCGGAATAAGAGTTAAGTTCAAAGCTTCCACCCCTAGGATACCAAAGACCCAATCTTGATGAACCTTTCAGATAACGGAAAATTCGCTTGACGGCCTTTTCATGAGATTCCCTTGGGTCAGCCTGATAACGAGCACAGTAGCATACGGCAAAAGTGATGTCCGGACGACTGGCTGTGAGATACATAAGAGACCCAATCATTGATCGATAATGCTTGGGGTCGACCGGCTTTCCTTGACTGTCGGGAGTTAAACACGTCTGAGATGTGAAAGGAGTGAGTTCAGCCGAAGCGTCGTTCATCTTGTATTTCTTCAGCATTTCCAGAATGTACTTCTCTTGATGAATGAGAATACCGTCTGGCTTTTGTTCCACCTGCAAGCCCAGAAAGAAACACATTTCCCCCATCATACTCATTTCGAATTTCTCCTTCATTACTTCCTCAAACTCGCGACATAGCTTCTCATTTGTTGACCCAAAAATTATGTCGTCTACATATACTTGAACGATCAGCACTTCACCGTTGACCTCTTTCTTGAACAACGTCATGTCAATGGAGCCACGTGTAAAGCCTTTACCCAAAAGATATTGCGTCAAAGTTTCGTACCAAATTCTGGGAGCCTGATGTAAACCGTAGAGAGATTTGTCGAGCTTGTACACTTTGTCAGGAAATTCATGGTCTTCGAAGCCAGGAGGTTGATTCACATAGATTTCTTCATCAATGTCCCCATACAAGAAAGCGCACTTAACGTCCATCTGGTACACCTTGAAATCCTTGTGTGCAGCATGAGCCAGGAAAATGCGAATGGCCTCAATACGTGCAACAGGTGCAAACACTTCGGTATAGTCAATGCCTTCTTCTTGATAAAAACCTTGAACCACGAGCCTTGACTTGTTTCTAATCACAACACCTCTATCATCTGGCTTGTTCCGGAAGACCCACTTTGTACCGATTGGAACCTTGTTCTCAGGAAGATCCACTAGTTGCCACACCTTCAGCTTTCTGAACTGTTGCAGCTCAGACTGCATAGAATCCACCCAACTTGGATCAGCTAAAGCTTCCTCTATACTTTTAGGAACGATCTGAGACAGAAAACACGCGAACAAGCATTCATTGATCAATCCAGACTGATGACGAGTCCTCACTCCATCCGTAATAGAACCAATGACGAGGTCATGAGGATGATTTTTTAAGGTTTTGAAATTTGAGTCAAGGTTGAGGGGAGCGGGTTCGGAGGTTTGATGGGATAATTCATGAGAGGAAGATGGACAGTCGGGTAGATGGGTAGGCGGTGAGGGTGAGGATGGGTTTTGTTGAATTTCGGAGTGAGGGGTGATAACGACAAGAGGAGGATTGTCATTTGCTTCAGCAAGGATAGGAAGATTGAATGACTTGAACAGAGTATCTGAATCATAAAACCATTCTGGTCCAGACCCGGTGTTGGGAGTGTTTGATTCTTGCCAGTCAACATAGTAGGATTCCTGCACAATGCGAGTACGTTTGTTATAAACCCTATAAGCCTTTTGAGAAGAAGAATACCCCATAAAGAAACATTCATCAGAGACGGCTCCAAATTTCGTAATTTGAGCTTCGGTATTCAGCAATGTGCACGAACATCCAAACGGCTTGAAGAAATCGATCAGTGGCTTCCTTCCATGATACAGCTCATATGACGTCTTCATCTTATCCTTCACGATTAGGACACGGTTCAGCACATAGGACGCACAATTCACGGCTTCAGCCCAGAAGATAATCGGCAACTTTGACTCAATCAACATAGTACGAGCAGCTTCCACGAGTGTGCGATTCTTTCTTTCAGCAACTCCATTCTGCTGCGGAGTTCTTGCAGCACTGTATTGTCGAAGAATCCCTTTGTTTGCACAGAAAGAGTCAAAGATCTGATTACGAAATTCAGTTCCATTGTCGCTTCTGATTGCTTTGACTTTCTTGCTTCTTGAGCTTTCCACGGACAGGATAATATTCTGTAAAGCTTCAGTCGTGTCACTCTTTTGCTTCAAGAACCTAACCCAAGAGTACCTGGAATAATCATCAGTAACAACAAGACAGTAAGACCTTTTTCCCAGACTTTGAACACTAATAGGTCCAAATAAATCAGTGTGAAGCAATTCTAAAGGACTTGAAATAGAATTTTCCACTTTTGGCTTATGTGGCTTTTTATGTTGTTTTCCTTTGGCACATGAAAGACATTTTTCAACGACAGAAAAATCTTTGAATGGAAGACCTCGGACCAAATTGTTTTTGACAAGATTATTTAAAATTTTGAAGTTTATGTGTCCTAAACGTCTATGCCACAGGAAGCATTCAGATACAGAAGCTTTTGAAAGTAAACAAGTCATGGACGAAGAGTGAGATGCAGTGGATTTCATATTCAGCAGATATGTGTCATTGATGCGAGGTGCACGCATCGCCACCATCTCTTCGGGCACTTTGAATTCAGGCTTGAGAAATAAACATTCATTGGATTTGAACAGCACAGGAATATTCTTGTCACAGATTTGTGACACACTTAGAAGGTTAAACTGCAATTCGGGAACATAATTGACTTGTTCCAAAGTAAGAGATCCATATGACACATCTCCTTGACCAACCATCTTTCCACCTCTCTTATCACCTGCAAAAGAAACAAATCCACCATCCACGATCCTGTAATTGGTAAGCAGGTCTTTCAACCCAGTCATATGCCGAGAGCATCCCGAATCAATATGCCAATAACTATTTGTAGAGTTCTTCGGGAGTGCCTGGCAATACAAGACAAGAAATTACTTAATAACAGGTACCCAGACTTTTGCATTTCCGGGATTTGTAACTTTCTGTTTTCCCCCAAGGAATTGTTTTACAAAACTTGTTACCTTGTGGCCAAAGGATCTATCATGGTTTGTTCGATTTAATTTCTCTTTGCAATGTTTAACAACATGATCATCCTTACCACATCTGAAACAGTGAGATTTGTGACTTGTGCAGGAGGAAGTTTCTGAAAGCCTTTCCTCCTCACAATCTGATGTGTTAGAATCAGAGTCACTGTTGGTTTCAAAATCCATCTTTGTTTTATCAGTTAAAATCTTTGCATTATTTTTTAACGATGATTTCTTCTTTTGAGAAACATGAATTTCTGTAGGTTTTGAAATTCGTATTGGTGTGAAAGAAGGAATTGGATTAGAAAGAAATTTGTTGAAGCAGTTTTGAGATGTACTTGCATGACATTGATCATTTTCATTTGAAACAAAACTTTCTTGATTAACAGACACTGACTCATCACTACTACTATCTAAAGAAGAACAACTACTAGCTACACTACTGTCTGAGCTAGACTTCTTGGAATTAGAACTACTACTTGAAACAGACTCCTTAGAATTAAGACTACCGCATCCAAGCCCACTTGTGTTACCATATCCATTATCATAATCCTCCCTGATCTCCTTATGGTTCACTCCTTCTAGACCTGCATGCAGACTGTTAGCATCACTAGGAATTAAATCATTTAGGGGATGAGGTTTCGGAGTAGGTGAATAACAATGCGTGCTAGGAGGAGGATAAACCTTAGGAAACACATTCCCATTGTTCTCCATACCTATTCCGGTTTTTATTTTAGCTCCTCGTTGTTTAACGAGCATCTCTTCAACTTTCATTTGAGAAACGGTCCATCTATCTAACTTAGTCTGAAGTTGAGAGGTTTCAAATTGGGCTAATGTAACTCTTTCAGAAAGCATGTTTATCTCAACATTTTTTGCAAGAAGAGTTTGTTTTAAATGTTCATTTTCATGCATTGCCTCATTTAATTTCACAAAATATTTTGCTTCATTTTCCTTTAATTGGGTGTTCATGGTTTTTAATTCGTTGTTGTTGTCAATCAACAATCGATTTGCCTTGTAGATGCCGAACAAACGAATTCTACAAGGATGAGAGCACATATCTTGAACAGATTCATATGAAAGATCCATTATAACCTTTTCAGCAGCAAGAGCCTTTTCACATGTGCAAGCGGGTGTGCTTGCAGTTTTCTCATTCATCTTCTTCTCAGCTTCTTCCTTCTCACAGCTGTTAACTGTGTGGTCATTGCTTTGTTCATGAATTTGAGCTGCAAGAGCTTGATTGATGGCTTCCTCAGCTTCAGAGACCTCCGAACTCCAGTCAAAGTTAGTCAGAAGAGCCACTTCTTTGGTTGGCTTGGCTTCAGCTTTGTCAGTGATAGGGATGACACGAGTTGCAGGCTCAGAGGTCGGTTCAGTAACAATTGGACTTGGGCATTCTCTTTTGAAATGGCCAAGTTGCTTACAGTTGTAGCATCTAAGCTTAGCCTTATCGAAACCAACTCTTCCATTTTGATTCTTGAAGGTGTTTCTCCCAGTACGTTCGAAGAATTTTCTAGCACGAACAGTCAACATGGCCATTTGCCATTTTAGGTCAGTTTCTTCCAAGTCATCTGGGTCAACCTGGTACATATCCTCAGCAGTCAGAGTCGAACCTTGAAGTTCTCCAGCAGCGAAAGCTTGATAACTGTTAGTAAACAATGAGAACAATCCCATGTATTCGGGTGAGATCTGGGATGTTTGCTGAGCGACGGCGGAAGCGGTTGAGGATGAACCAGACCCAAGATGAGCATATTGAATTTGAGATGAGGCTCCTTTGGGTGTAACACTGGAGATGAGAGCTGAGTTCGGAGAATAAACTTTAGCAGGACCCATGGTTTGATTGTACTCTCTCCTTTGAACATCAAGCTCAAATGACTTAAGCTTGTTAATTACATCCATAAGCTTGTAATCGGAGAAACCCCTCTCTTGTTTCAGCATACGAACCTGAATGCTCCACTCGGGTGGAAGAGAATCCAGCAGCTTCTTGATTTGTTCAGAGTTGGTAAGTTGTGAATCATACTTCTTCAGATTGCTTGACACGGTCAGAAAACGGTTTGTCAAATCAATTAACTTTTCATTCTTCATGCTTGTGAATGAATTGAATTCTTTAGTTGCTTGGGCTTCTTTGTCCTTCACAAGGTCTTCATTTCCGTCATAAAATTCACAAAGAGCATCAAACAAACTTTTTGCATCAGAGTGCTCAGCGAAACGATTGTAGATTTCTTGCGACAAGCATAGAGAAAGAGCACCAAGAGCCTTTTGATCTCGATCAATAAGTTTCAAATCCTTCTCAGAAAAGGAAGACGGCTTGGTGTTGATCTGGGTTACTTCACCAGTAGTGATGGTTGGAATATGAGGTCCGTCGACGATCGACAACCATTGATTGTAATCGGTGTACAGAAAGAACGATTTCAGACATCGTTTCCAGTCTTCAAAGTTGTCTCCGTTGATCAGCCTCGGTGGTCGGTTTGGAGCAATGCTTTCAGTGTCAGTAACATTGGTACCTGATGCCATCTTAAATCAGCCTGAAATAAGAAAGACACAAACAAACAAGGAACAAGACAATCTGATTAGTTTCGCTGGGAGAGATAGTTTCGCCAGCAATTTCGCTCGGAAATCCTGAATAATTTCGCTGGAACTTAAAATTTCGCCAGCAGTTTCGCTTAGGAACAATGAACCAATTCAGCAATTTCGCCAACTAGTTTCGCTGTATGCACGGGCAGCACTTTCGCTCGGAAATACCCGATGACACACAGTTTCGCTAGCTAGTTTCGCTGGAAACTGGTTTGAACTTTCGTTCAAGAAAAATGTCAATAGTTTCGCTTCGGATTTAGGGCGAAAGTATAGTTTCGCCCGGTAGTTTCGCAGAGAAACTACAGATTCGCTTGATAGTTTCGCTGTCTGAAGGCACAGTTTCGCTGAATAATCAGCAGTTTCGCCCAGAACAGAAAACCCTCTTTTTGAAGAAGAAATGATCAACAATCAACCCAAATCACTATGAAACAATGATCAGTTGATTGCATAAGCTTCAGAACATCAAAACGCACAATATACAACCAATTTTCAGTCCAAAACAATCAGATTTCAGATTCAAATAGATTTTCAAAAGTTTTACCAAAAACACTCAAAAACACCAAAAATCAAGAGCACAAAGGCTCTGATACCATATTGTTGGTCCTCACTGATCTTAATCAGTGCTAATGATGATGTTTTGAGAAGAAAACCAATGAAATAACAACAATAGATGATTTTCAATAGCTAAAATGGGTTTCTAGTATTGAACAATCACAACTTGAACCAAAAGAAAGATAAGAGATGAATACAAGCTACAAAGATGATATGAAATGCTCCTAGCCGTCACCAAACTTACCAATAATCAGATTTTCTGTATTAGGGTTCTCAAAGTTGCAAAAGTTACAAGATGGTGCACAAAGGCGACAATTTATACACATCAGTAGACAGTTTCGCTGGTAGTTTCGCTGGCCAAGCGAAACTGTCACTGAGTCAGTCTAATCTAGATACCGAGCGAAACAACAGTTTCGCTCGGTAGTTTCGCTGACTACCAAAAGACCAACATTACAAAGAAACTAATCTAGACAAGTTAACTAAACAAAACAACTATGAATTCCTCCCTACATTGATCTTCAAGATTTTTTTTTAGTCACCTTTGGAGTTGTGACTTTAGGTATTTCAACCTTCTTCATTTTAGAATCATTTTTCAAAACAGTTTTAGTTCCCTTGGGAGGGGTAACTTTGGGTTTTTCAGACTTTGGTTGTTTTGAAAACGGTTTCTTCACCTGTTTTTTGAAATTTTTGTAACTCGGAAAGTTGTTGTTTTGATTTATAAATTTTCTTTCAGCTTTGGCAGTGCCCCAATGTTGATCAGAGGGTTTAACCTTAGGAGTAACAGTCTTCATTGCCTTAGGTTTCTGCACCATCATCGGCTTAGACTTCACAGACTCCTGAGATGAAACCCTTTGAGTTTTCGGATAATAGGGTTCATAGGGGCGATAAAAAACAGTTTCTAGCAATATGACCAGCGATGCCACAATTAAAGCAAGTCTTTTTCTTTAGATAGAAGTCAGACGTATACCCATTTGTCTTTGGTGGCTGATATGGAGTCGGTTTGCCTTGTGTCTGCTTCTTTGCTTTGCCTGCAGCTTCAGATTTGACTTTCTGTTGGTTCCTTGAAGCCAGTGTTGAACCTGTCTTTATTGTCTTCGTGCTTCCTTGATTCTTTGACGTTGAAGCACCATTCTTGCAATTACAACGACAACTGCATGATCCAACTGAAGAAATGGGAGACACGGCTACTCCCTTGAGTTTTTCATTCTTTACTCCAGCTGTTGGTTTCATACTCGGATGCTTGATGGTGATCTTTGGCCTCTCAACTTCAGCTTTACTTATTACTCCATCAGTTATTCCCTTGAACTTGGAGGAGAAGGATGTCAAGTCATATCCAATAACTGGTTCTTGGTTAAACATTTATCCAGATGTCATAAAGATCTTCCCCTCAGGCCGTGTCGTCAAGATCACATTTTCCCTTTTGACTTCGTCAATTACTTTGAAGTATGGGGTTTCAATTTTAGGGCATGGTTTCAACTCTATCCCAGCATCATTAGACTTAGAGTTATGACACCTGTTGTATTTCTGGCACTCAGTATCATTGTCTGATATATCCTCTACTCTCGCTTGACCATAAGTCATGTTTGCCTCATTATCAATTTCTTCTTGAGTCAATGGTGTAGTTCCAACCAAGACACTATCAATAGGAGGATCAGCTTCTTTATAATCAGACTTGGTTCGTTCAACCTAATCCTCACTAAGAAGTACTCCTATAATGTCTCTGGGAACTGGTGGAGGAATGATACTGTTTGCAGACAGAGACTTATCAGACTTTTCTAACCCAAACCCAGTTTTATCTTTCCCAACTTGGCCAGTTACAACAGCATGTGATAATTCCTTTCCAGTATCTAGCATTCGCTGATTTCTACCCTGGTTGCAATCATACTTGTCCTGCAGCTCATTATATTTTTGTTGCAGTTCATCCAGTTGCTTCTTTATCTCACCAATCTCAATCTTAGCCCGATCATATGAGAAAGTCTTCTCGGTGGCTAATCCACGATATTTCTCAATGTCTAATTTTTGAGCTTTCACCTTCTCTTCACTCTTCTCCCATCTACCCTTGAATGAACTTCAGGCAGATTGGACATCATACAATTCGATTTCTTAATTTTTGATAATTTGCTGAAGTCCAGGAATTAATCGCACACATGTTGGATTCGAACATTCAACACCAGCACTTTCTGTCATGAGGACACGTTTCTCATTTTCTTTCTTTTCTTCGTCCTCATTTCTATAGTAAGCTTTGTGCAAAGTGTGCCAGAGTTCTTGAGCATATTTGCATTTTTCAATCGCTATTTCTGGAGATAAAGCCATGAATATAATTTCACGTGCCCTTTTGTCAATGTTAACTCTTCGTTGGTCATCTTCAGAGAATTCAGCTTAAGTTTTAGGCACTCCTTCTTTAGGCCAATTTTGATGTCTCGGTATGAACGGACCATCAATAATCGATTTCATCATATATTGATCTTCATTGTTGAAATACTTTACAACCTTGTTCTTCCATTCATCAAATTCGTTTGAATTGATCAGTCGCAGACAAGTGGAGCAAGAACTTTCTAGTATTGAGGATGTTTCTGAACTCATTTTCTTTCTTTAGGTATGCAGCTTCTGAAAATCTAGTGAAATTAGCAAAATCGGCAAAAGTACTATTCAAGGAATAGTGTCAAAAACTTAAAACGCGAAAAAGGAGGCCTTCGGAGTGGAATTTGGGGGTCCAAACGAGCTACCCTGGACGTTAGTCGGGGGTAATTCTAGGGCTTGTTGTCACGAACGTCGTGTTAAAATTTGAGTTTCTAAGTCCAAACGAGTCAAAAATTATGTCCGTTTCCGTGAAGGTGTGAAATAGTGACTTTTTGCCGCAAACTAGTTTCCGATCGTAAACCCTGTTTCCGATCATAAGCACTGATCGTAAACACCCTGAGTCGTAAACCCAATCGTAAACTCCTCCGGATCGTAAACTCGGTCGTAAACACCTCCGGATCGTAAACAGAGTCGTAAACACCTCCGGATCTTAAACTCGATCATAAACACTCAAAAATCGTATCTTGAAGTCGTAAACACCGTACAAAATCGTAATCGTGATCGTAAACCCTTAAAAATGCAATCTTGAAGTCGTAAACACCCTTTTGATGAAGAACACCGATTGTAATCTTCAATACCAGCCCAGAAAACGATCGTAAACACCAAGAACACCAACCGTAAACTTCACAAGCAGCCCAGAACTGATCGTAAACACCAAGAGCAGCCCAGAAATTTATCGTAAACACCAAGAACAGCCCAGAAATTTCAGAAAACTCGATCGTAAACCTGAAAAACTCAAGAAAACTCGCAAAAACTGTTAGATCTTCTTGAATCAATATCATGAGAACCGCGAAACACTCATTTCTTGGCTCTGATACCAATTGTTGGTCCAAGAATAACAATCGTTCACGATATCTAACTAATCTAAGCATGCGGAATCCGGTTAGATTAGTGATTCAAGAAAGAGATGAGAAGAATACAAAGCAAACGATTAATATAAACGAAAAAAACCTGATCTTGCACACAAGATGAACTTTTCGGGTACAAATCGTAATCGTAAACTAACTTCTTGAGTTTAGGATTGTAATCACCACTTGGCTGCTCCTAAAGTTATAAACCAGCAACCTACAATGGTGAACTCATGGGGTTTATATAGCCACCCCATGAGTTTACAATTGGGCCCTTAAACCCTAATGGTAAACCCAATCTTAAACCCCAAGCTCAATAGTAAACCCAAGCAAACAAGTCTACTAAACTAAATAAACCCTCTAAGCCTAGCCCAAACTATTTAATATTACAAGCCTCATAATCTAGCCTCTACAGGATATGAAAAGATAACTGATTTCGGGCTGAAAAACGTCAAAATAAACTTGAAAATGTCAAATTATATGCGTTACTGATAAACATCATGAGTTTACAGGTTGAAACAGGCTTGGCACGGAAAACGGGGTGAAATAGAGAAAAGTCAAAGCTCGGGTCAAACAGTCAAACGCAGAAGTCAAAATAAAAAGTTGCTGAAAATCTTCATGGCTTGCTTATGTTTAAACATTAACATGGTTGGCTAAACTCATCGTATCGCTTAGATCAGATTTGTTTATGTTTAAACATTAACATGGTTGGCTCAACTCATCGTATTGCTTAGGCGAGGCGAATCCGACCATGGTTTGACTTTAGTTTTGTATCGGTTCTGCTTATATTTTGCATTTATGAAGTAAACGTTATTATAGCTTTGATATGGTTAATGAATTGAATTCCTTTATTGTGTCTAGTAATCTCTGGTCTTGTGGAACCCTAACCCTAGCTTGCAAAGCCATCTATCGTTAGGAGACTATTGTATAGCCGAACAACAAAATCTTCGGCGGCGGTGGTAGGGATACCACCGGTGGTGGTGACAAAACTTTCTCCGTCAGAATGGTGACCGGAACGGTCCCCACGATGATCGCATCACCGGTGACTGGAGGTGACACGGTGGCGGTGGCTGACGGGTACAAGGGCGCGGGCCACAACGACGGAACCGGACGCGGTGGCCTCGGCTGCGCCGGAAGCGTGAGGACCACCGGTCGGTGGTCGCGCGGCGGCGCGGAGGAAACGGCGGCGGCGGCTCGGGCTGCGGCTTCGGCTTCGGCTCGGGCTGCGGCTTCGGCTCGGGCTGCGACGGCTTCGCTTTCGAGTCGGGCGCAAATACTAGCAAGACGGGGATCCATCGGAGATCACAAGGAGGCTGCGGTGGAGGTGGTAGCGGCGGTCGGAGGAGCGGCGGCGGCGGCGGAGCCGGCTTCGGCTTCGGATCGGCGCAGAGAGAGGGAGAGGAGATTAGGGTTTTTGACTTCTCTGGCAATCCACCTCCTCCCTCTTTCTTTTAATATAATATCGCGGACCGGGGCCTGACGGACTGGGCCCGGTCGCGATTCCCATTTAATCCACCAACCGATCAGTCTGTTAATCCGGTAACAACTGATCAGTCCGTCTTTTATTTAGCGAGTAATTTTGAACCGATAAATTTTATCGTTTTAATTAAATAAATAATAAAGATTTATTTAATTCACCATTTAGTTCGTTTAATACTAATTAACAATTAATTAGATTTAATAGTCCGTTGACCCGGGTGTAACTCTTACGGGTCAATATCGGTCGGGTTCGTTAATTCGTCGGGTCAGGACACTCTATTTCCAACACTAGAAATAGTCACGAACACCCGAAACCCTAGAATTCGATTAGGAGTCCACCATAGAGTTTGAGTGATAAATCACCTTACCCTTAGCTAGTAGATACCCTTGCCATTGTCAAGTAGCCAAGCATTCATCGATAGCTCGGGTATGTTCCTGCTTAGTCGTGTCTAGGACCTACTAGGTCAACCTATCAACCCAATTGTAATCACTTCACAACTCTAGGACCGTTAGGGCCATACCTATCCTAACCCTTCGACCAGTTATGAGTTAAGCCACCAATAACTCGGGACCCAGCCTAGGGCACTTCATAAACCGCAACCTTATTAGTACTTAACCATGGACCAGTAGTAACCGTCTAGGGCGTGTCTATAACCCTAACCGTGAACCTATCCATAGGAACTAGGTAAGCCTTGTCTTAGGACCCTAATTCACCTCAGAGATAAGTAGTAACGCATTACCGATACACCTGTCAAACCTTAGTTGGAGGAGCCATGCCTAAGTGATCCTTTACTAATATCTGTTTTCCAAACAACATTTTAATTACTGTCATTTTCAGTGTTCTAAATTAAAATCAATTTTCAAAACACAACAAAAACCGACTGAATTATAAATCGACTATTTTCAACAAGTTCGTGTCCCTGAGGTTCGACAACCCGGTGTTTACGAATAATGTGCTACGCACGATAGGTATACTTGCCTTAGTGTGTTGGTATATAGTCCCCTGGTGGATAACCAGTTCTATAAATTTAAAATTTGAAAGTGTAAGGACCTACTTTTTATATACACTTAACAACACATGACACTTCAACTCGCTTGTAGAATATGGCATTAGACCGGGAAGACAAAAAAACGCCTAGTAAAATTTTTTAATATAAATATTTTATAACCGAGGTTACATATGTAACAGTACCCTGTTACATATGTAACCTCGGTTATAAAATATATTTTTTTTAAAATTTTACTAGGCGTTTTTTTTATTTTTTTTGCATAAAAGGGGTCTTCTAACTTAGAGAATCACCATAAAAAAATCGGAACAAAAATCGAATTTTTTAGCTTGGTTTTCATGGTTTTCCAAACTCGGAGAGGTTTTCATTATATCCCTCCCCTATATATATATATATATATATATATATATATATATATATATATATATATATAAGGAGATGATCATTTGAGAACCAATTGGGTTTGAGAACTAAAAAGAACCATTCTAAGCCACTAGTTTATATATATGGAAAACCTTCACATGAATTATTTTGGTCCCCACCTGAAATTAGTGGTGAAGATTTAGTTTTCAAAAGTTCTCAAAATAAAAAGTTCTCATTTGAACCTAACCCTATATATATATATATATATATATATATATATAGATCATCAAAAATTTAGTCTTGTACTGAAAGGTTGCAAAACCCTAAATCAAGCTAAAGAAAAAATATAAATAAATCACAATGAAAATTGTGAAACGGTTGTACGTATACGCCAAGTTATACGTTAGGGTGGTAGCTCATACCTCGTATATGTGAGCAAACGTTTGAGTACCCCCTCCATTTTTTGGTCGGATCCTATAACGAACTCGGAGACACGATCGTATATATAAACCCAAGAAACAATTAGATATGCCTGACCTGAGCGTTCACTCCAAATATTACACCCATAGGTCGAGGATTTGGTGAGTTGAGTGAAAAAAAATGATAGAAAAATGGTTCGCATTACTTGGTTGGGAGATTTTTGTGAGTTTTCAATTTCGTTAAAACTTGCGCGGTTGTAAACCCTAGTATTGATTGTAAATCTTGCGGACCGAATATGTACACTTAGATGTCTATGTAGTTAAGATAAAGTTGTAGTAGTGTCGAGATTAAAAGTGATTGCTTGGGGACAAGCAATGTTTAAGTATGGGGATGTTTGATGTGTGTGGTTTTGGATATGAAAAGATAACTGATTTCGGGCTGAAAAACATCAAAATAAACTTGAAAATGTTAATTTATATGCAGTACTGATAAACATCATGAGTTTACAGGTTGAAACAGGCTTGGCATGGAAAACGAGGTTAAAATAGAGAAAAGTCAAAGCTTGGGTCAAACAGTCAAACGCAGAAGTCAAAATAAAATATTGCTGAAAATCTTCATGGCTTGCAGGCCGTGAGACACCCTTTCATGGCCTTGACCAAGCTGTGGAGCTCTTGACCAAGCTGTGATGCTGAGCCGCAGACAAGTCACCGATGACAGCTTTTCACGGCCTGGCTTGCATGTTGTGAAAGCCCCTTCACAGCCGTGAAAGATCCAGCTCAAGCCGTGAAAGCCCAGTCCTGGCAATGTAACTAAGAAACAGTGCCCGGTCATCAACAACAGCCCTTTCACGGCCTGATCTGCAAGCCGTGAAAGCCCTTTCACGGTCTAGACACGTTTTTGGAAATTTTCAGATTTCGGCCCTTATAAATAGAGGGCTTATTTCCACCATTTGGGACATCTTGGAGAGCAGAGAAAAAGCCAGAGAATTGAAGCCCTTTGAAGATTTGAAGCCTTCGACGAGTCAGATATTAGCGTTTTTCATCCTTTCGAGCTACGATTTGGTATTGTATTTACATTTAGCCATGAATTCTTATTTAGATCAGATTTGTTTATGTTTAAACATTAACATGGTTGGCTAAACTCATCGTATCGCTTAGGCGAGGCGAATCCGACCATGGTTTGACTTTAATTTTGTATCGGTTTTACTTATATTTTGCATTTATGAAGTAGACGTTATTATTGCTTTGATTTGGTTGATGAACTGAATTCCTTTATTGTGTCTAGTAATCTCTGGTCTTGTGGAACCCTAACCCTAGCTTGCAAAGCCATCTATCGTTAGGAGACTTGTATATAGCCGAACAACAAAATATGCGGCGTACGCGTGAACTAGAAATAGTCACGATCACCAGGGAAACCCTGGAATTCGATTAGGAGTCCACCATAGAGTTTGAGTGAGAAATCACCTTACCCTTAGCTAGTAGATACCCTTGCCATTGTGAAGTAGCCAAGCATTCACCGATAGCTCGGGTATGTTCCTGCTTAGTCGTGTCTAGGACCTACTAGGTCAACCTATCAACCCAATTGTAATCACTTCACAACTCTAGGACCATTAGGGCCATACCTATCCTAACCCTTCGACCAGTTGTGAGTTGAGCCACCGATAACTCGGGACCCAGCCTAGGGCACTTCATAAACCGCAACCTTATTAGTACTTAACCATGGACCAGTATTAACCGTCTAGGGCGTGTCTATAACCCTATCCTTGAACCTATCCATAGGAACTAGGTAAGCCTTGTCTTAGGACCCTAGTTCACCTCAGAGATAAGTAGTAACGCATTACCGGTACACCTGTCAAACCTATGTTGGAGGAGCCATGCCTAAGTGATCCTTTACCAATATCTTTTTTCCAAACAACATTTTAATTACTGTCATTTTCAGTGTTCTAAATTAAAAATAATTTTCAAAACACAACAAAAACCTGCTGAATTATAAATCGACTGTTTTCAACAATTTCGTGTCCCTGAGGTTCGACAACCCGGTGTTTACCAATACTGTGCTACGCACGACAGGTATATTTGCCTTAGTGTGTTGGTATAGTCTCCTGGTGAATAACCAGATCTATAAATTTAAAATTTGATAGTGTAAGGACCTACTTTAAAATACACTTAACAACACATCACTTCCACATAGTGTTGAGTCTATGATAATATTCAGATACAGATGACCCACTTTGTGTGACCGAGTTAACTTTTTGATACAAATTAAAGATAACTGAGCCATCTATTTTATCATAAATTTCTTTTAACTCAGCCCACACAGTAGAAGCACTAGTAGAGTACACTTGTCCAACATACAACTCTTCACTAAAGGGGTTCAGAATCCAAGTAAGAACAACCGAATTGCACCTCTCCCATTGATTAGCTAACACAGAGTCATCAGTAGGTTTAATACATTTTCCATCAAGAAAACCAACTTTGTTTTTTACACTTAAAGCCAATTTTAAAGCATTTGCCCAAATAGTATAGTTTTTAGTCCCTTTAAGTTTAAAATTAATCAAGGTGAGGGTGCTTGAATCACTAGCATGTAGGTATAAGGGGTCACTGGATTCAATCTTGCTAACAAGTGTAGCAGATGTGCCAGCCTCAGCATCATTAGGCATATTTGCAGATATTAATCACAACAACAGGCAATAACATTCAAACAATACAGTTCACAACAGACACACAGACACTAATTGGATAATCCTATCAAGGGTTTACCAGGGATCCAATTAACGTCAACAAGAAATCACATATGTACAATATACAAAAACGCAGAGCAACAAGAACCTTATTCTCAAAGGAAAAAAAACAAAGATAAGATGGAAAGATCTCACCCAATGCGCCCGAGTCGAGTGACCTTCACTTAGGGTCACAACAACTCAGGCAAGAAGCTCTTCTGATTACAACTGAACTGCACCTCCAAGCTTCTCCTAGGGTTGGAGTCTTAAATTGACGCATTGCAGCACACGCACACCCGGAGCTGAGCTAATGACGGTTGAGACTTCTCCGATTTCACCAAACCCTAGATCTATGATTTGAAGACCAACGGAAACACCGGAATCTAGACGATTCCTCTTAGAGGACTGAATAACCCAAGAATCGATTTAGGGTTTGATTTAAGAAAGGATACAGATCTCAGCGATGCCAATGGAGTGATGGAATCGAGCCAACTATGGCTCTGATACCATGAAAAACTTTGATGATTTAAACACCGAACAACAAACAAACTCACACAAATCTGTGAGTCTAATACAAATACAACGAAGAACAAACAAACTACATAGAGATGAAAGAACTCTCTGATCTACCAGATCATTAACACAATGATCTAGACTCTACAACTAAAGAATGAAGACTCAAGCACACTTGGAATAGGGACGATGTAGAACGTATCGCAAACCCTAGAAACGCACAAGTGTAAACGACGACTTGAGTGATAAAAGAAAACTAGCGGCTGTCTTTCTTTATATATCCAGCAGCAGCAGCAACCAGGTATAAACCCGGGTCTTAGAACAGCTACTTTACCCGGCTGAGCCCACACAACAATCCTAAGCCCAACAACAACAGCGCTTGAGCCCAAATATTCCTGCAAACAATTGAAAGAAAACTTTTAATACATATTTATAAACCTAAACCCGTTTAATGATTTGAACTAGTATTCACCCATTGTTTTTTAACAGCTAATTTAAATAAAAACTAGTTTGCTCAGTTTGCTTTACTAGTGAAAGAACTAATTTGGTCTATATACAATATACTAGTTTTTATACCCCGTGCATCGCACGGCTGCGATAAAAATGTTATAGAACTTTTTAAATTGTAATTTAGTAAATTATATTATATATTTAATTTAGTAATTAAATAATTAGTTATTAAATAATTTAGGATGTAATAAATAAAAAGTCGGATATATATATCTAAACTTTTCTTTTTAAAAGAAAAAAGTTTTTTTTAAATAATTATTTAATTATGTTAATGATTATCTCTACAATAAATATATTTTATTTATTACCTTGGAAATACAAATAAATGATTAATTATGGTGGTTGATTATCCCTACAATAAATATATTTTACTTATTGTCATGAAAATAAAAATTAATTGATTAATTAGGCTTGTGATGATCCATACAATTAATAATTTTTATTTATTGCCATGAAAATACAAAAACTAAAAATAAAAGGGGATGATTTAAGAGGAAAAATTATTATGAGGTTGAATGTGAGAATGAAATGTGTCCAAAAACTTTCCTTTTATAATAATAGATGATAATGGAATAAAATATTTTATAATACATGTATAATATTTAGTTAAAATATTATTATGAATAAAGTATTATAAGTATTATATTAATGTACTAAAATATATGCAATAAAATATATTATTTTAATAAAATATAATATATAAGCAATAAAAATATTATCTTGAATAAAATATTAACCTTAATACTAAAATTTAGTATTTGGATAATTACCAACTTTAATATAAAAATTTATATTTTAATAATTAATTATTGGATAATTACTTATTAAAAGTTTAAACTAAATAAACCCTAATATGGAAATTTACTATTTGGATAATTATTTATTTAAACTTAGATTTAATCCAAAAATTTGTGGTGATGACAAGTGTCTTTTTTTACTAATTAAAGTATGAACAAACTTTTTGTTTATTATATAGTTTAGATTAGATTTAGATTTATTGCTCATGTAACCGATAAGGGAGGTATTTCATAATTTTGAATGGGTTAGGCTCGTGACACTCGACCATACTTAATGGACAACATCATCGTTGGTCACGACGAGTTTCACTCCACTTCTTTTGATGTAACTATGTTTGTTTGGCGTTGGCTATCTTAGCTAAAGCCGGTTTTCATATAATTTCCGCCGTTCCAAAAATAAAAAGACTACTCTAGTGGATGACAGAGTCTATTTGGTCTATAACCCCATATTTTTTGCCCATGTAATCAATATAGGACATGCTACATACCTTCCAATTTTTCAGCCAATATTTACAATTATTAAGAAAAGGTTTGAAGTTGAGGATCTTCTTGAGTCTCTGGAAGCAAATATTGTGGTAGATTTATTGTTTGTCTACATTTCATCATCTTTAGACCCTAGCAATAACTTTATTATTCGAGAGAAGTATCACCCCAAAAAGCAAGTTTTCTCTTATATATGATACAATCGACAAGCAATCCTTGCGATTAGAAGGTTTTCTATCTTCATATTACCAATCACCAAGACCTGTGATTGATTTTACACGTACCCTTACAAAAAGTAGAAAAAATAACGACATTTTCTCTTTTATCTTTTTATCTTTTCACCAATCAATTTTTCTTTGCTACTTTTTAACTTATATAGCTGTCATCTTTCTTCTCTTATTTCATTTCTGGTTGGTGAGATTTTACTGAGTGTGATTGTTAATAAACTATTTAAATTTTTTTTGTCAAACAAGAACCAAGTAGGAAAACTGTGTTTATACACACACACACTAGTTTAAAACTTGTGTATTACACAAGTTAAATAATAGAAACGATATAACTGCTAAATTTTAACTACTTACCGTGATTGATATTACGTATTATTCATAACAATGAAAAAAATGAAAAGTTACAATTAAAATTCATAAATCATCAAATATCTTTATATACAACATTTGGTGTTCTATTGGCAAGGTTACCATCTCTATCTAAAGATTAATAGTTTCTCTCCAACTTTACTTTAATTTAACTCTAAATAATGCAACATAGCGTTGAGTATGAGTAAAAGTGGTTATCTCAAAAACCAACTAACACTTGATGCTGATCGTCCTGACTCTTATTCATTGTCGTTCTAAAATATTAAAAAATTTGTCTTCTTTAAAATTTAATTGTCAAACAAATTATAGGAATAAAAGTAACATACCCAACATTACTTACACATATAATCTTTGCTTATACAACATGATTATGTAGTCTAGTTTTATTACATACATGACTTTTTTGGTCAATATTTCTTAGTATCATGACTTGAACACTTGTCTTTAGTACTAACATATGGCTTAGCAAACTTAAAAGTTTAGACCTATTTAGCATGTGAGAAGAAAAAATTGAATGAATTCTATGAATCGAAAGCGTCTTTTTCTTGGTTTTTTGAACACCGGTCTTTCTTTTTTCTACACAAAATGTGTGCTATAATCAACATAAACGATAGCCCTATCAGTATCATTTTCTTATTACATTTAAATAGATATTATATAGATATACCCTAATTGCACTGCTCAATATTAATGTGCCTAATGTCTTTTCGAAATGTATAACAACACTACTAAATTAAAAAAAAAAATTGTATTTTAATAATCTAAACTATGACACAATGATAGATAATAATCCAAACTATGACATGTTCACCAATAACAATCCTAACTATCTGTTTAGTCAATATCAGTCTCAAATTTTATTTTTGTTGTCAAAAGCAATCCTAGTGACATATAATCATCATACATTAACACTTGATTTCCACCTCGTAGTAATGTTTCGGAAAATTTATAACATAAAGAAAACCAAGTAAAAATCAAGTGTAAATTTATGATTATTACGTTACTAGGGTTGTGCCGTTGAAAATAAAAATGAGTTGAGACTATTATTAACAAAATTGATAATTTGAGTTATTATAGGTCAACGGATCATAATTTTAATTATTATAATACCATTTGCCTTAAATTAATAAAAATTAATTATATAAGACTGTTAGCCTACAACTCCTTACAAGTAATGTAAAAAATATATATAAAACTTTGTTGAGATTAGATTATTTTAGGAATGGTAAATATCTACTCATTCATTAAAATCATTTTAATGTCGTATGTTTTTCTCTGATTTTTGAATATATGTAGCCTCCACCATTATTTGAAAATCTAGCATATACTCATATATTTCAAGATATCAAGTTTGTTCAACAAAGTTATCTTCGTTAATCTCATTAATCTCTTGATGAAATAAAAATTTTGGTTAACTAATCTCATATCTCATATAAGTAATAACTCAACAATAAAAAATAGAAATAACATAAGAAATTTATCTTACTAAATTAAGATGTTCGTATTATAAATACAAATTAAAAAAAATAACATAAGAATTAAAAATATGTTTAATCAATCATCTAGTCACATATTTAACATATTAAGTTCACTAATTAAAGAACACTAATTCTTTTTATTTTCATTTTATAAATATATCAACACATACAAAATAAACCTTAAAAAATATATAATAAGGTTAGGTTATTTTTAATTTATATATATAATACAATATAAATTGAAAGATGAATAGTGGTCTTTTGAGTTTTTTGAATTTGGCCACAGCTATTTTGTTTTTGGACATTTTTGGTCCTTCTCTCTCTTTTCATATTCGAGATGCTTCTTTTCTCCGATGCTTCTTTTTATATCTCAAAGCCAGTCTCTCTCTCTCTCTGCATGTTCCAGACGAACATCTTTTCTCCGATGCAGACCGTCGCTTGGCGGTGATGGTTGTGGTGATGACGGAGAGTGGCGGCGATGTTTCCCCCGTCTGTTGCTCCGACCGAGGCGTAGGCAGGCCGTCAGTGACGGCTTACCCGCCCGTCGTTGAGTTGCTTTTGTCGCCGGCTGTTGATGATTCTGAGTAGTCGTCTTTTACATTCGTAGTGATGGTAGGTGGCGATGACGGAGTATGGCGGCGTTCTTGCCTCCGTCTATTGCTCCGATTAAGGTGTTGCGCGGCCGCCGTCTTCTGTCGATGGCGTCGCCGGTTTTAGGGTTTCAATGCGTGCAGTCATGGAGATCCTCTTTGTCACACCCCCAATTCCCACTAACGGAGTTTAACCGTGTGGGGTGTGAACCAGACCAGGACCCGAGTCATTAGTTACATTAAACATAAGTTGAGGGTTCAAAATGTAAATATATTTCCAAACGGGAAATATCAATCAGAGTTAAAGTTTAGCGGAAGCTCGTGAAAGTCATGTTGCGCAAAAACAAGCGCCCGATAAGTAAATACCAGTTCAAGTTGAAAAGATTTGAAAACGAATTCCCAAAATAAAAGGTTTTAACCAACGTACGTGCCCAAAAATCAGATTCTCCTAGCGTCCTGCAAGCATGCATAAGAGCAAGTGTCAACTAATGTTGGTGAGTTCACATAAGCACATAAGTATAACTAGTATAGTTATGTAGTACGAATACAACAGTTTTTATTCGTATGTAAGCATGTATATTAACAGTACAATCCATATCGTAGGTAGCGAGCCTAAGTTCATGTCACTAAAACGTTCGCAACCGAAGCTGACCAATTAGTTGTAGGAATAATTCCTTACGTGGTTTGCCTTCCCCGTGTCGACTCGATCACGGTAAGTTTAGGCTGACATTGTCCTCAGTCCGACCGCCAGTCGGGTGGTGCATCTCGTGCCCGCTGAGTGGGGTTTGTCAGACCCCAGTAGTACTACCCAATATCCCCTCGCTATAAACTATTAACGGTTCGATAAGTAAGGACTTTCAAAGATAAGCATTTTACGTGAACATGTGATATATGTTGGATTTCTACTTTAATCATACATGGTAGTTGTTGTGTTATCACCCTAACCCGGGTGTAACGTGTTTGCGTGTGTTATCGTCCAAAACCGGACGTAACGTAAAGGTTGTGAAACTCACCTTAGGGTGCGCTGCTACAAATTTAGTAAGACTCCGAGTCTTGCGTAATTACCGAGCACCTATCGATTTTACATACGTAAGTGTGTGTTTGCACATGAGTAACATAGCCTAGACGACGGTTCATTATCAAGTAAATCCAAGTATGACGTAGGTGACAAGATAAATACTTGATAAAAATTGTTTGTTCGAAAATAGTCAAGATGACACTTAAATCAAAGACGCAAAGATTTACAAAAATCAATGTGCGTGAGTTATCCTACATATTAAATATAGGGATCGTCGGTAAATATATATATTCGTAAATATAGATATCGAGGCATAGTCGAAAATGAAATAAAACGTCTTAAATATATATTTATGTGTCGTGACATAAATTCAAGAGTTTAAAGAACATCTTTAAATAAAACGTTTGCATGACCATTAATCGAATATATATATATAGTTCTATATTTAAAACTATTTTTTTTATAACGAGACTATATCATTTTAATTCATTTAAATTATAATGCTCTTCATAATATGAAATTTTTACGAATACTATAATGGGGTCTACGAAAACATTCATGGGTCAAGATTTTATAGAGAATATATGGTGGTTAGGTTTTAAAATCAAGTAATGTTTGAGTTTTGCTAAAAAGAAATAAAACACTTAAAAATGGGGTTGCAAAGGTTCGAACCCGAGACTTCGCTTCTGCAAGGCAGCACCCTAGCCAGTGGGCTACGGCTAAATTTGTTAACAGATCCGCTTGCCATCCATTTTATTATAGCAGCGATAGGGAAAACAGGTTTGGAAAGAAAAACGAAAAACGAGGAGGGGTTGCCAGGGTTCGAACCCCAGACCTCTAGCTTGGAAACAGGGGACTTAGCCACTGGGCTGGTTCGTAAGTTTGTATTTTAGACAACTGATCAGATACTTAACATAGTGCGCGAACCAGTCACCTTCTTCCCCATTAAACCCTAGTGTTCCCGTCGCCATATATATATATATATATATTTTTTTCAAGAATCGCAGGGAACTATCTTGAGGGTTATAAACCATACAATGGACTAAAGTGAGTTTCTCGGATTACCTCGAGTGCGAAACGTAAACGAACGACGATGAATCTTTGAACCGAACTCGAACCCGACGCCCGCGACGATCTGTGAGCCTTCACCGCTGTTCACTACTGCTGCTGTCCTTGAGGCTGACTAGTGATGCGAATACAATGGTGCTACAGAAACGACGAACCAGAGCAAAATTGAAGGTTAATGATCGGAATCTCTTCGCTGGAGACGTGTTGCGGTTTTTTTTTCTTTTTCTTTGAACGGAGGAAGGCAGGGACGAGTGTTGCTTCTGTTGTGAAATTGAATAGGATGGGATCCTAAGGGTATAATGATGATTAATGATCCATCAATCTTTGTAACGTTGCAACGATCGGTAATTGAATGGGAATGGGGTGTCGGTTGAGAATCCGTAACAATTGCCGCCGGTGGGTCTTCTTCATTTATTTAATTTTTTTTTTACCCAACTTTGCTAAATGGCGATTCTAGTCCCTCAGAACATTACAAGAAAGCTGGTATAATCCGGAAATTACAGAGTTGGCCCTCAAGGTTTGTTTAATTAGAATTCAGGATTAGAAAACTACAAGTTAGGCCCCTCAAGGTTTAGAAACGTCTAATGAGCACTAACGAGGTCTACCGAAGAGCAAATTGGCGATGATTATTCGAGTGTACGTCAAAACATATTTAACGAACAAAGTTTTATAAAAAGTATCACCTATATATATTTCACATGACATCATAGTTATAACCCCATAACTCTATGTTTTTAAATTCCTATAAAATTATAGAAACACTTCGTATGATTACGTGCATACCGTCACATAGAATCATAAAACGACATGCGTATATATACATATATACCACGTAATAATAAATATAATTGTCACATAAAATGACGAAACGTTTTCGTGAAATCATAAAATATAATTTACACAAAATCATAATTTATAATTATCCAAGTAAGTTAATCGACGTCTAGACTCATGTGCATCGTTCGTGTAACTATTCTAGTTAACTGAAGTAACGGACGTTATCAAAATATAACACAAGTTATTAACGGGTTTAACCTGGAAAATTGCCGGTTGTCACATCATCCCCTTGTTAAGGAATTTTCGTCCCGAAAATTGCCTTAAGTTGCTACAGTTTCTGTGGAAGGAGAAGAAAAATTTTCGGGTTGCTACATCATTCCCTTGTTAAGGAAATTTTGTCCCAAAATTTAACTCATACCTTAATTAGATGTTTAAGTTTGATCAAATAGGTGAGGATAGTTCTTTCTCATATGATCTTCTTGTTTGCATGTGAACTCTGGTCCACGCTTAGATTTCCATCTCACCTTGACGATGGAAATTTTACTGCGTTTCAGTGTTTTCTCCTCACGTCCCATGATTTCCACGGGTTGTTCGATGAATCGCAGTTGTTCATCAATTTGTAGTTCTTCTAATGGAACTATAAGAGTGCACAGCTAAACACTTTCTCAAGTTGAAACGTGAAACATGTTGTGTACTCCATCCAATTCAGGAGGTAGGTTTAAACGGTAAGCCACCAGACCAATGGTTTCGGTGATCTCGAATGGTCCTACATAACGGGGATTCAACTTCCCGCGCTTGCCAAAGCGTACGACGCCTTTCCAAGGTGAGACTTTCAACAGTACTTTGTCGCCGACTTTAAATTCCAAAGGCCTTCGGCGTTTATCCGCATAACTCTTTTGTCTATCTCTTGTCGCTTTCATGCGGTTTCTGATCTGCATGATTCTTTCAGTGGTCTCGTGCACTAATTCAGGTCCAGTGAGTTGACTCTCACCGACCTCAGCCCAACAGACCGGTGATCTGCATTTTCGTCCGTAGAGAGCCTCAAATGGAGCGGCTCCAATACTGGTATGGTAACTGTTGTTATAGGAGAATTCTACCAGTGGTAAACGTGTTTCCCCGATTCTTGTCGAAATCGAGCACACATGCTCTAAGCATATCCTCAAGAGTTTGGATGGTACGTTCAGTCTGTCCATCTGTTTGAGGATGATACGCTGTACTCATATCTAAGCAAGTGCCCATCGCTGCTTGTAAGGATCTCCAAAAGTTTGAAGCAAACCTAGGGTCTCGGTCGGAGATAATAGACAAAGGCACTCCGTGAAGCTTGACAATCTCCTTGAGATATATCTTTGCAAGTTTTCCTGTTTTGTCACTTTCCTTGATAGCTAGGAAATGAGCGGATTTTGTTAATCGGTCAACGATAACCCAAATCATACCGTTGCCGCCAGAAGAACAGGGCAATCCCGTGATGAAATCCATCGAGATTTCTTCCCATTTCCATTCAGGAATTTTAGGTTGCTGCAGTAATCCTGTTGGCTTTCGATGTTCCGTTTTGACCATTGCGCACGTCAAGCACTTGCTGACATACCTAGCAATATCCGCTTTCATGTTGGGCCACCAATATAGCCCCTTTAGATCTTGGTACATTTTGTCAGAACCTGGATGGATCGAATAACGGGACTTATGGGCCTCGTCCATCACCAGCTCTCTAAGATTTCCATGGAAAGGTACCCATACACGGTCATTATAATAACGAAGTCCATCAGACTTAACTTCAGAAATTCCATATATGTCACGTAATGATTCGGACCCGAAATTTTCCTCCTTTAGGGCCTCTTTCTGAGCATCCCGGAGTCTATCCGGTAGCCCCGTATAGATCGTTAATTAGAGAGCTCGAACCCTTCTAGGTTTAACATGTTCCTTTCTACTCAAGGCATCGGCCACAACGTTGGCCTTGCCTGGATGATACTTTATTGCTAGATTGTAGTCGTTTAGCAATTCGATCCACCTACGTTGTCTCATATTGAGTTCCTTCTGTTCAAATATGTGTTGGAGGCTCTGGTGATCGGTGAATATCGTACACTTGGTACCGTATAAGTAGCGTCTCTAAAATTTCAAGGCAAATACATCTGCGCCCAACTCTAGATCGTGAGTTGTGTAATTCTTCTTATGGGACTTTAGTTGCCTTGACCCGTATGCGATGACTTTACCTCTTTGCATCAAAACACATCCGAGTCCCTGGATTGACGCATCACTATAGACCTCGAAGTCGTTAATCCCATCAGGTAAAGATACTATAGATGCAGTACAAAGTTTCTCTTTCAAAATTTGGAAGGCTGCCTCTTCCTTGTCACCCCATCTGTATTGAACCCCTTTGTGCGTAAGAGCAGTTAATGGGTGAGCTAACTGAGAAAATCCCTTTATAAAACGACGGTAGTAACCCGCCAAACCTAGGAATTGGCGAATTTCCATAGGAGCTCTAGGTGTAGGCCAATTTTTAATGGCTTCGGTCTTGGCTGGGTCAACGTGGATACCTTGCTCGTTGACGATGTGACCCAGAAATTGAACCTCTCGGATCCAAAAATCGCACTTAGAAAATTTCGCATAGAGTTGTTCTTTATTTAACAATTCTAAGATTAACCGTAGATGTTCCTCGTGTTCTTATTTCGTCTTGGAGTAAATGAGGATATCGTCAATAAATACTATGATGAATTTATCCAGGTAGGGCTTGCACACACGATTCATGAGGTCCATGAACACAGCTGGTGCATGTGTCAGCCCGAAAGGCATGACCAAGAATTTATAATGGTCGTAGCGCGTTCTGAAGGCTGTCTTTTCTATGTCCTCCTCACGGACTCGAAGTTGATGGTAGCCAGACCTTAAATCAATCTTGGAATAGTAACTGGATCCTTGAAGCTGGTCAAAGAGATCGTCTATTCGTGACTTTGTTAAGCTCGCGGTAATCGATACACATCCTAAACGTGCCATCCTTCTTCTTGACGAATAAAACAGGTGCTCCCCATGGTGACGATATGGTGCACGCGCGATCGGAGCTGCTCCCGGAGCAAGGTCGATTCCAAATTCTACTTGTCGAAGCGGAGGGAGACCAGATAATTCCTCAGGAAATACCTCGGGGTAATCACGTACGATCGGGAAGTCTTCGATTTTTCTCTCCACCCTGGTTTGGTCCGTAACCGTGGCCAAGATTGCCACGTGTCCTTTCCGAAGACACTTCTGCGCTTTAAGGTATGATATGATTCCGGAGACAACACCTCCCTTTTCGCCCTGAATCGAGAGTACTTCTCCTCCGGCTACAGGTATTCGTATGACCTTTTCTTGACAGAAAATTTCCGCCTGATGTTTGGATAGCCAGTCCATACCAACTATCACGTCGAAACTACCGATGGTAAAAGGCATAAGGTCTATACTTAGTTTATGACCAGATAGTTCTAATGTGCAGTTCTCAACCAAGTGAGTGGTGTCCATAAGCTTACCATTTGCTAATTCAACCGTATACCTAGCTTTTAGTGGAGTTTGAGTAGCCTTAATCAACTTACAGAACTTAGTCGAGATAAAACTTTTCTCAGCACCAGTATCAGATAAGACATTTGCGAAGTAGTTGTTTAGAAGAAACTTACCGCTAATGACGCTGGCATCGTTTCTTGCTTCACCATAACCCATCACGAAAGCTCGCCCTTTGGCGCCATCTCCACCGTTTCTACCCCCATCACCACCGTTGTTATTGTTGTTACGGTGGTTGTTGTTGTTGCCAACATTGTTGTTATTGTTCCTTCGAAGCTGTGGACAGTCCCTCTTTAAGTGCCGTAGTTTTCCACATTCATAACACCCCCTAGGGCCTTCATTATTCTGCCTCTGGTTTTGATTCTGACTCTGGTTTCGATCCTGATTGGGACGGTTTTGTAGTTCACCCCAACAATTCTTAGCTTCATGACACCCTTTACCATAGCGCTCACATGTGAGTTTCTTGCATGCCCCATTGTGGTGTTGGTTGCACCGATTGCAGAACGGTGCTCGTCCCTTGCACCCATTGTGATTTTGATTACTACCACCTGGGCGGTTCTGGTTACCGCCTCCACTATTGGTGTTACTGTTGTTATAGTCACCCCTGGAATTGTTGTACTTCTTGTTTTGATTGTGAGAGTTAGAGGATCTCCCATTGTTGTTGTTACCGGATTCATCTTCCCTCTTTCTTTTCCCGTCTTGGGCAGCTTTGGGGACCTTCCTGGGTGGCAAAGTTCCTTAATGGCATCCTTATATTCGTGCCAAGTCATAGCATTTGCCTCATCAAGTTCTAACATTTGGATTTGTGCGTGTTCCACCAAGTGAGGGCAGCTCTCTCGAGTGTAGCGGTTGCGAAATTGACCCGATTCGCAACTGGGCAGTTGCACATTGAAAATACCTTTTCTGATTTCTCGAGCCATCGTAACAGACCCACGGCTCCTTCATCACTCTTGAACGTGAGTGGCTTACAATCTATGTAAGTTTTGAAGGTGCACTGAGCTCGGCATGGATTTGTTTCATGAAATTATTTCGGAGAATAATTTTGGATAGTGAGAAGTAAAAAAAAAATGTAGTCAATATTTCGTCTGTTTTACTTATTACCGTTATTGTTTCCTTGCACTTGAGTCGCAGCAAGTGTTGCCGCAACGTTTTCGTTTATCAACGCTTGGATCTGGGCTGCTGTGAGGTGTTCAGCCATGCTTTTGTTTTCCATGCAAATCATTCAAATGATTAATATACCCAATATTAATTTCATTAAGCGCTAAACAATTATTCATGCATCCATCCATCACACGACATAATTTTTAGAAACACATTGGTAAGATAAATATGTAATATCCATTACAAAATTTAAGATCCAATCATAAGGTATCTCAGCATTTGAAAACATTCAAAATAAAATGAACACCCTGTCAAATTTTATTTCAAAGTAACAAAATAGAAGAAAAGAAGACAGATTAGATCATGGATCAATAACATCTGGTTCTTCCTCCATGTCCTCTTCAGGCTCCTCCTCAAAAGGTTCTTCTTCGAAGGGTTCCTCCTCTTCTTCCTGAACAGGAGCACCTTGAACTTGCAGGGCTGCCATTTGAGCTTGGAGGGTAGCGACCTGCGCCGCAAGTGTCGTGTTGGAGTGGTGAAGCGCTGCATGGGAATGTTGGAGTTCAGCAATCTGATGTTGTGCGTGATGCAGTTCATGTTCCAAATCTGCTGGATCGGGTCGCGACTCAAGCTCGGTGACCCTATTACGGATACCCATTACTCCCTGGGACAAGTTGTAGTGGTAGGTATCCTGTTCCCTTTGATCGGCCCGCAATCGCTCGATTTCTCTATCGCGTGTGCGATTGCTAATGGAATTTTGTCTGGTTTCTCCAAGAGTGTTGTCATAGGCGGCTATCAGTCCCGCGGTGACCCGCTTCAAATCAAATGGTAGGTCAATTCTAGCCGGCACATGATACATGTCAAGCAACCGATATATTGCCGGATTCAGCCAGCTGTAATCGTTTGGTGCACGCCTATCAGGACGTATGTGCTGATCCCAAAGGAAATCCATTATCGTGTACTCAGGCTGCTCAGGCTCGCGGCCTTGTTGGTTAGAGGATGATGACTGTTCGTTGGCAATTTTCTTTCCCTTACCCCTCGTGTTATCGTGTGGTGTCATACTATCAATACCCAGACAGACACAAACAAAAGGAAAACAATCTAATGTGAGTAATCGATTTTTGGCACGCGAAAAGAAAATGTTTTTGGGAATTGTTGTAACTAATGTTCGAAAACAGTTACAGTTTAGAATTTTGAAAATTCTAGTTCTCTGCAACCAAGGGCTCTGATACCAATCTGTCACACCCCCAATTCCCACTAACGGAGTTTAACCGTGTGGGGTGTGAACCAGACCAGGACCCGAGTCATTAGTTACATTAAACATAAGTTGAGGGTTCAAAATGTAAATATATTTCCAAACGGGAAATATCAATCAGAGTTAAAGTTTAGCGGAAGCTCGTGAAAGTCATGTTGCGCAAAAACAAGCGCCCGATAAGTAAATACCAGTTCAAGTTGAAAAGATTTGAAAACGAATTCCCAAAATAAAAGGTTTTAACCAACGTACGTGCCCAAAAATCAGATTCTCCTAGCGTCCTGCAAGCATGCATAAGAGCAAGTGTCAACTAATGTTGGTGAGTTCACATAAGCACATAAGTATAACTAGTATAGTTATGTAGTACGAATACAACAGTTTTTATTCGTATGTAAGCATGTATATTAACAGTACAATCCATATCGTAGGTAGCGAGCCTAAGTTCATGTCACTAAAACGTTCGCAACCGAAGCTGACCAATTAGTTGTAGGAATAATTCCTTACGTGGTTTGCCTTCCCCGTGTCTACTCGATCACGGTAAGTTTAGGCTGACATTGTCCTCAGTCCGACCGCCAGTCGGGTGGTGCATCTCGTGCCCACTGAGTGGGGTTTGTCAGACCCCAGTAGTACTACCCAATATCCCCTCGCTATAAACTATTAACGGTTCGATAAGTAAGGACTTTCAAAGATAAGCATTTTACGTGAACATGTGATATATGTTGGATTTCTACTTTAATCATACATGGTAGTTGTTGTGTTATCACCCTAACCCGGGTGTAACGTGTTTGCGTGTGTTATCGTCCAAAACCGGACGTAACGTAAAGGTTGTGAAACTCACCTTAGGGTGCGCTGCTACAAATTTAGTAAGACTCCGAGTCTTGCGTAATTACCGAGCACCTATCGATTTTACATACGTAAGTGTGTGTTTGCACATGAGTAACATAGCCTAGACGACGGTTCATTATCAAGTAAATCCAAGTATGACGTAGGTGACAAAATAAATACTTGATAAAAATTGTTTGTTCGAAAATAGTCAAGATGACACTTAAATCAAAGACGCAAAGATTTACAAAAATCAATGTGCGTGAGTTATCCTACATATTAAATATAGGGATCGTCGGTAAATATATATATTCGTAAATATAGATATCGAGGCATAGTCGAAAATGAAATAAAACGTCTTAAATATATATTTATGTGTCGTGACATAAATTCAAGAGTTTAAAGAACATCTTTAAATAAAACGTTTGCATGACCATTAATCGAATATATATATATAGTTCTATATTTAAAACTATTTTTTTTATAACGAGACTATATCATTTTAATTCATTTAAATTATAATGCTCTTCATAATATGAAATTTTTACGAATACTATAATGGGGTCTACGAAAACATTCATGGGTCAAGATTTTATAGAGAATATATGGTGGTTAGGTTTTAAAATCAAGTAATGTTTGAGTTTTGCTAAAAAGAAATAAAACACTTAAAAATGGGGTTGCAAAGGTTCGAACCCGAGACTTCGCTTCTGCAAGGCAGCACCCTAGCCAGTGGGCTACGGCTAAATTTGTTAACAGATCCGCTTGCCATCCATTTTATTATAGCAGCGATAGGGAAAACAGGTTTGGAAAGAAAAACGAAAAACGAGGAGGGGTTGCCAGGGTTCGAACCCCAGACCTCTAGCTTGGAAACAGGGGACTTAGCCACTGGGCTGGTTCGTAAGTTTGTATTTTAGACAACTGATCAGATACTTAACATAGTGCGCGAACCAGTCACCTTCTTCCCCATTAAACCCTAGTGTTCCCGTCGCCATATATATATATATATATATTTTTTTTTCAAGAATCGCAGGGAACTATCTTGAGGGTTATAAACCATACAATGGACTAAAGTGAGTTTCTCGGATTACCTCGAGTGCGAAACGTAAACGAACGACGATGAATCTTTGAACCGAACTCGAACCCGACGCCCGCGACGATCTGTGAGCCTTCACCGCTGTTCACTACTGCTGCTGTCCTTGAGGCTGACTAGTGATGCGAATACAATGGTGCTACAGAAACGACGAACCAGAGCAAAATTGAAGGTTAATGATCGGAATCTCTTCGCTGGAGACGTGTTGCGGTTTTTTTTTCTTTTTCTTTGAACGGAGGAAGGCAGGGACGAGTGTTGCTTCTGTTGTGAAATTGAATAGGATGGGATCCTAAGGGTATAATGATGATTAATGATCCATCAATCTTTGTAACGTTGCAACGATCGGTAATTGAATGGGAATGGGGTGTCGGTTGAGAATCCGTAACAATTGCCGCCGGTGGGTCTTCTTCATTTATTTAATTTTTTTTTTACCCAACTTTGCTAAATGGCGATTCTAGTCCCTCAGAACATTACAAGAAAGCTGGTATAATCCGGAAATTACAGAGTTGGCCCTCAAGGTTTGTTTAATTAGAATTCAGGATTAGAAAACTACAAGTTAGGCCCCTCAAGGTTTAGAAACGTCTAATGAGCACTAACGAGGTCTACCGAAGAGCAAATTGGCGATGATTATTCGAGTGTACGTCAAAACATATTTAACGAACAAAGTTTTATAAAAAGTATCACCTATATATATTTCACATGACATCATAGTTATAACCCCATAACTCTATGTTTTTAAATTCCTATAAAATTATAGAAACACTTCGTATGATTACGTGCATACCGTCACATAGAATCATAAAACGACATGCGTATATATACATATATACCACGTAATAATAAATATAATTGTCACATAAAATGACGAAACGTTTTCGTGAAATCATAAAATATAATTTACACAAAATCATAATTTATAATTATCCAAGTAAGTTAATCGACGTCTAGACTCATGTGCATCGTTCGTGTAACTATTCTAGTTAACTGAAGTAACGGACGTTATCAAAATATAACACAAGTTATTAACGGGTTTAACCTGGAAAATTGCCGGTTGTCACACTCTTGAGGTTTGGAGTTTCAATTGCTGTGATGATCTTTGTTTTATTAAACAGTTGATTTTGGGTTTAGGGTTTTCTGAAACCCAGATCTGAAACCGACGGGTTTTCTTGCTGTTCTATTGGACCGATTTTGGTTTCGGGGTTTCAATAACCCAAATCTGAAACCGCCAAATTCATTTTTGTTCTAGCGGTATCATTTTAACACACTCTGTGGATTGGTCTTTGGTTAGTTATTGCTTATTGATTGTATGTATGTTGCTTATTTTGCATGTTGATAACTTTTCAACCTATGGTTTGGTTGCTGTTTGTATGGCTCTTGGTTGCTTTCGATTAGGCAATGTTGTTGTTTTCGTTGGGTTGAGCAATGATGATTGATTTTTGGCTATGTGGTTGCCCTTACGGCATGGCGATAAACAAATCGCAGACGTGGGCTTGACCTGAGCATATATCTTTTCACGATCTTTGTTTGATTTCAGTATAATGTCCCGAAATGAAATGAAGTGAGAATTCAGTTTCAATTGACCATTTCTGATGTTCTTGAAGCTTAGTTATGATTCTTGGTAGTGGCGGATACAGGAAAGAATATCAGGGGTAGCGGGGACTAACGGGGGTTCGGGGGCAGCGCCCCCGAAAATTTTTTTTAGGTAGTTAACGGGCTTTTAATCATATTTTTAAGGGGCTTTTGATCATATTATTAAGTAAAAGCCATAAAATTTCTTCCAGGGGTCGCGAAAAATTTGTTTCAGGGGTCGCGAAAAACCGAAAACCTATTAAAAAAAAAAATTGCACGTCGGGGTAAAAGTTCAGGGGTAGCGGGCGCTACCCCTGGGACCCAAGTAGGTCCGCCCCTGATTCTTGGGCAATGATGATAATTTTCTGAGCCTTCATTCTGTTGTCCCGAAATGAAATCTGAAATTGAGCAATGATAATTTTCTAAGCCTCAATTCATTCTAAATGTTGGTTTATGTTGCTGTTGTCCTGATTGTTGATGTTATGCTTATTTGAGCCTTATTCAGATTCAATTGACCCTTTCTGATGTTCTTGAGGCTTGGTTACGATTCTTGGGCAATGATGATAATTTTCTGAGCCTTCATTCATTCTAAATGTTCTTTTATGTTGTTGTTGTCCAGAAATGAAATCTGAAATTGGGCAGTGATGATAATTTTCTGGGCCTTTATTCATTCTAAGTGTTGGTTTATGTTGGTGTTGTCCAGAATGTTTTATGCTGCTTTGAAGCTTATTCAGATTCAGATGTCCCTTTCTCATGTCCTTACCATTCATTATAGATGCTAAAGTATTTGTTCTGTTATTGCAGTTTCAAAGGGAATTGTTGATATTAAACCCTCATTGTCACCATTCGCATTAGATGTACGAGTCATTAGAAAGTATGATGTTCAGTGGAGCAACAATGACAAAACTGCACTATTAAATTATGACAAAGAGGTTAGTGATTCACACACATACAATTATTCTTAACAACTTACATATCCAGTTGAAGTTTCTAATACACATACCTAATGACAAGGTGATGCTATTAAAGCAAAAGTCGAGGTCACATGCAACTCTTTCAACACAAGCATATTACTAAGTGGATGCTACAACATCAATGGATACATATGTACTTATTCTATAACCTATGGAAAAGCAGTTGATCATGAAGCCTCATTACTCTTGGGATTCCAATTCCAAAAACAGACATACCAACTGACTGTTACAACTTCATCGACTGCAACAACTTTTATGATAGGAGAAATATCTATGAGCTCCTAACAAGTAAGATAATACTTATTTACAGATTAAGGACATCATACTAATCATTTCTCGAATTACATAATTAGTTAACAACAACTGTTACTTATAAAGTTATAATGCTCACAGACTACCTCTGAAGGATTGAAAGTCGTGGTCGTGTACAAAGAAGAAAGAACAGAATATTTCGACTTTAAAATGATAGTTGAATCATATTAGGGATGTGGATGGGTTGGTCTAGGAAGTAGTTTATTTTTTTCTTTTTGATGCGGACTGGACCCCTAATTAAAAATTCGCCTTTTGGATTTTTGGAACCCATTCAGTTTTAACTTTTTTTAGTTTTCATATTTAGTTTTGACTTTTTTTTTTCCATCTTTGCTTGAAAAGTTTAGGCTGAAAACAAAATGACTCAAAAACTTTGGTAGTACATATTTGGGCATACAAATTTTGGGTTACACCTTTTGTTAATTTTTTTATATCTGGTTATGTGTTAAGTATATGATGAAATCAGGTCTGAGGGTTTGGTAAAAATGAGCCTCAGTATGGTTTTCTTATTATCTATGGTCTATGTAATTACTAATTTTATATCAGTACTATCTGGCAATGATTGATTAAAAAATCTGCAGGTTGCAACATTTGCTTTTAAACTCCAGTTACAAAATGTGCATGTCTTCATCTCCACAAAAACAAACATGTATAGGTTACCCTTTAATAGTCATATAAGTCTATTCTGCTGTGGACTTTAGTTAACAAATTAAAGTATTTCTTATTGTTTTTAGATGGCTTATGTATGTGGTTCTCAAGTAGTTTAATGTGCATTTGGTGGGCCTTCACAAGATCATAAACAAAGGTTTTGTCACTTAACTTTTCTTATGTCTGTTATCCTGTATTCTTCATTACTACTTGGATTTTGACATGATTTTATCATGAAAAACAGACGTTTGAGGAGGGCGGAGCTCCATTATTTAAGTATCACACTAGCTGGAGAAGTCCCTTCAAATTGGATTAGGACGTGTCGTTGCAAAAAAAAACATCGATTGTATGCTACTTCTCCCTTCTAACAATTGTGATATGTTATTATAGCCGTTGGCCTAAATGGTAATGTTAACTTGAATATATGCAGTCATTTGATCACTGTCCCTTTTGTTTACTAAATACTTGCTAAGCTATATATTAGGAACAACATGATAATTTTGTTAACCGGTTGCGATGGGATTTACTTCACCAGCGGCAACTGCTAGGGTGGCCCGCCGCAACGCGCGGGCGGGTCACCATCTAGTTTTCTATATGAAAGTTAATTAGTTAATTAAAACTTACCATTTAATAGGGAATTTAAATAAAACGAGATGTTTACCACCCCGCGGCGCGTTGCTGCGGGGTTGAATTTTATACTGAATGAAAGTCAAAGTTAAGTGGTTTAAAACGTAAATGTTTAAAAGTCTCGTGCTAAAAGTATAAAACTATAGAAGTATACTAAAAGCGAAAGTAGAAAAGTTAAAAGTTTCGTGGCAAAAGTAGAAGACAAAAGAACTTAAAACAAAAATTAAAACCTTAAAAGTTAGAGTGTTAAAAAGTTAAGGAGTATAAAACGTAAAAGTCTAAAAGTCTCGTGGTGAAAGTATAAAACTATAAAAATATACTAATTTAACGGGTATAAAACGTAAAAGTCTAAAAGTCTCGTGGTGAAAGAATAAAACTATAAAAGTATACTAAAAACGAAAGTAGAAAAATTTAAAGTTTCGTGGCTAAAGTAGAAGAAACAAAACTTTTAAACAAAACAAAAAAACTTTAAAAGTTAGAGGGTAAAAAAGTTAATGGGTATAAAACGTAAAAATTTAAAAGTCTTGTAGTGAAAGTATAAACCTATAAAAATATACTAAAAACGAAAGTAGAAAAGTTAAAAGTTTCGCAGCCAAAGTAGAAGACAACAAAACTTAAAACAAAAAAAAAATAAAAGTTAAAGGATACAAAACGTAAGAGTATGAAACATATGTGCCAAACTATGAAAACCAAAAGTTTACTATTTTGTTAAAAAAACAAATTGTAAAAGTTTAAGGGAGAGAAAGTGTCAAAGCCCCAAAGTGTTGTGGCCAAACTATAAGAAATGAAAAGTATACTATTAATCTTCCAAATTTCATTGTTATATATATAACTAGGTTAGTAACCTGTGTACTACACGGGTTGAATTAGGTTTATAATATTAGCTAAATATAAAAAACGGTTAAGAAATTTGAAATGATAAATGACAAAATTCATTATGTCATTGATAATTCATTATGAAAATGAAAGTTGATAATTCATTATAAAATATTAATTAATAATTTAATACATTAAAAATAACAAATTCTTGATTTGTTTCCTTAAAAAGACTCAAATTATTGAGTAATTTATCAAATTTAGATTATGTTTGCCGTTTTTTTAAATAAAAATTTAATTTAGATAGAATTGGTAATTAGTCTTAATTTATAATTTACTAAATTGATAATTTAATCTTGTATTGACATGTGACGATCCTGATGTGGACACTTTAAAAAAAATATGGAAACCATTGTATTGCTTTATTAAGATTATAAGATATAAGATAACTAGTTTAAAACATTTGTTAAAAATACAATAACAGAAAAGAAAAAGGAAGCGATTAAAAAAATAAATATAAAAACTTAAATATTAAGTGTTAAATAAAATAATAAACAATATTGAATAAAATAAAATATAAATTAATATTTTATAATTTGTTTGGAAAAGAAAATAACAATGAGGGTAGAATAATTCCAATTGACAATCTCATTTACTCTTTTATTAATATTAATAGATTAATAGATAGGGGGTATGGGTGCGGCTCCAACCCCCTGCTCCTTGCGGTTTCGCGGCTTCTCCGAGGCTACCACACCCCCATGTGCAGCTTCTTCTTTTTTTAGCCTTGCGGCTATTTATAGCCGATGGAAGCCGACGCATTTTGTGTGCCAATTCAAGATTTTGTAGCTTTTCCATCATACCCCCTGTTATTTTGAAGATTTTGAAGCCTTGAGGCTACTTTTTTGTCTTTCCTACTTGCCATAAGTTTATTGGTTAATGGTTTGAAGCCTTAAGGCTTCAACAACAACCACACCCTCCACCCAAATAGACTAGGCAGAGATTCGGTTGATTAGCAACTCATTTGTATCGTCATTAAAGTCAGTTTTTAAGTAACGGTAAATGATATTCTGTATAAGTACATAATTCGCTCAACAAGACGTGTAGTTTCTACACGATAGATGTAGATGTGATATTGGTGTAACTATATATATACGGATTAGTCAGTTAGTGACTAATATTTTCTAGTTGTTGCACGGGGGAAAGAGATCGATAATGGTGGTTTTCTGAGAGATTTTATGGTCGAAGGTCGTAGTTAAGATGGAGGCATGCCTCCAGCTGCATTAGCCAATGGACCCACCAGTTGGGACCCTCCTTACACCACCCTTTATATGGCTCTCATGTTTAGGTGACCAGTTGTTTTCTGAGTTCAAGGCCCTACACTAAAAGTAGCGAACCCAGCGCCCACATGTCTAAATCTGGTACCTCAATATCTTACCCTACTTTACCACCACCTTTTTCAATTTATCTTATCGTAAATATATTATTTATAATTTTACAAACACTACACAAACCGGTTAATAATTGGTAATTTTCTCCAAGGATAATGATGATTACAACTAAACCAGCTCAATGAGCTCTCAATTCTAACTAACTCCATTTTCGATCTCGTACATATACTAGCTATATACATTATTATCAATCGTTAGCTACAAATGTGACACGCAATCAACTGACAAGCTAGCGAATTTATATTTGGACGTGGACAGAGAATATGATCGATAAACATGATAGAAAAATAATTTGGGAGACATAACTTGGTTTGTTTAGGGTTATGACTATAAGTAATGGACAAAATGTTTCGCCGACCCAAAAGGCGAAATTATGTACGATGATATGTCATTTCAATACTTAGACAACTAATTTCAGTTTCATAATTTGGTTTGTGTTGTGATATTGAGAGCACTCACAACTCATTTGGTATAACTTATTGTATCTTTATACTTTAAGCTAAAAGCAATAAAACCATCTAACACTATAAAAAACAGGGTCATTAGTAACGACATTTGTCGAAGCTAAACCACTTAGGAAATACGGTCTTAACATCATCTTGGAGATTTTCTGGTTTGAATTCACTACACTGATGATAAAAATATATAAGTTAAAGAAAGTGAAAAAAACTTAACTAGTAACTAAAAGTTAAAGATGGGAACACTTACTTCATGTAACACTACAAGAAATATGACTTTTGGTGGCAAAATTTTGTTTATCTATGGTGGCGATACATGGCCACTACGCTATTAGGTGGCGACATATCGCCACCATAGCCCTAGCCAGTGAAAGTCCGTCGTTATAACTTAAAAATGTCGCCACCGGAAGTTTCGCCACCGTAGGCATATCTATAGGGGCGAAAAATCGTCACAGAAAAGTCCGTCGCCATATATTTCTGAGATAAAAAAAAAGTTTTAAAAAATTTAATTTAGGTTTTTGGTGGCGACATATCGCCACCGTAAATTAAATAGTTTTTTTATTCTGGGATTTTTGTGGCGATATGTGGCCACTATATATATAATTTATTTAATTAACTTTTAAATCAGATTATTTTAGTGTCTATGGCCAACATAAGCTCTCTTACTGGCTATCCCTCCATGCATGTTTAGTACTCAGGAATCGTCTATGGCCAACATAAGCTCTCTTACTGGCTACAGCCATCGAGGGTGTGTCTTTGTTACATGTAGGGCATGCATAATAACCTTGACCACTCCAACCAGACATATAGCTACGTGCGGGATAATCGTTAATGGTCCATAACAGTGCAGCACGCATCCTGAATACGGAGTTGGTTGAAGCATCTCTCATTTGAACTCCGTCGGCCCACAACATTTTCAACTCATCCACCAAAGGCCTTAGATAGACATCAATGTCCTTTCCAGGCGATTTTGGCCCGGGAATTAGCAAAGTCAACATGAAAGAAGACTCCTTCATGCATAACCATGGTGGAGTGTTGTATGTTGTCAGAATTACCGGCCACATACTATAAGACAAAGACATATTACCAAACGGGTTAAAGCCATCGGCAACCAAACCTAATCGAACGTTCCTCGGTTCTCTAGCAAAATCTGGATATCTCTTATCAAACATTTTCCATGCCTCCCCATCAACCGGATGACGCATAATACCATCTGTTGAGCATCCAGTTTTATGCCAAGTCATATCTTTCGCCGTGTACCTGGAACTATACCTTCTTCGAAGCCGTGGAGTTAAAGGAAAATAACGCAACACTTTTTTTGGTACTTTCTTCCCCTTTGTGTTTTTGTCAACCCATCTACTCTCCTTACAAACGGGGCAATTTTGCATCGATGAGTTCTCCTTCCAAAATAAAGCACAGTCATTAATGCAAGCATCGATAGATTCATAGCCTAACCCAATCTTTCTCAGCTTCTTCTTAGCTTCATAGTATGACGTTGGAATATGATTTCCTTTCGGAAATGCAACTGCTAAAAGTTGTAAAAGTTGGTCAAACGAACTATTGGTCCATTTGTTCATTACTTTAATATGCATCAATTTTGCTAGGAAGTTTAGGGAAGACATCCATGTACAATCAGGGTATAACTCGGTATTCAACTCTTTAAACAAATCATCAAATTCCGGGTCTAAACCAGTTCCATCTTCATCTTCATTTTCTTCATGTGTATTAAACGCGTTGATAACATCATGAATTGCATCATACATCTCAGGGGGGTTTGTTGCTGCAGACCCTGAAGTATACATATCTGGATCGAAGATCGCTGCCATAGCCTCAGCTTCAGGATGTTCCTCACCATGATAAAGCCATATCTTATATGATTGTGTAAACCCATTGTCAATTACGTGCGCCCAAATGGTTTTCGTGTTCTGTCTTTTTCCATTATGACACGATTTACATGGGCAATAAGGTTCCCCGCGGCTGTTGACGTGTTTCTTGGCAATCTCTAGAAACTGTTCAAGACCTTCGTGGAATTGTGTAGAATTCCGGTTTCGCAAACTAATCCAACTCTTTTCAATTGTCATGACTGTTTTATTATTTATTAACAATTAGCTAGAATATAACAAATTATATCATATCAAATTGCTTACAAATTAATGGTAACAACAACTAGCACCAAAGGTCATAGCGCATATAAGATGCATACAAGTAAAATAAACAATAACATTGGTGCATTAACATAGAAATATAATATTCGGTGACGGTGGATCCTAACCCACCTTTTGATTATTCTATCTCATATGTATACATTTTAACGTGTGGACACTTAAGAAAAAATCGGCAGCAATTCCTCTCAACTCCCCAAGTATGCGTATAAACAGCATACTCGAAGGAGTGAGAGAAATAGCTACCAATTTTTTCTTAAATGTCAACACGTTAAAATGTATACATATCCTAAATGAGATAGAATAATCAAAAGGCAGTCCCAAACGGGGACAATCCAAAGCTTATCTCTATTAGATAAACTTTGGACGGGTATAGTCTAAAGGGTTATCTTAGATGGAATATGCACATACTAATACATTAGAACATATACATACACATACACAACATAACTACATGCATATAAACATATATACAAACATACACATACTTACTTAAACTAGGGTAAAAGGTTACCTCAACGGTGATAACAAGAAAGAAAGAATAAAAAGGAACGTGCAATCAAACCCAATGAGATCCTCAACACCGACGTCTTCAAAGATCTACAAAGATAAGTATATTATTAGTAAAAAATCTGTAATGTAGTAAACATTAATCAATTACGTCATAAGCTTAAATAGGTCATTGCAATAACATTAAAAAAAAAACTAATACCTCAATCCAATAAAACATCATTAGAACTAACTTTCACCAAGTTTTCTCAATAATTGTTTGTACTTGAGTATATATTTTCCACAAATGTTGCAAGCATAACCGATCAGTGGCACAAAGTATATATTGTCCTTGAGTATATATTTTCCACAATTGTTTAGTGTTTGAGACATTTATTTATGCAATTATAATGAACTTTTGTAGTTGATGAATTTTGCAAGTAGCTTTGCTAACTTGCTTTTGCAAAGCCGTGGCTCTCTGATGCATTTTGATCCCAAAAATGTTCATAGACAATATTCATAATCTTTAACATTTAAACACTAAAAGGTAAAATGTTATCCTCAAATTAACTTGTTTATCTCTGCAAATTGTAACCAATAACTTAGCTAAATTATATCATTCAACGAAAGTACACTGTTAAAAACAAGTTGGATATATTATATAATTGTATTAACTTAACATATTTGAAGCAAATTGGGAGAATCTTCCAACTTGATCGATTGATGAAATAATATCATTGGTACAAATAATTGTTTATAACTATGTTTAAAATCCAAGGATAAACATTCTATCCCTCATGGCCAATCAATTTGAATAAGTTGATATCTTGAAAAGCAATTTGTCCAAATATTGATGAACCTGGTCTAGCTTAATTTTACCAATTATTTATGGCGTATTAATTTTACCAATTATTTATGGCCAGATTGTACAACCTCTAAACTGTAAGTTCAAGTCTTAGACATCAATACAACAATTAGCTAAGGAAAACAAAGCTACACAAAGAAATGTTCACCAGAAATAGCAGAAAACCCTAGATGGTTGAATGAGGATTAATTACCCGAATCTGATGGTTGAATGAGGAGACCCGAGGCGTCGGTGGCCAGTCGCCGGTAGAGAGACCCGGAGGCGTCGGTGGCCAGTCGCCGGTAGAGGAGACCCGGAGGCGTCGGAGGTTAAGGAGAGGAATGAGGCGTTGAGGAATGAGGCGGATGATTGGTGCACGGTGGCCGGACGACGAGCTCAGGGGTGGTGCACGGTGGCTGTGGAGGCTGGAGCTCCAAATCGCCAGAGGTTTTTCTGGTTGGGACAAATGACCACGACGGCAGCTGATTTAGGTTTTTGAGAGTATGCAGTGGCGACTTATCGCCACTATAAGGTTACAAAAACGGTGTCGTTTCCTTTTTGTACATGGGTGACGACATATCGCCACTATAAGGTAGAGCAAAACGACATCGTATCTTTCTTAAAACAATCAGTGGCGACATATCGCCACGATAGGGCATTTAAAAAAAAATTCTATTTCATTTGGCAAAAGTATTAATATAAAAAAAAAGAATAAGGAAATTAATTAGTCCTATGGTGGCGATATGTGGCCACGGTGTATTTTCAGGAGGCGCCAACTTTTCCCGCTCAAGCTATGGTGGCGACAAATCGCCACGACGGGTAAAAATTCAATATTTTTTTAGAAAACCTTTTGGCAGCGATAAGTCGCCACCTAGACTTAACCTTTAGTGGCTATAAAGGTCGCCACCTTAGCTCTCGCCACCATAAACTCATTTTCTTGTAGTGTAATTCCTAATTTCTTCAAAGTTATCGAGGAAAAACCATTCTATGTTAAGTTTTTCGCCTATCGAGAGATGTTTGATCTTTTTTGCGCTAGCCGGACGACAGAGAGACTCAAACACCCACAAATTTCTTTTTTCGACAATGACTTCCCCGTTTCTGTCAGGGCGATTGAACCATCTAAACATCTCGAAGGTACCTCAAACAAAATGACAGAGCTTCTTCCGAAACATAACATTCGACTATACAACCTTCCGCCCTTATCTTGTTTCTGACATAATCTTTAGTCTTCTCATATACCTTTCAAACGGATACATCCATCTCATACATTCTTGGCCCCTACGAATCGCTTCATCAGGTAAATGTAGAACTAAATGAACCATGATGTCAAAAAAGGCTGGACGATAGATCTACTTTAACTGGCACAAGATTGTAAGAATGGTATCCTTTGCTTTCTTCATATACTCAACCAATAGTATTCTTGTAAGGGAATAATTTGTGGTTTGTGTATTAAATCATCACCTGGCGGACTATTTTGAAAGCCTATGTGATAGAATAGGTGTAAAATAGTTGGGTTTTCATTGTATTGGGTCATTAGGCCATTTTGGACATGTTAGGGCCCAATTAGAAAGAATTTAAGGGGTGTTTAGTGGGCCTGTTTAGTCAAATCCGAAAATTAGGTTTAGGATTTGTTTATCTATATAAACAAATCCTAATACTCATATTAGGGGGAAGTCAGTTGAGAGAGACACAAGGGAGCTTTTCGGTTTCTATCAAGTTTGTGTACCAGACGATTATTAATCGTGTGCACTTTGTTCCAGGTTTTATTGTCAAATTATTGTGTTCTTCGATTTCTATTTCTTGCATCTTGAATCACTCGATTGACTGGATTCCGCACACTCAATCGAGTACTGATATCGTGTTAAGAACCGTTTTTGGGACTTACAATTCTGGAGCAAAGTTGCTTAAATAACATACAAAGATCTACTATTGGTGTATAGGTATCTTTTGCCAAAAACCCTCTAACCCCAATCGGCATCAAACGTTGCATTAGAATATGACAGTCATGAGATTTTAACCCAATAATTTTTGTATTGTCATCTGTAACTCTATTGCTGATATGAGATCCGAACCCATCTGGAAATTTAACATCTTCTATAAACTCATAGAAAAGCTTTTGATCATTGACCTGTAATGAGTATTTTGGGTGGGGCTTACATAATAAGCCACAGGCATTATTTGCAACCACAGTGTTTTTTCGAATGCTTAGCTTTTGCAAGTCGACGTCTGCTTTTGTCGTATCTTTGGTCTTATCGTTCATTAGAATAGTGCCTCACAAATTGTTGCACACATTTCTCTAAATATGCATTAATTAAAACGAAGTTGTGCTTTAGTGCCGAGAAGCCCAATACTCAAGTTCAAAATATATGCTTCATTTATACTAGTTCAATTCGAACTTCTCACGCTTTCTCTTAACATCTCCACAATCGGGATGCTTGCCCGGTAGATAGTGGGGTAGACGATCGAGTTGAGCTTTTATGTAAGCATCACTAAATTTTTTATGATGGTCTCTTATGTCAGGTTTCTCGTTAAATTACAATTTTTGTCTCCACGGATGATTAACATCTAAGAACAGACGACGACTGACATATACGACTTTATTTGTTACACGTGTTGATGGAGTGTCTTCGTTGCAAAACGAACGTACTTTGTAGCCTTGTCCGCTCCATCCTGATAAACTACTACAGGATGGAAAATCGCATATGGTCCATAACAACACCGCCTTCATTGTCAAGAACGTGTATGTGGCTGCGTCTTTAGTACGTACGTCTAACTGCCATAAATGCTTAAGCTCATCCACCAAGGGCCTAAGAAAAACATCTATGTCCAACCCTGGGTGATTTGAAGTCGAGAATCGACAAGGACAACATGAACAAGGACTCTTTCATGCATGACATGGAGGCAGGTTCTATGCGGTGAGTACAACCGGCCACATGCTATAAGTCGAACTCATTTTACTAAATAGATTGCAACCGTCAGCTGCAAGCCCTAGTCGAACATTTCAGGCTTCCTTAGAGAAGTTAGGGTAGTTTACATCAGATTATTTCCATGAAGATCCATTAAAAGATGACGCATCCTACCCTCTTCTGATCATAGGTACTGTGCAGATCATATCCTTTATCGTGTGCCTTAAATAATACAAGCGTCATAGTCGGGGGGGGGGGGGGGTCAAAGGAAAGCATTTTAACACCTTCATAGCTACCTTCTTGACCTTTTTGTTTGTATCGACCCACCAAATCTCTTTACAAATAGCACAATTATGCAATGACTCGTGTTCTTTCCATAAGAGAGCACAATCATTTTTGCACATGTGTATCTACTCATATCCCAAATCAATCTTTTTTAATGGATTTTTGGCTACATAATTCGAAGCGAGAAACTTGTTTCCTTCCGGATGTGAAGATTGCAATAACTCAAGAAGCTCATCAAAATGAAATATTCATCCATTTCTTCTTCACCTTAAGATTCATAAGCTTTGCTAAAAGTTCAATGGAAGAAAACTTAGTACAACCAGGATATAATTCTGACTAGAGTTCCTTTAATATGTCATCATAATCATCACAGACACCACTACTATGTGTACCCAAGTTCCCTTCGTCGATGTTGGTATTTTCTTCCATAAGATCTTTGAGAGCGTCAGCCATATTGTTTCCTAACCCAACGTCATCTACAACTACAACTTGAGGAATTAAACTTTCACCGTGATAGATCTAAACCTTATACGTTTGCAGAAATCCCATGATTTCAAATGAAAATTCACTTTTACCAAGGGAAGAATGAGGGTATTCTTACATTTGTCAGACTGACAAAAAAAATAGCCTCTTTCCTCAACAACACCTTTGCACATCTCAAGAAAAGAATTGAGTCCATCACTATACTATGTTGAGCTACGATTTGGATTATTAAGCCAGCTTTTATCAACAACCATGATATAACTGAAGCATAATTTAAAGTATTCACGCGGGTGGGCCAATGGTAGGCTCCTAAACTCCCTTTTTGAATACCTTATCTCATATATGAATATGCATTACATAATTGTTTGTTTAAGAAAATTTCGACAACATTTCCCCTTAAGCTCTCAAGTATATATATATATATATACCTATATATATATATATATATATATAGGGTGAGGATCCATAGAAAACCAATTTTTTCTGGAAAACCTGGAAAACCCTTTCTTAACCATTGATTTTAATTCAATGGTTAAGATCAAATAAGGGCAAGATTGTCAATTTATGTTTTTAATGAAGGGCATAATAGACATTTAATATTTTTATTAATAAATGTTAAAATTTAATTTTCTCTCTCCTATTAACTAATTCCTAAAATATCTATGTCTCTTTCTCTCTCTTCCATCTTTTAATTTCCAATTTGTAGGCAACAACTAGAAGGGAAAAAAAAACCAAATTTAGAAAGAAAAAAAAAGTTCGATAATCAAGTTAATACCATGTGACGATTGTTACATCGTTGTAATAAAAAAATCGAGACCCCTAAAAACGGTGTTTTGTTACATTAGATTTTTGTTACACCACTATAACATAAAACTGTGTGACAATAAGTAATCAAATACGTTGTTACACCATTGTAACATAAAAACACTGTGACAATAAGTAATCAAATACGTTGTTACTCCACTGTAACAAAAAACGCGTTATAGCACGATAAAAACACTATAACATAAACCACGTCACAAGTAACATTAACAAAAACAAGATGTTACATCAATGTAACAAAAATAAAGTTCGATAATCAAGTTAATACCAGGTGACGATTGTTACAGCGTTGTAACAAAAAAATCGAGACCCCTAAAAACGGTGTTTTGTTACATGGGATTTTTGTTACACCACTATAACATAAAAACTGTGTGACAATAAGTAATCAAATACGTTGTTACACCATTGTAACATAAAAACACTGTGACAATAAGTAATCAAATACGTTGTTACTCCACTGTAACAAAAAACACGTTATAGCACGATAAAAACACTATAACATAAAACACGTCACAAAGTAACATTAACAAGATGTTACATCAATGTAACAAAAATAAAGTTTACAAAATTAACAGAAACAATATGTTACATCAATGTAATATTCACCTATATAATAAAAATTGTTGTCTTCTCCGATTGAAAGCATCTTCATCGCTGCAACTCTGGATTTTTTTTCATAATCCACCTATATAATCGTTTTTTTTTTCTTGACCATTCAAACAACTTGGTAGCGGCGGCATAATTGAAGATTGGAACTCAAACGTGAAGAACCCGGTAGGGGCGGCATAACAGACGGGGAAACCCTAAATTGGTTTGCGCCGCCGCCGTTAAGTGAACAGAGAGAGAGAGAGTCAAGGGCGGAACCCGCGGTGCTGGTTGGAAACGAGAAGGAGAGGTCACGATCTTCACATGCAGAGCAGAGGAGGAACGATGACTGGGAGTTTGAGGGGTCGCCGGTGGCTCACCACCGTTTCTTCTTTCTGACGTTCACGAGAGGAGAGAGGGATCGATTAAGGGAGAGATACATAACTGATTTCTTATTAATAGGGATTGAATTGATTCAAATTTACCAAATATAGATTTGTTAGATTTTACCTTGATACCCTTTTAGGCAAATAAAAAATTAAAAATAATAGAAAAAATCTGATTGGTTCAAAAGGGTTTTCTGGTTTTCCAATAGTTAATTGGTTTTCCAATGATCCTTTTCCTATATATATATATATATATATATATATATATATATATATGTATGTATATGTATATATATAGCAAGATAGACCCGAGGAGCCAAGAAAATATGACAAACGAATCTTTCTTAGATAAACAATCATGTAATATAATATACATTCACATAAATTATTCAAAAAGCAGTCTAAAACGGAGGACAACCTTAAATTAATTTTGAAATCAATTTCGGCCAGGTATTTCTAAGCACATGATGATTAGAATGAAAACATGTAACCTAAAACCCTATAATGCGCACAGATAAGAATTACTAAGAACATCAAAGTAAAAGGGACATTGTTTGAAATTGTTTAATTTAATTTGATTACAAAGAAGCATAGTTTTAAAATGAAATTCTACAATCTAGTTGAATTAACATTCTTGAAATCCAATCTAAAGACTCGGTATACATTTCTTATGTATAAAATAATATAAGTTTGATTAACTAAGGTGTAATTTCACATGATAATTCATAGCTATGGTGTAAAATAACTCACTAAGTTCATAACAATTCATAATATAGACCATTCATTCACATATATATGAACTTAAAAACCTACATTAACTCACATTCTAAATGAGTTCAAAGCATCACAAATTCGAGTTCAAAACATCACAACTTAAAAACCTATATGTAATCACAATGAGATGAGTCATCACGCTCAGAAACCATACCGTTTACCCTAATCATCTATATAAGATACATAAGCATTTCATTTTAGTTTAACCTAATTACACATGCTATAATTTTCCTTACACTAAACGAGTCTTATTTCATTCATTTAATGGTTAATAATTTTGAAGAATCGATGGATGACATCCAAATCCCCCAACCAAAACTTTTTACAATCTTTAATGTCTTAATAACATTTTGAACATGGAACATACATTAGACATGAGCATTTTGAACATTGGACATGGAACATACCATCTATCTGCCAAAATTCTAAATACACGATTTGATCATCATCCGTATGTGATATCTGCGTCAACATCATATCAGTTAGAACTTTCTCGGAATCATTAAGGGTGCATGGAACATATTTGAATCACTCTGAATCAAGTGTAACAAGAAAATCAGAGATGGAATTAGGACCAATCTTTGAACTTCGAACCAAATCGATGAAATTATACCAAATCAGAGACTTGGTCAGCCTTGGTCAGCCGCGAACGGAAGTGAACGGCGGTGGAGCAGCAGCCTTGGTTAAATAGCGATGGTACAAACTTGGCCAGTCGTGAATTACGACCCTATGAAGTGAATGGCGGTAGAATCGACGATGGTGGTGTTGTTGGTGTAAAAGAGGAAGAATACGGTGGTCAATGGAGGTGGTGTCACTAAGGGGTGTTCAAAAAATCTGAAATCCGAATAAAACCGAAATCCGAACCGCATCTGAAACCGAAAAAATAACCGAAATCCTTATTCGGATTTCGGATTGACTTATAAACCAAATCAAAATTCCTTATTCGGATTTCAGATCGGATTCAGATATGGCTAAAAATTTTATTCAGGTTATTCGGATATGCTATTAATTAATTCAAATTAAATTTATATTTATATTATATATAAATATATATGTTTTTTATTATCAATTTTGAGTTTTTTTTTTCAATTTGTGTTGTTTTTTTGTGAATGTGAACTCTTGTTTTGAGGATATGTTAGAAAATATGTTTTGTTATTTGTTTGATTTTCGCAATTGGAAACCGAATTCGGATTATTCGGATCGAATTCGGTTTATTCGGTTCGGATCGGATTTGATCCGATTTAGATTCGGATCGGTTCGGATTGGTTGAGATGAATGTCTTATTCGATGAACACGCCTAGGTGTCGCACCTAAACTCGAAGTCGCCGGTGGGATCGACGTTGGAATTCGGCGGAGAGGGAAGGGAATTAGGGTTCACGCGAGTTTTTGGGAGAATGAGAGGAAGAAGACGCTGCTGGAGGGAAATATTCCAGCTATTAGTGTCACCGCTAATGCTTATTGTACGATGAAACCCTATCCGCTAGATCTTTACTGTACTAGATGGGAAATTTTAGTTGGAATATTTAATGCGGATTGGATATCAATAGCGGTGACACGTCTCTGCTAAAGGTGTCGCTGCCATTTCTCCAAGTTGCCGCTAAAGGTGTTGCCACTAATGACCCGGTTTTTTGTATTGTAAATAACCCCTCCATCCCATTCTTTAAAAAAATTTCCAATCCCCTATTCACACCATATAACAAAAACTATTTGTCATAGCTCACCAAAACTCTCAAATTTTAACTTTATTTTTTTGATAAATTTTGATTCATGTTCATCAACTTTTCAATTCTTATGTCGTAAATGTTAAATTTATAGTTTTACCTATGGAATGAACTTGTATATTAATATGAAATATTAAATTATCAAAATCTTGATATATTGATTAGATGAATATAATTTATTCTATAGTTTTTTTAATCCATTGGTATTTTTTAGATGGATTCGTGTTGACCCGAACCCATATTTTTCTAATAAAACCTCATATATACTTTTGTTGTTTTTAAGGCGACTCGTTGACCCAAACTCGAATCAAAAAGCTATATTTTAGATGGAATCACGTTGGCCCAAACCCTTTCTATTGAAATTCATACAAAAATTATTTTTTAGAAGAAAATGATAATAAAATAAGATAGTACGACCGGCAATTTCCGACACGGACCTGTTTACATGACACGAAACAACACGGTGTTAAATATGTTTAGGTTTAAGTTAAACATATTTCATGTCATAAATATGTCGACACGTTTATGACACGATTAAAATTGTGTCTAAATATATTTCAAAACGTCTAATCTGTATGACACAATTAAAGACGTTTATAGTTTTAATAATTTTTAAAATAATTAAATACGTAATAAAAGTTAAAATCCTTTTATGATTTAAGATTTTTAGTACTTTAACATTTGATTTTCACCACCCTACCAACTTTGACAACTCAAATTCTTTAAATCTGTCAACCCTTTACGTTTTGTATTCGTTAATATGTTTTCGATTTTCATTCTCAGGATATTAATCTTGTTTAAAGAGGTTGTGTCATATAATACGTTTATAAACAAGTCCATGTTCATGTTTGAAGAAAATGACACAATTAGTTAATCGTGTCATGTTCGTGTTTAGTACACGTGTTAATCGTGTCGTGTCTAACATGTGTAACATGTTTAGAGTTGTTTTGTAAGTTTTGAAATATAGTTAGTAGTTAAGATTGTAATGGAAGAAGGAGGAACAATTAATAAAAAAAGAATATAGAGATAACGATAACGGATGGGATGTGAGAGATTTTTAGAAAATGAGAGTTAAATTTAAAAAGTGATATAAGGATAAATAATGAGTTGTGAATACTCTTAGGCCCGTTTGGTTCATGGTATTCACAGGAATTGAATTGGAATTGGAAATTGCTCCAGCTAAAAACATCTTTGGTAGGCATGAAGGAATTCAAATTGGAAAACTTTACACCAATCAAAGAAATTCAACATTCCTTCACCATATCGAAGGAATATCAAAGTTTTAAATGGAATTTTCAAAGATTACCAAAATACCCTTTTTCACCATTCAACAACTAACAACTAACAATCGAATTCTAAAATCCATGAAATACACTTACAACATTTGTAACAAATACTTCAAATCGCAAACCACAACCTGCCTGCAAGCAAAATCCAAAAATGATTAAATAAAAACTAAATTAATAAAATACAAAATCCATACCTAAAATACAACCTAAAACTAAAATCCAAAATCCGAAATCAGTATCGATTTAACCAAATCGGAAACAAAATCTGTTTTTGTGGCTAGAAATCAAAGCAGTGAAAGCCACTAGAAAAAATCAACTAAAGATGTTGATTTGAGGCCACACGCAATGAAATTCCAGCATTGAACAAAAAAAAAACATTGGTTTAGACAAGATGATGAAGATGATGGTTCAAAGGTCCGAAACTGATTCTGTAGAAGTTTCTACAATCTCCAATGAACATGATGGCTCGATAAAGATGAAGGTTAGATGATCCCAAACTGATGTTGTTTTGCAATCTCCGATGAAGATTAGATGGCGGCGATGTCAATGAAGATGACAGATGCAATTGATCATTAGAAATGAGTGCAAATGGATGAGGGCTCAACTTTTTTTAAGGTTTAGAGATTATGGGAGTGGTGAGTGAATTTTGAAAAAGATGGGTTCATTAAGAGTAATTTGGTCATTTAACATTTTACCATACCAATCCTTCCTCATAAAATTACCATCCAAACACAATACATGCTTTATTTGGAATTAATTCCAATTCCTATGAGTTGGGCAATTCCTTTAAAACATTCCAATTTCTTCAAAAATATAATGTGAACCAAACAAAGCCTTATATTTTCCCTATAATTGGTTTGGTGTAATGGAGTGATATTTTATAAGATCATAAACAACGCATATGCCCTTAGTCCATCCTTAGTGAGCTGGAATTCACCCATTCCACAGGCTGCATTTGAGGGATTTGTTTCATAGTATGCCCATTAACTTTGCCCTTGGGCACGTATAGGGATGTTTAACGAATCGAATTTTGAATAGTTGAATTAAATAATTCGAGTTTTAATTTTTAAAACCTGGATTCGAATTCGATTCGAATTCGAATGGGATTAATTCGAATCGAATCCGAATAAATTCAAAAATTATTTTAGTAAAAACTACAAATCTATAAAAGTATAAAAATAATAAGATACCCAAGAGAAAAAATGAACAATGGAACTGTTTAAATTAGACAAAGTTTAGTTTAACATTCAAAACATCCATATCTAAGACAATTTTGTTCAGTAATTATCATGACAAACTACTTATCATTAAAAAATTCAACTTAAGCATCCTTAAAAAACACGGGATTTACAATTATACTATACCTCTAAACAAAAAATTAGTTATAGAACATAATACCATTAATTCATTTGGAAAAATAATGATGATTGGGTGAATCCACATAATACCAAATTTTTGCCCGTGAATTAGAGAATACATGTTTTCAAATTAAAATAGCTTAAATAGCTAAACTTTAAAGATTTTAGATAGGCATTATACACAATGCTGAGTGTTAGACACAATGATGCACTAGAAAATCGAAAGGGTAATTTTTTTGGTTTTATATATAGCAACACTATACGTGTTTTAAAGATAAAAGACACTCGGTTTTATGGTGTAATTAACAGGCAAGTGCACCCATCGTGGAGCAGTATTAGTATGGGTAAGATTCCGAGTTCGTCCAAGGATATAAGGGAAAGGGAGTCTTTCTGAGTAAAAACCTTCAGAGATAACCTAGCCAAGATACAATATATACTTTGGAAGGTAATGAATTAGTTAATAAATATATAAGTATATAATATAAATAAAATTGGGGTTATAGTATATTCAATCAAAGATAATATTACTTGTGGGACTTATCAATGACAAAGTTAATAATCTTGTATCTTTTTACCCATCCCTTAAGATTATTACTACTCAGATGAGGAGAACCGCCTTTCAGCCTTAAATCTTATCTCACGTTCCTCTCGTCTCCCCGTAGGGATCATGAGAGCACCGTCCTGAGAATAACAAATAAAGTAAGTATAAAGTAATAGTTGTAGGGCCCAATGGGTCGTCGGCACTGTTATACTCGAATACGGTGTCATGAACCAGCAAGGGAACAACCCATGCATCTAATTAATTTATTATGAAAATGATCTTTATAAGGGATTATGGTCAGTTTCCTCCACGCACTGCTTCCGTGCAAACATGGGAATTCGGAACCATAACCAAGTTCACAAACATGTATCTCACCGACTTTCATGAAGTGAGAAAATATTACTAGCCCTTATCCCACCAGTACCTTCAGGTTGTAGTTAGCGTGATAGTTGTGTTTGTTTACATAACATAAAACTCACGAACGTATTACTTTGCATGGGGTGCGAATCACCGTTAGGATCATGCATCGTCCCCCATTCGGGTGTCACAAATATGACTGATGAGCTTTCGACTCCTCAAATGGTCTATAATACGCAAGGTACATTTGTTCAAAAGAGATAGAAAATACACTTTCAATAGAAATAGTTTTCATAAATTCAAGTACTCTTACCTTAAGGTAAGTGTATAAACACATTTTTACCAACCCGCCAAAGACTCGTTTATCCACAAGTAAGTGTAAGAATATAGCCAAGCATAAGCATGGCTTTAAGAATTTGCTTAAAGAAGATGACAGATTCATAGACAAATGCAAAATCGAATTCTATTTAAAGAAAGTTCTTACAATCTTGAAGAATAGCTACAACACCGAAAACAAGACTCAAAAGATGGTATAAAAGATGAAAACGAGGGTGAAGCTTGAGCCAAAGCTTGACAAGTGAGGGAGGAGAATGGTTGTAGTTATAAGCAAAGTCTAGGTTCGGGCACGGGCCATGCCTGGCAGTGAATCAGCAGACGATCTCGTTAGGCCAGAGACACGGGCCGTGTGGCTTCAGCGGCACGGTCCGTGTGTGATAGGGGTCAGAGGGACGGACCGTGTGGAGTCAAGAGAAAAATGTCAACTCTTCAGGATTCGCTGTAGGTAGGCATGGGTCGTGCCTCAGGCCAAATGTCTGGAACTTCATCATTTCTTCGTGTTTTCTTCGTTTTTTCGTTCCTTTTGTTATTTTGGACCTGGACAACACTAAAAAAGAACTAAAAAGTAAACATTATTTTGTTGTTTCAATAATAGTTGATTAGTTTTTGCCTATTTTATAAGGAATAATTGTGTATAAAATATGTCTATTTAGTCGTATATCATCAACCAATAGTTGTTACCATGGCTCGGTGTGCTAATGGTACACCTGCCACTTGCGAAAAGCGACAAAAGATTTTCACACATAGATTTCCAACAAGTTTCACATAACTAGAATACCAGACATTACACAACATCGAATCGTAAAAGGAAAAGGGTGCTATGAATACTCACTTGATATTAGATTGACGAGAGGACAACACAACGAAAACGGATTGGTCAATCCCGGGGATCACCTTAACGGACGAATAAAAATAAATAAATTTCAAGACCCAAAATGACACGACAGACATAATCGACTCGACGACCCGTTGGTTTTTTAGAGATTTTGTGGGTCCTAAACATAATTTTTTTCACCTAAACCTCACACCCCACGAACTAAACCCCACTTTTCACTAGTTTTTTTCATCTCTCGCCTTTCTTTTCCTCTAAACCTCTCAAGAACAGAAAAACCGTAGTTTCTAAAGCACTCAAATCTCCACCGAATCACACAAATGATATATCAAACCTGAGTTTTTTTTAGAGGAACAAAAATTGTGTTTAGTTTTTAAAAAATCAACCTCGTTTTAGAAATATTGAGTTCGAAAATTTTGAACTTTTTTGGGGGTTTGTGAAGTTTTTGTTCAATCTTGCAACTTTCTTGGCTTAGCACTTCTATTCAACAACAAAGGTATGTAGTTTACTATTTTTACATGTTTATGAAGTTAATTTTGAGTTCCTCATGTTAGGGGTTGAACTTAGTGTTTGAAAATAGGATGAGAAACAGTTGATGATACTTGATTTCTTTTTAAAGTAGGTTAAGCTTAACAAATTATGCTACATTGTTTGATTTCTTTTGGTTTAACATTGAAGTTGACTTTTTGTGGTCTAAATAGATTTATTGTTCTGGAATTTGTAAAGATTTATCTTGATTAAAGCATAATAGTTGTTTTGCCTTTTTGTAATCTTACTTTGATGGAATTGGTCCTGATAGGGTTAAATTTGTTTTCAAGTGATTAGGGATGATTATGTCATGATTTTACAAGTATTATGTTTTGACTAAGAATGGCTTATGTTATGGTATTGTCATTCATTATGATAGTAATTGGATGTTTATTATTGCAAAAAATGCAAAGAGAGAAAAGAACCGTGAAGGGTAAAGGAAAGGAGGTTAGAGAATCCTCAAAGATGTCAGTGTTAAAAGCAACGGGAAGGTCCAAAAAGGAAAGGGCTACATATACTGAGCCTGTTGTAGAGGAAAATGATGATCTTATGGAAGATGATTATATGGAGGAGGAGCAAATATGGGATGATAATACACCTTTGTCACATATTCGTCCGGTAACAAGGCAGGATCAATTATACCGAGAGAAAATAGCTACTATAAAAAATATGAAAGATAATATTGTGGTTGAGAAAGAAATGGAGTTGGAGGGTTTTGAACCTTTTGAAATACCTGAAAAGTTTGCAGCATTAGGGTGGGAAAAGGTACTCACTTCCACCTTGGTGGAAGGAGAGAGGTGTATCTAGATGTCATTATTGACTGGATGGCAACTTTAAGGATGGAGGATGGAGATAAACCCTCACAGACTAGGCAATTGGTTGGTTAGGTAGGTGGTAAGGATATGATTATGTCGTTCGAAACCATCAAGAGAGTTACGAGTTTTGATACTAAACCAGCCCTGTTCTATGTGTACCCGAAGGATGCTGATATGTATGAATGGGTGAAAAATATACAAGGATGGAATAAAATGATGACCAAACTATTTGCAAGTACAGAAGAGACTAATGGTTTACTGAGGAAAAATCTATTGCTACACCTAAAGCTTTTCACCACTATCACTCGAGATAACGTGACCCCACGAAATGGAAACAACACTAAGGTGAGGTATGATGAGACAAAAGTATTTTATGTATTGATGACTTGCTCACCTAGGTTGTCCTTTAGGGAGTTAGAAATGATGAATGTTTGGCGAAGTCGAGAGAAGAAGAGGAGGGTAACAATCCCGCATGTGCGTCTATTATCCGCCCTAATGAGAGATCAAGGAGTCGTACATGAGGCTTCTAAATTTTTTCCTCTTTTAATGAAGGTGGTTAAACGGTCCACATTGAGCAACGATGATTGAAAATATGAGAAGATAAATAGGTTCCACACTATTTTAGACAAAAAAATGGACGGTATTCCTTAGCACCAAGGAAGGATGTGAGACCGATGAGCAGGCGGACGTAACGGAGTTTGAGGAGTTTGTTGTCAGAATGACAGAGTATGTTTACGGGTTGTTCAAGATTGGAGTGCAGACTGATGGTGAGGGTGCCAATAATAGTGGGCAAGAGCCTGTCACGGGAGTTCACACAAGGGTTGCCACGGGGTCAACTAACCCAAATCAAGTAGTAGAAGCGATTAGAATTCTGAGTGAGTAACAAGAAAAGCGAGATGGAGAGATGAAAACTTACATTAGACAACACACGATGTTTGGGGCATGGAAAGTGGAGAGTTTGAGAAACGACATGCATTTACTCAATGAAAAAGCGAGGCACCTTCATGATCACAATGTCGAGTTGCCATACACAAACCGCCCGAGGGAGGTGGATTTTGCTACCTTACCTCAAAATTCGCATTGTTCGGGGCCACATAATTGGCCATATGTCCCGCCTTTAGTTTATGTCCCTCTTCAGTGGACACATAGTGGAGCTAGCAGTAGTAGCACAAATGCACCTGATGCATTTGACCTTAACTCTTCTGGGCAGTCCTTGTGGGCTGATTTCGTGGGTCCACCGATCCCACCGCCCCATATGATGATGAAGTGGAGAAGTAGAGCTTGTTGGTCGCGAATGATCAGGTCTATGTATATTATCTATTTCTTTCCTTTTATTATTTTCTAGTATTTGAAGTATTTGCTATTTTGTTTGGTATGTTTATATTTGTTTTGTGTGTTTTGCTTTAGTGTAGGTTTGTAATTAATTGTTTAGTTTTATTTGAAGGGTTTGGTTTATTGATGGTTAGTGAATTTTGACTACCCTTATGGCCACTAAATGCTTTTAAATTCAAACATTGAGGCCAATATTTACCTCAAGTGTGGGGATGGGGGAATATCTAAAAGTTTAAAAAAATTTGAAAATTTTGAAAAGAAAAAAATGAAATTGTTAAAGTTGTTCCAAGTGATTGTTGAATGAACACGAAAACTGTTTTTGACATTGTAAATCGATGACTCATTACTCGTTGGTACAGTTGTAGAGGTCCCTTGTCATGATAGACTCCTTAAGTTGCATGATAAAGTAGATTCAACGAATGTTTTGTTTAAAAGTTGTAGGAATGCTCGACTAGGATTGACATGCCAAATAGTAGAAATACACACATGCTTTTGTGTGCAATTTAAGTAAGAATGTGAAAGAGGGGATGAAGTCAAGCACAAGGCATGATGTTGAAAACACCATACCCACGTGTGTAGACTAAGGAAGAGGGCCAAATTGGCTTAAAGGGTCTAAACCTGATAATAAGAATGTTAAAATTCCTATGTTTAGGAAAAGTATGAAAGATAAGTGGAGAAATCTCGAATTGTATAATGCAATGAAGGATAAGTGTGGTAGAAATAACCTACTTGCAAAAGAAGTGCGACAATTATGTTGAGTTTGTTTCAACGTAAAAGAATGAATTGTTATAGTGGTACTAACCTATTGTAAACTTTCAGTTTGCAATGGCAATCGAAGATGATCAAAGTGGAGCTTTGACGGAGGCCATAGTGCCCGAGATCAAGAATATTGTTTCCGGAAGAGGTGGAGGCCTCCGTGGTTGCTAGCGTACAGCTCCACGTAGGCAAGATGGAAGAAACTTTGATGGAATTATTGGAGAAAAAGTTTGAAGCATAAAAGAATGATTTAAAATGGGATAATAATGCAACGAAGGAAAAGGGGAGATGTACCTATAAAGATTTCATGGCGTGCAAACCCCCATTATACACCAGTGATGCAAATCCGATAGCTTGCCATAGGTGGCTAACGAATATCTAAGATGTGTTGATCGAAGCCGATGTGATCCAAAGGATCAATTAATGTTCACAACTGGGCAACTTTGATCGCGAGCGAAGGATTGGTCGGAATGTTAAAGACTGAGAAAGGAAGGGAAGTAACAAATGCTATGGAGCGGGAACAATTCAGGAGTCATTTGAAACCCACCATAGCCCTCAATCTGAAGTGGATAAGCTGCAAGATGAACTTTCACAGTTTTGTCAAAAGAAAGGGCAACCAATTGCTGATGGGATAGGCTTCTTCCTTGACAGGGTGAAGTTTTGTAAAGATGAGCTCCGAACCGAAAGACAGAAAATACATCGGGTCAATAGCATGTTGCACATGGACTTTGGGGAGTTCATTAATGCTTCAAAGTGTGTAATTCTTGAAGAATTGATTAATGCTACTCGGGAAAGAGAGATATAGAACACAGGAACGATCTTGCTAGTGCATGACGATCTCAATTCGGTAAACAATAAGGTAAATAACACTTCTTTATTGCTCAACCTTTAGAGAGAGAAAGTAAACAGGTTTCACCTTACAAAACACACAGTTTTCAGCTCAAACCTCACAACTACTCTCCTCTAAACGAGCTAAACCTTTTTATACTAGATCTGGCCAGCGGACCAACTAACCAGCGTACCAGATGGTCCGGGCGTACCATCTGGTCCGCCCCTGGTCCGCTGAGACCAGATTATACAAAACATTATAAATACAAGACCTAGCACTAGACAACTATATATGCTTCTACAAACTCCCCCTTGTCTTATGCTAGTCTTCAGAAGCTCTTGATCAAGTCTCTTTCCAGTGTTGTCTTCTATTATTCCCCGCATGAATCCCAAACGCAAAACATACTCTGATCACCTGTTGAAATTGCAAGGCTTGTTCAGCATGTTCAGCCTTATACAAAATGTTGTTATGATAGAGTTTGTCTATGTCGTCCTTTGATAAATTGATAAGCCCCATCGGATCATACAATCTGACCACTTTGTTTTCTTCCTTCACTACCACCACTGCTTCACCAGTACCTTCATCATAATACCACCATTTCAGTGTTTTGATGAAATCTTGTTCTAGCTTTCTCAATGGAATTTTCTTCATCTGAACTGGCTTCTTATACTTCACAATGACCAGGGCTTTTCCAGTGTTTGGATTGATTTCGGTTGGATGTTCAAAAAATCTCGGTCTCTGAGGAGTTAGAAATTGGAACTTTCCTTGACATTCTTCAATCAATTTCTCTTTGAAAACTGCAGCCAATATATCATTTCCATAATTCAGAAACTGACATCTGGATAAGTCTCTTACATCACAGACCGGCAATGTGCTGAATCTTGTTGGACATCTCAGATACATGATTCCAAACTCCTTTTTGATAGCATAACACTTAAGTTGAGAATCATACATCCAACTGATTATTCTGCCAGACGCTTGTCTACCCTTTCTTTCAAAGTATTTCTTCTGATCAACCTCCTTTACAGATGATTTTACTGGCATTTTCTTTGCCCTTTGCTCTTTTAACCACGCATCAAATAACATTTTCTTCTCTTGTTCTTCAGTCAAGTCTTCAGACTCAGTGGATGCTGGCTGATCAGATTGCTTTTCAATCTCTTTCTTCTTTAACTCATCTTCAACTTTGTCTTCATCTTTTTTTCCAAAGAAATTTAACCCACCAGACTGATCATTATCTGCAAAGTTTCCATATATTGTAGGATCATCCGGATATTCTTCAGCCGTCATATCTTCCACTTCTACCTGTTCCTCCTCATAATCTACATTTTCATCTGAATCTTCTTCATTATAAGGATCAGCAAACGGAACATCATCCACATCTTCTACATTCAGAGCAAAGATAGCAGCTAACTGCTCTTTTGTATACGGATTTAAGAACTCTCCGTCAACCCTGGTCACCGGGGTCACATCATAGATCTGAGTGTCGGTCTGTAGAAGCATATTCCTATGCTACATTGTGTCTCGTGTATTGTATCTATGTAAGAGCATATGTGTGTGTGACTATGAGGGCAGCGGACCAGTTGGTCTAGCGTACCAAATGGTCCGCCCAGACCAAATGGTCCGGACATGGTCCGCAGCTCATTTAGTCATACCTATAAATAGGTAGCATGTGTCGAGAGTTTAACACTTCTGAGAACTACTTGTCATATTCTACATTTCTGTGGGTGTTTCTGTGTGTGTGCTCTCAAGGCTTATTAATACAAATTCCATTTGTATTTACTTGTTTGATTTCATCTTCATCTCATTATCACGTGATTAGC
>JBCNJP010000010.1:94257847-94290847 GCA_039602395.1 Deinandra increscens subsp. villosa | reverse complement strand
TTCGGTGCCGCTATTGCGCTCGCCTCTGGCGGCGCTATTGCGCTCGCCTCCGGCGGCGCCAGTGGCCTTAAGCTCAACTGACGATTGCAGGGGTGGACAAGTGAGAGTGGTGTATGGTGGTGGCTGGTGGGGAAGACGATAAGGGACTTAAAGAAATTAGGTATCACATTATTAGGCACCACATGGCCGGAGGCCGGTCAGAGCCTCGCCAGAGGTGCTGCTCTTGTTCTAGAGGAGAGGAGGGTTGCCGGATATGGAGGGGGTTGGGTTTTTTTTGTTATTTTTTTTTATTTTGTTTTTTAACCCAAATCTTATAAGAGTTTACAAACTAGTCCTTTTCTTTTATGACTTGATTAAAGCATGCCACATAGGATCAATGTCAGCAGCCACGTCAGCAACCACTAACACCGTTAGTAAAAAACTAACGGTGTATCGTTATAATCCAATACCTATTAAATTGGTATTATTGTGAAGAAATTTTAAAACTCGTATCATTATCGGTCAATTAGGTAAAACTTGTATTATTAAAATCCATTTTTCCTTTATAAAAACTAGACCTTACTTGGTTTATCCACTAAACCAATCCTAGGGTACATAAACAACCATGACATTGAAGACCCTACACCCGGAGAGAATAATGGGTGGTTTAGCTAGCTATGCATATTCATTATAAAACAAATAAATATTACTGAATTGAACAATTGATTCATGAAAAACTAATAATCCGGGTGAATTCCTGGCTCTCAAATCACCCCTAAAGTCACCAAAAAAAACGGCTGGAAAAACCTTAAAGTTTACTTAAATACCAAGTCTAAAAATCTAGAAAAATCGAATTTCTCCAACTGAGACTACAAACTACGGCCGTAGGGACACAATTTGTGTTATGTTCCTGGAAGTTGCTAATTTACATCTCACCATGTGGTCCTTTTTTTCCCATTCCAGATGTCTTCGCGTGTCGCAAATTATCCCTGGCACAATCTTCGCATGGCGTGATGAGTCCTAGGACATATTTCATCTTTTTTCTTTTTGTTGCGAATTCCTTCGAACGTGATTCTTCTACGGTTCCTTCTCAACTCTTCTCGAAGACTCACACAGCCTTCGTACGTAGCTATAGAAAATCATCCAAAATACTTCATTTACACTCCAAATGCCTGAAATCAAACACAAACACAAGGTAACCACATTCTAACACTAAATCACTTAAATACACGTAATTAACCACAATATAGCACTATCAAACACTCTCTTATGACAACGTTGTTTTCACCTGAGCAATAGCACAACCAGAGTAGCACTGACAAATAACTAATAAAAAGAATTAACTAAAACTAAAATAACTTGTGCGCTAACCCTCCGGCAACGATACCATTTTTGATGCGGATGTCGTGGTTCAATAAAAGATAAGTTTATTTTAAGATCTTAACTTATCTAGGTAGCTAGGGTAAGTAAGGTGTTGGATCAACGGGAGTATGTGAAAAATATTTAGTTTAACTAAAATACTTGACTTCAATGAAAACAAATAATGAGTTTTTGTTTAACTAGGTACCTTGCACTTTGATAACTAGGTTTGTAAATAATTTATGAAAGTTAATTCTCTCCGGGTTTAGTTTATGAAATTCAATTTCCTCTAGTTAACTTAATGAGAAGTATTATATATGATTAATTAAGTAGTAGCTATGATTTAGAGCTTAATGGGTTTTAGACACACAAGCAGCAATTTAGTTAAACTAAAGACAATGAAATTGAATATTATAAATGTAAAACCAAACTTGAATTAATCAAAGCTTAAATAGTTAACACTTCATTCTTAATAGTTTAAGTAAACTAGAAAACAAAGGAAAATCAAAGCAAACCCTACTACCAAAGATCATCATAGATGATTTAGCTACTCATCATTATTTTGGAATCAATAATGGTTTGAGTTCATTAATTTATATACACCATTTGAGTTCATTAATTTATATACTTGCCGCTCAAAAAAAATTAATTTATATACACCATTTTACACATTAGGATGCATAACAAGTATAATAATACATGGTGTTAAATTACTGAAATCTAGAATAGAAAACTTTTATGTTTATGTAACATTTGGATGAATAACAAAATATAGATCATCACCAAATTGCACAAATCAAATATAAATCAACAAACACCTTGCCTACAAAATAAATCAAGTTGGGAGAAACATATAGAACAATGGCGAGGTGATGGAAAAATGATCTATATAGAGAGATTATGAATAATTAGGTTTTTACCTTAAATCAGAAGATATGTGTCCTGATTGATTGTTTAAATGATTTCATCGAAAAAACCATAAGGCTGGCTCTACGTAGCAATGATTGATGTAGGAGATCCACAAGAACGTAGTGTCATCGAATTAAAAGAGCTAGGTATTAATTGAAAATAAAAATAAAAAAACCCTTAGCGCATACGATATACCCGCGCCAAAGGGGGTTTTAGCGGCGCCAACCGGCGCTAACACCGCCCCCCCCCCCCCCTCGCGTTATATGGCGCTGCCGACCTCCCACGCCATAACTTCAACGGGCGTTAAAGAATTTGAACGTTGGACAACGGTACAAGATTCGAACGTTGGGCCTTTAAATAAATAAAAAAAATTAATTCACCCATTTTTTTTACCTTTTCACCTATAAAACCCCACTTTATTCATATTTTTTACACATTTATCTCTATTCCACTCCTTCTTTCTTTAATATTAAAAAAAAAAAAACACCATGAATCCAAACCAACAAAATCAAGATTCCTCAAGCAACACCCCTCCCAACAACCCGAACCTTCAACCGTGGCATATCCCGATGTGGGGGGGGGGCCAACCTAACCCGTTGTATTTGGGTCAACCACCCTCAAACGTTTACAACCCCAACCCCTCGTTTACCAATTACGCTCAATGGGGGCAAAACCCACCACCTCAAGGCTTCTCATCTCCATTCCAATCGCAACCCGTTTTCTCACCGAATTTCACTTCCGTTCCATTGCACCCGCAAACACCACTTCTAGATCAAGACGATGATATAGAGATCGTTCCCGAAACACAAGTTCCCGATCGTGTTCGAAGAGGCCGAGGGAAGGGGAAAAAACCGATCGAAGGATTCCAAGAAAAAGAAGGACGGGTGCCATGGAATACCGAAGATGAGTTACATCTAGTTCGGGCGTATATCGATACATCGGAGGACCCGAAACATGGTATTTTTTAAAAATAATTTAAATCTAGAATTTTTTTTCTTATATTTTAGAAATCACAACTAACGTTTCTATTTTTATATTTTCTAAATAGGTAACTCTCAAACAAAAGATGCTTTTTTGGGATCGAGTTAGCCAAAAATTTCACGCTATCAAGAAGGCAGCGGCGAGACCCGATGAGATCCCGACATATCGCAACAACGACAAACTTAGCGGAAAGTGGAGCACCATCAAGAAAAAAGTTGTCAAGTTCCATGGGGTCTTTTTGGGCGTGGAACGAACCCGTCCAAGCGGTGCGAGCGACGGGGATTTGATTAACATCGTCGTTAATCGATACAAAGACGACAACACCAACTCGGCACCTCTTCTTCAACATTATCAAATACTGAAATCGTCTCCAAAGACGACAACACCAACTCGGCACCTCTTCTTCAACATTTTTTTTATTTTAATTATTTAAGCATTTTTTTTAATTTAATTTTATTATTCGAAGGCCATAAAAAAATAAAAAAAAAACAATTTGTAGTCATTAAAATAATTGAAAATTAAAAAGAAAAAAAAATAAAATAAGTTTAACACCACATGGAGTATCCCCACAATGTTAAACTTTCCAATATGGTGTTAAAGCTGACATGACGCCTATGTGACGGTGTTAAACCATAACATAACATGGGGTATACCCCATGTCCTTAGTTTAACTGAACACTTAACGATGTTAAACAAAGCGGATGAAAATGATAATTTATTGAAACAAGAATGTCTCTCATTAAAATTTAAACTAATAGACCGAAATAACAATTTGTTGAAACTATAAAGACTAAAACGATAGTTTACTCTGTATAAAAAAACTAAAATATTTTTAATTTCTAGTTTTCATTTCAAGTCACCTGCAAAAGTTAATGAATTTGCTGATGAGGTTTGATAAAAAAAATTGACATTTTATAATTTCATCTGAAAATTTAACAAAAAATACACCTTTATAGATATTTTAATAACGTTGACAAATAGAATATAGAGATCATTCGATAAACCTAATTAAGTAGAGTAGACTCGTGTAACATTCTGAACTGTACCCTTATATATTATCTCACGTGACAATAGAGAGTGTGACAATAGAGATCGATACCAATCTTGTTATTATTGTTGGAATTTTGGGAGAAAAACTAGTGGAAATGGATTTTTTCACTAAGTGTGAAAATGAGTTTTTCACCAACTTTGGACTAAAATAAAATACAGATAACATAGGTTGTTGCCTCTGTATTTTATGGATTTTTGTAATATGTTGTGAGGGCTTTCCAACGCATCAAACCACATCCAAATCCGAGCTCGTATGAACGAGATATCGAGGCTCAAAGTTGAGGTATTGCAGCAGTGAAAGCTACGAAAACAAGAGAGAAAATGCTAAGTATAGGATGTGAACTCATCCCACATTTGTTGGGGGATGAAACCAAAAGTGGTTTATAAGGTGGGAACCTTACCAACTATTGTTTTCTTTAGTAGGACACATCCCTTAGACCCTAAGGGGTGCGAGGCACCCCTAACTCGCACTCGCACAGGCACACGCGCACGCGTACGCGTGGCGTGGGCGTATGAGGCGTAATGTGGCGCTTTGATGTCGCACTTTGTACTTCGCCTGCTTGAGAGCCGCCTTATTGTTTTTAAGTTCAACCGGAAGTTGGTCCGGTTGAAGTCCAGGGGGATAGGTTCAAGCGGAGTGGAGAGTTGAACCGGAAGAACAGGTTCGGGCGAAACCAGTTCAACCGGAAAGTGGGTTAAGCGGACCTGTGTGGTCCGGGCGGAACCAGTTTAACCGGAAGAATTTCCGGCTGAACTTCAAGCGGATGGTTCAACCGGATGTTAGTCCGGAAACGCGTGATGCTCCGAAAAAACAGCTGTTACACGGAGTTCTTCCGGATTAACAGCTGTAAACGCGTTTTTGAGCTAATTAAGGTAATTCTGTGTTAATTAGAAATTAATTTGCATTAAAAACATTTAATGCAAAGTTTGACTACGAATTAACTTTTGAGTGCTCAATAAGACTCCCACCACTATAAGTACAGCCTCATTAGTTGAGGTAAAACACACCAGAATTCAGAGACTTCTTTCTCTTTGCCTCTCCTATCTCCTTCTCTCATCTTCTTCATCGTTCTTGATTTTCTTCAAGCTTCGAAGGTATTTTCAAGCCTAGTGTTATCCCAGTCGTACAATACGGTTTAGGCGATTGTACCCTGGGAAACAAAACGAATCTTCGGTAGACCCGAAATTTGTTTTAAGGGACCCGGGTTCGCCAAAGGATTTCACAATCCTTCTTTGATTTTCCAAACTATTTCAAAAGATTTTCTCAAAACCTTTTCTATAACTTTCTGTCACCATTTTCTTTCATTCAAACATTTTATTTTCATTATAAATTTGTGTCTGTATTTATTTCATTGTATTGTAGTTTCCTTCAATTCATTTCCTTGTAATCTTTATTCTTTATTTGTACTCTACTTTATTTTCGTGTAATATTTTCTCATTTCGTTGTAATTGTAATAGGAGTAGATCAATTCCTTTCAACTGTATTGTAATAGAATATATTTATTTCTTTTGTTGTAATCGTACTTAAATAAAATATTTATTTTATTTTAAATATACGAACGGTTCTCCTACAAATTTAAACAAATTTTAAAACACCGTTCATTTTTATAAAAACTTCATTGCCCCGAGTCTCAAAGTTGGACTTAGATTTCTCGAGGTGATTTAGTGTTTTATAAATAAATATTTTTTTAACTCGTTTTGACTCAAAGTTTGTCTTAGAATCAAACGAGTTGTCGGTTACGACAAATAAAATTTAACATCCATTAGTTGGAAGTTATATTTTTTTTAAATCATTTAACCTCCATAAGTTGGAAGTTATAAACTTTTAATACACTGCAAATCGATTCATTTATTGGACTTTAATCTCTTTAAAATGTGCGCGTTTAGAGATTAAAAACTCTCTTCTACTCCTCGAAAACCATCCATTAGTTGGAAGTTTTTTTCTTACGTTTTAAATGTGCGCGTTTAAATAATAATTCTGAATATTAACTTGTGTAGTTTTCTATCTCAGAAATGACTAACGAAGTTGTAAAAACGACCGAAAAGCCTAAGGAAACACCATCGGTTGGTACCCAAAGTGGCATAACTGCGACCACCATCGCCAGTCATGCCGAAAAACACGAGAAATTCTCGGGTTTGCACTTCAAGAGTTGGCAATAAAAGATCTTGTTCTACTTAACCACCTTAAACCTTGCAAGGTGTCTCACGGAGTCCGCTCCCCAACTCGGTGAAGGGGAACCCAACGCTGAAACCGTTAGCGCGGTGGAAGCTTGGAAGCATTCGGACTACATGTGCCGCAACTATGTGTTGAACGACCTAGTGGACTCATTGTATAATGTCTACTCGGTGTTTAAGACTTCCAAAGAACTGTGGGAGTCTTTAGACAAGAAGTATAGAACGGAGGATGCTGGCACGAAGAAATTCGTAGTAGCCCGATTCTTGGACTATAAAATGGTTGATAATAAAACTGTGATGAATCAAGTCCAAGAACTTTAAATTATACTACATGAGGTCCACGCAGAGGGTATGTCCTTTTGTGAGACGTTTCAAGTGGCGGCAATGATTGAAAAGCTTCCACCTTCGTGGCTTGAGTTTAAGAACTATCTTAAACACAAAAGAAAGGCGATGACCGTTGAGGATCTCATTGTCCGTCTTCGTATTGAGGAGGACAATAAGACTGCTCAAAAAGCCACCACCATGCAACCTTCGGCTAAGGTGAATATGGTGGAGGTTGGTCAGTCATCAAAAGGAAGCAAGCGAAAGGGTGGGGCCAATGCCAAAGGCAAAGCAGCGGAGCATTTGGCACCGAAGAAAGTGGTTGTGAAAAAGAATCCTCTGACGTTTTCAGGAAAGTACTGTAACTGTGGGGGGGGGGGGGCATGGTCATCGGGTGGATCAGTGCCCGAAGCCATAATGTGAGCGCGCTCACATGGTGGAGGATGACATGCCACTGGTGGCCATGATCACAGAGGCGTAGGCCTTCATATCTGAAGTTAACATTGTGGGGGAGAACCCTGGCAGGTATGTTGAGACCGGTGCCACCCGCCACGTTTGTGGAGTCAAGTCCCTCTTTAGTACGTTTAAAGAGCCCAAGGGGACCGAGAAGCTTTACATGAGGAAAAAAGCTACTGCCGACATCATGGGTGAAGGCAATGTGGTCTTGAAGTTCACTTCTGAGAAGGAACTCACGTAGAGCAACGTTCTGTACGTGCCAGAAATCAGGAAGAATCTTGTCTCTGTATGGCTGCTCAACAAGTTTGGATTTCGCATTGTGATCGAGTCTGATAAGGTCATGTTGACCATAAACAGCATGTTTGTAGGCAAGGGCTATGCCCAAAACTCTATGTTTAAATTTTCTACCATGGTGATTAATAAAATGGCGAAAGCCTCCTCTTCTACTTATATGATTGAGTTTTATAATTCAAATATGTGGCATGGTAGATTAGGACACGTCAATTTTAATTCAATTCACCGTTTAATGAATTTAAAATGTTTGCCGAATTTTAAAATAGACTTGAATTCAAAATGCAAAACGTGTGTCGAATCCAAACTTACAAGATCATCGTTAAAATCAGTTGAGCGAACAACTGAACCCCTGGACTTAATTCACACCGATGTGTGTGACTTGAAAGTCGTCCCCACGCGTGGTGAAAACAAGTACTTCATCACGTTTATTGATGATAGTACACGATATTGCTATGTATACTTACTTAAGAGTAAGGATGAAGCAATAAACAAGTTTGTTTTGTTTAAGAACTTGGTTGAGAATAAATTCACCAAGAAAATCAAGGTTTTACGGACTCATAGAGGAGGTGAATATGTTTCACCGTTTGCGGACTTATGTGCACAAAGTGGAATTGTCCATGAGACCACCGCACCGCACCTTATTCTCCACAATCCAATGGCATTGCGGAACAAAAGGACCGTACATCGAAAGAGATGATGAATGCCATGTTGAACAGTTCTGGGATGAGCCTAGACATGTGGGGGGAAGCCATTTTGACGGCTAACTACCTTTTAAATAAGATACCTCGCAAAGATAAGGATAAAACTCCTTATGAATTATGGACGGGCATAACGCCATCCTACAAATACCTAAAAGTGTGGGGTGCCTAGCTAAAGTACTAGCGCTTTTGCCTAAGGTGCAAAGGTTAGGACCCAAAACTGTGGACTTGTGTTCATTGGATACGTAGAAAACAGTAGTGCATACCGGTTTCTTGTCCATGACTCGAAAAATCTCGATATACAAGAAGGCAACTATCATGGAATCAAGGAATGCTTCATTCTTTAAAAATGTATTCCGGTGTTTGTCACGAGAACACGCAAGTTCATCGACACCATTAGTTGGTGACGAGACTCGTGAAGATCCATTTTTTGGTGACGAGGTTCATGAACAACCATGTGTTGGTCACGAGGTTCATAAACGACCTGCATCTAATGAGGGTGAGCTTAGAAGAAGTAAGCGAAAAAGGGTTGGAAAATCCTTTGGACCTGACTTCACGGCTTACATGGTTGAGGGTGATCCCAATACCTACCGCGAGGCGGTAACCTCTTCGATGGGAATCAATGGAAAGAAGCCATCAAGTGTGAGATAGAGTCTATCTTGCAGAACCACACTTGGGAGCTTGTCGATCTTCCTAATTGTTGCAAACCACTTAGATATCGGTGGATATTCAAGAAGAAGTTGAAAGCCGATGGCTCCATTGACAAGTATAAGGCGAAACTAGTAATAAAAGGATACAGACAAAAGGAGGGTCTGGATTACTTTGATACTTACTCACATGTTACTCGCATAACCTCGATAAGGTTGGTGCTTGCTATAGCGGCTTTACAAAATTTAGAGGTTCACCAAATGGATGTAAAGACCACGTTTCTAAACGGTGATTTAGATGAAGAGATCTACATGGAACAACCCGAGGGTTTTACCGCTCCTGGCCAAGAAGGCAAGGTGTGTAGACTCGTCAAGTCTTTGTATGGCTTGAAGCAAGCTCCTAAGTAATGTAACCAGAAGTTTGACTGTGTCATGCTTGACAACGGATTCTAAATAAATGAGTGCGACAAGTGTGTCTATGCGAAGGACACACCTAGAGGTTATGTGATCGTATGTCTCTATGTAGATGACATGCTTATCGTTGGGAGTGATGATAAGATGGTCAAAGCTACTAAAGACATGTTGAAAATGAGATTTGACATGAAAGACATGGGGCTCACAGATGTGATACTCGGTGTAAAAATTATCAGAACCCCAAATGGTATTGTCTTGAGTCAATCTCACTATGTGTACAAAATCCTTGAGAAGTTCAACGCAGGAGATAAGAGTGTGTCTCAAACTCCGGTTGATACTACCCTTCATCTTGCTAAGAATAGAGGAAAAGGGGTTGCTCATGTGGAGTACTCAACGGTGATTGGCAGTCTAATGTATCTTATGACATGTACCAGACCAGATTTGGCTTATGTTGTGAGCAGACTAAGCCGGTACACGAGTAATCCATGCGTGGTACATTGGAGAGCAATGACTCGTTTACTAAGGTACTTAAGATACATGAGAGACTATGGACTGCATTATACCCGAGATCCAGCATTTATCGAAGGATACTGCGATGTGATTTGGATTTCTGATATGAAGGATTCCAAATCAACAAGCGGGTATGTGTTCACGCTTGGTGGCGCGGCTATTGCTGGGAAATCGGCTAAGCAAACTATTATAGTGCGGTCCACAATGGAATCTGAGTTCTTCACCTTGGATAAATCTGGTGAAGAGGCAGAATGGTTACGTCAATTTGTGGAAGAAATTCCAAGGTGGCCTATGCCAATGACGGCTATTTGCATACATTGTGACAGTAAATCGGCAATTGGGCGTGCCCAATCCATGATGTACAATGGCAAATCAAGGCACATTAGATGTAGACATAATACGGTACGGCAACTAATCTCTACCGGAGTTATCTCATTGACTATGTGAAGTCAAAGGATAACACTGCGGATCCGTTTACAAAAGGCTTAAGCAAAGAGTTAGTTTTGAAGTCGTTAAGGGGAATGGGACTAAAGCCCATTGGGTTGAAAGCTGATGCGAAGGAAAACCTAACCTATGAAAATGGAGATCCCAGGCTCTAGGTTCAATAGGACAACCTATTCGCATTGGCTAAGGTCACTGTGGAGGAGTACCCTAAAATCTTAAAGGGAGTTGTGTACTTCCTAGTCCATTCCTATCACCAAACTTTGAAATGTGTGAGGTTAAGAATATAATGATCAATGACTTTGTGTAAGTCATAGATGATTTTGAGTAAATTATAACACCAATGCTTTTAATGATTGTGTAATCACCTATGCAAGAGAAAAGTATGGTCGCTTCGAATGGATTTGTTGGGCACAAATCCTAGAGCTCTAGCAGAACCAGGTAAGTGTTCCAGGACCATGATTGGACACGATAATGAGGGCTAACCAAGTTAGGGAAAGTATTGTGTGGGTATAATAACGGTTACACAAACGGTCGGTTGGTTCAAAGACATCGCGTCTACCAAACACCAGTAACCCAAGTATGCTTCACAAAGGAGGGTTCAAAGGGGACACCTACCTATCCTACGATACTGGACTGCCGAAATTGCTTTTGATTCTTGAAGAATAGATCGATACCCATTCATGTCGGGGATTGTTGGAATTTTGGGAGAAAAACTAGTGGAAAATGGGTTTTTTCACTAAGTTGGAAAATGAGTTTTTCACCAACTTTGGACTAAAATAAAATACATATAACATAGGTTGTTGCCTCTGTATTTTATGGGTTTGTGTAGTACGTTGTGAGGGCTTTCCAACGCATCAAACCACGTCCAAATCCGAGCTCGTATGAATGAGATATCGAGGCTCAAAGTTGAGGTATCGCAGCAGTGAAATCTGTGAAAATAAGAGAGAAAATGCTAAGTATAGCATGTGAACTCATCCCACATTGGTTGGGGGATGAAACCAAAAGTGGTTTATAAGGTGGGAACCTTACCAACTATTGTTTCCTTTAGTATGACACATCCCTTGGACCCTGAGGGGTGCGAAGCACCCCTAGCTCGCACTCGCACACGCACACGCGCGCGTGGCGTGGGCGTGTGAGGCGCAATGTGGCGCTTTGATGGCGCACTTTGCACTTCGCATCGCCACGAGCCGCTTGAGAGCCGCCTTATTGTTTTTGAGTTTAACCGGAAGTTGGTCCGGTTGAAGTCTAGGCGGATAGGTTCAAGCGGAGTGGAGAGTTGAACCGGAAGAACAGGTTCAGGCGGAACCAGTTCAACCGGAAAGTGGGTCAAGCGGACCTGTGTGGTCCGGGCGGAACCAGTTCAACCGGAAGAATTTCCGGCTGAACTTCAAGCGGATGGTTCAACCGGAAGTTGGTCCGGAAACACGTGTTGCTCCGGAAAAACAGCTGTTACACGGAGTTCTTCCGGATTGACAGCTGTAAACGCGTTTTTGAGCTAATTAAGGTAATTCCGCGTTAATTAGAAATCAATTTGCATTAAAGACGTTTAATGCAAAGTTTGACTACGAATTAACTTTTGAGTGCTCAACAAGACTCCCACCACTATAAATACAGCCTCATTAGTTGAGGCAAAACACACCAGAATTCACATAGAATTCTTTCTCACTTCTCTGCTCTCTCTTGTTCCAATCTTCATCTCGTTCGTCGAGAACTTCAAGAACTCGAAGGTAACTTCAAGCTTAGAGTTATCCCAGCCGTACAATACCGTTTAGGCGATTGTACCCTGGGAAACAAAACGGGATCTTTGGTAGACCCAGAATTTGTTTTAAGATACCCGGGTTTTGACCCGAAGCCTTCGCCAAAAGTTTATTGTTTTCTGCTTTGTTTTTTAAAACATTTTCAAACCTTCTGTCTTCTTCTTTAACCCTTAAAATTGTTTTTCACAGATTCATTTCATTTCATTAACTGTTTGTCGGTGTATTTTATACTACTCCTTTCTTTATTACATTTTGCAACTGCATTTGTATTTCTTTGTATTAATCTTTTTTATTTCCTTGTAATCGTATTGTAATTACTTTTTATTATTTCTTTGTATTGTAATTACTCTTCCGTATTCTTCGTAATTTTACTCATAGGAGTAGATTTCATTTCAAGTGTATTGTAATAGATTAGTTTTTTTTTTCTTTTGTTGTAATCGCACTAAAATAAAATAATTATTTTTACCTACCATTATAACTTTTTTTTCCTTTATGGATATAATACATCACATCATAAACCTAAGATTGAAAAGTTGTATTCAGAAAATGGGTTCCCGTGAATTGAGTTATGATGACTTGTACGTAGCTAGTGGAGTTGGGTGTGGTGCGTTAGTTGTCTAACAGAAATATAATTATATTCAAATAGAAGACAGCATTTTCATTTTTGTATATGGCAAAGATTCGATAACATATAAAGTGATATACTAATGAGAAATCTAGAAGTTAGTTACGGTGGAAAATAAAAAATAAAAAATAAAAAAATTATCAAGAAAAGAGAAGAAATGAAACAGTAAATCAATGAGATATTGTCACGTTTCTTCTTATCTTTTTTTTTTCTTTTCTCTAAAATTCTAATCCTTAGTCGTAACAGTTTTGTAAAAGTTACGTAATATTATGGTGGTATATGTGAAAAGCGTTGTCATATAATTAAACAACCATGCAAATGACTAAGTGATCAAGCAATAAATGACTAAGTGATAATATTTTTTAAAAAAATTTGCACCAAAAGTCATAAAATTATGTCACCTTTAATTCTGGGAAAAAAATTAAAAATATAAAATTTCGTGATTTTTTTTATTATTGCACATGTGCAATAATACGTATTAATTATATTACACATGTGCAATATTAACCAAAAAACGTTAATTTTTTTTTATTTTTTTCAGAATTAAAGATAGCAGAATTATAAGATCTATGGTACAATTTTTTATCAAAAATATTAACGTATGAAAAAGTTATAGAGGTTTTAATATTATTGCACATGTGCAATAATAAATTTTTATTGCACATGTGCAATAATAAAAAAATAAAAAAAACGTTGAATTTTTTTTTAATTTTCTCCAGAATTAAAGATAACAGAATTATAAGATTTATGGTGCAATTTTTTATAAAAATTTTAACATATGAAAAAAGTTATAAAGGTTTTAATATTATTGCATATGTGCAATAATAATAATAATAAAAATTATTGCACCTGTGCAATAATAATTTTTTAAAAAAAATTGATTATTTTTTAAATTTTTTCCCATAACTAAAGATAACATAATTTTAAGGATTTTGGTGCAAAATTTTTATAAAAATATTAACGTATGAAAAAGTTATAGAGGTTTTAATATTTGTTTTCGTGTTTTCGCAATAAAAGTTGTTTTCACATGATCCTTACCCTATATATATATATATATATATATATATATATTATATATATATATATATATATATATATAAAGGGTCTAGTGAAAACCCATTTTTTTGTGAAAACTCTAAAAACCCTGTTTTTACATATGTAAAGAATAAAAAAAGAAAAAAAATTGTTTTTATTTTTGAGATGAGTTCTACATACATTTTTATTAGTTTGGGTGAAAAAAATAAAAAACCGGCTAGCGGATTTTTTATAAATTTTTATTAAACCCTTTCCTTTTTTACATATGTAAATCAACCAGTTTTTTTTCTTATACATATCTAAATTCACCAGGGTTTTTTTTACATATGTAAATTTCCGAGAACGATAAATAAGTATTTTTATCAGAATAAAAAAAAAAAACTATCCATGATTTCTTAACCATTTTTAGCCCTGAACTAAAAAATCGATGTTATACAATCTGGTATTTTTTTTATATATTTTTTTTTTCAACGAGACATTAGGGTTTTCAGGGTTTTCACATCTAAAGTGGGTTTTCAAAGAATCTCTCATATATATATATATATATACAAAGTACTTTTTATGTGAGAAGTGTGAGAAGTGATTGATGTGTTAATTTTTAATGCATGATATTGTCTTTTTATTATATTTTCGGTAAATATATGACAATCCTAAAATAAATACACCATCCATTGGATTCCAAACACTACCAAACATCATTTATTAAGAATTATTAAAAGGGCATTGTGTTAGGATATTATTACACTGTGTTTACATTGTGTTATCCTTTAACTCTAATTTTGATAAACATATGACATTCTAATATGGAAAAAACAATGTATAGTGTTATATATTTACCAAAAACATAACTAAAACATAACACAATGCATTAAAATCTAACACATCATCCACTTCTCACACTTCTCACGCAAAAAGTACTTTGTATTATAACTCTACCCTATATATATATATATATATATATATATATATATATATATGTATAGGGTGAGGTTCATTGTAGACACTTTCGCATGTGAAATAGCTCTTTTTCACATGTGAAAGTTTCTAATTAATGAGAAAAAAGAAAAAAAGAAAAAAGAAAATTAATCACAACCATTAGATCAAGAGATCTAATGGTGAAAAAGGGTGTCTACCTGTCTACACTTATAGGGGTGTCTACAATGAACTTTTCACTATATGTATGTATATATATATATATATATATATATATATATATGGAGAGGATCATTTGAGAACCATTTTGATTTGAGAACTAAAAAGAACTAATTTAAGGCACAAGTTTATTTACATGTATACCCCCTCCCATTAATTATAATGGTCCCCCTGAAATTTGTGGTTGAGATTTAGTTCTCAAAAGTTCTTAAAACAAAAAGTTCTCATTTGAACGTAACCCATATATATATATATATATATATATATATATACATATATATATAGGGTAAAAATCATGTGAAAACAACTTTTATTGCGAAAACACGAAAACAAAGATTAAAACATCTATAACTTTTTCATTAGTTAATATTTTTTAAAAAAATTTGCACCCAAATCCTTAAAATTATGTTATCTTTAGTTCGGGAAAAATTAAAAAAAATCAAATTTTTAAAAAAAAATTTATTATTGCACAGGTGCAATATTTATTATTATTATTGCACATATGCAATAATATTAAAACCTTTATAACTTTTTCATAAGTTAATTTTTTTTATAAAAAATTACACCATAAATCTTATAATTCTGTTATCTTTAATTCTGGAGAAAATAAAAAAAAAATCAACATTCTTTTTATTATTGCACATGTGCAATAAAAAATTATTATTGCACATGTGCAATAATATTAAAACCTCTATAACTTTTTTCATACGTTAATATTTTTGATAAAAAATTGTACCATAGATCTTATAATTATGTTATCTTTAATTCTGAAAAAAAAATTAAAAGAAAATTAACGTTTTTTGTTAATATTGCACATGTGTAATATAATTAATACGTATTATTGCACATGTGCAATAATAAAAAAATCACGAAATTTTATATGTTTAATTTTTTTCCCCAGAATTAAAGTTGACATAATTTTAGGACTTTTGGTGCAAATTTTTTTTTAAAAATATTAACGTATGAGGAAGTTATAGAGGTTTTAATATTTGTTTTCGTGTTTTCGCATTAACATCTTGTTTTTATTTGATCCTTATATATATATATATATATATATATATATATATATATATATATAGTGAAAAGTTCATTGTAGACACCCCCATAAGTGTAGACAGGTAGACACCCTTTTTCACCATTAGATCTCTTGATCTAATGGTTGTGATTAATTTTCTTTTTTCTTTTTTTCTTTTTTCTCATTAATTAGAAACTTTCACATGTGAAAAAGAGCTATTTCACATGCGAAAGTGTCTACAATGAACCTCACCCTATATATAGTGAAAAGTTCATTGTAGACACTCTCATAAGTGTAGACATGTAGACACCCTTTTTCACCATTAGATCTCTTGATCTAGTGGTTGTGATAATTTCATTTTTTCCTTTTTTTCCTTTTTGTAATTGTTCAGAGCATTTCACATGTGAAAAAGAGCTATTTCACATCTGAAAGTGTCTACAATGAACCTCACCCTATATATATATATATATATATATATATATATATATATATATATATATAGGGGGATGATCAAATAAAAACAAGATGTTATTGCGAAAACAAGAAAACAAATATTAAAACCTCTATAACTTCCTCATACGATAATATTTTTTAAAAAAATTTGCACCAAAAGTCTTAAAATTATGTCACCTTTAATTCTGGGAAAAAAAATTAAAAATATAAAATTTCGTGATTTTTTTATTATTGCACATGTGCAATAATACGTGTTAATTATATTACACATGTGCAATATTAACAAAAAAACGTTAATTTTTTTTAATTTTTCCAAAATTAAAGATAACAGAATTATAAGATCTATGGTACAATTTTTTTTATCAAAAATATTAACGTATGAAAAAGTTATAGAGGTTTTAATATTATTGCACATGTGCAACAATAAATTTTTATTGCACATGTGCAATAATAAAAAAATAAAAAAAACGTTGAATTTTTTTTAATTTTCTCCAGAATTAAAGATAACAGAATTATAAGATTTATGGTGCAATTTTTTATAAAAAGTTTTAACATATGAAAAAAGTTATAAAGGTTTTAATATTATTGCATATGTGCAATAATAATAATAATAAAAATTATTGCACCTGTGCAATAATAATTTTTAAAAAAATTTGATTATTTTTTAGATTTTTTCCCATAACTAAAGATAACATAATTTTAAGGATTTTGGTGCAAAATTTTTATAAAAATATTAACGTATGAAAAAGTTATAGAGGTTTTAATATTTGTTTTCGTGTTTTCGCAATAAAAGTTGTTTTCACATGATCCTTACCCTATATATATATATATATATATATATATATATATATATATATATATATATATAGGGTTAGGTTCAAATGAGAACTTTTTATTTTGAGAACTTTTGAGAACCAATTTGGGCCACTAATTTTCAAGGGGGGAGCATTCAAATTCATGGGGGGATTTTCCATATATATAAACTAGTGGCTAAGATTAGTTCTTTTTAGTTTCTCAAACCCAATTAGTTCTCAAATGATCCTCTCCCTATATATATATATATATATATATATATATATATATATATATATATATATATATATATATATATTATATATATAGGGTAAGGATCATGTAAAAACCACATCTTTTTGCGAAAACCTAAAAACTAATACTAAAACCTTCATAACTTTTTCATACGATCATATTTTTAAAAAAAATTTGCACCAAAAACCTTAGAATTATAAGTTCCTTAATTCTGGAAAAAATTTAAAAAAACTTTAACATCTCGTCGCTTTTTTATTAGTGCACATGTGCACTAATTATAAAACTCATACATATAGTATGCGTTAATGTTTTTTTAGAAAAATCGCATCAAATACGTTATAATTTTGTTAGTTTTTCGTGGTTTTTTATTAGTGCACATGTGCACTAATAAAAAAACACTTTATATGTGTCGTATACATTAATATTTTAAAAGAGAAATTGCACCATAAATCTTATAATTGTGTTATCTTTAACTCTGAAAATATATTAAACGTTTTAAAAAATTTTAAATTTTATACTACACATGTGCACTATAACTAATAGTTATAGTGCATATGTAGAATTATCATTAGTTCTATGAATATTCTAGTTTTTTTTAATGTTTTTAACCTAAACAATATGTTTTCGCATGACAATTCTCATTTGTGTAGTACTAATGAAAACATTTGTGTAGTACTAATGAAAATGGTGCACATGTGCACTAATAATACACATGTGCACTATTTTTTTTTCGAAATATCAATTTCTTTTCCAGAATAAAAGACAATAGAATTTTAAGATATTTGGTGCAAGTTTCATAGAAAAATATTAACGTATGTAAAAGTTATGAAGGTTTTAGTGTTAGTTTTTAGGTTTTCGCAAATAAAAAATAGTTTTCGCAGGATCCTTACCCATATATATATATATATATATATATATATATATATATATATATATATATATATATATATATATATATATATGAGGTTTTTTTTTTTGCAAATACGCGAAAACCATATTAAAACACATATATTTTACGAAAACGCGAAAACCATCTTAAAACCAACATAACTTTTTCATACGTTAATATATTTTTTAAAAATTTTCACCAAAAGTCTTATAATTATGTTATCTTTAATTCTATAAGAAGAAAAAATAAAAACTTAACGTTTTTTTTATTTTTTATTTTTTTCTGTGATACACATGTGTACCACAAAAAAAAAACTCATACTTTAGTATGAGTTAATATTTGTTTTCTTTAAGACGCACCATATGTGTTATATTTCTGTCATTTTTTTGTGTTTTTTTAATGATACACATGTGTACCACACACAAAAAAAAAAAACCTCATATATGTGGTATACATTACTAGTTTTTAAAGGAAATTGCACCATAAGTCTTATAGTGATGTTATCTTTATATCTAATGAAAAAAATAACACTTTATAACTTTTTTTAATTATGTGTTGCACATGTTCACTATGTTTTATTATCATTTGTACCATAAATGTTTTAGTGTTTTTAATATGTTTTTAACATAAGGAATGTTTTTACACATAATAATTCGTTTTTGTGCTGTAGTAATGATGATGATACACATGTGTATCACACGGAAAAAAAACCCGTTATTTTTTTTAATATTTGTTTCCAAAATTGAAGATAACGTAATTCTAAGACATTTAGCGCCAATTTTATGAAAAAACATTAACGTATGAAGAAGTTATGTAAGTTTTAATATTGATTTTCGCGTTTTCGCAATATAAAGGGTTTTCGCAGGATCCTTCCCCTATATATATATATATTACATCCTTCAATGATCAGCTTAGATTGTCTATGATGCTAACACACATGCATCCTACGAACACTCTTAGTTAGCATGTCATATTACCTTTTTACTCATCATTCACAATCATTCTTATAAACATATTTTAACCCCAAGAGTACTAAATATACTCATCATTAATCCCACATGCACATCATAATTTAATTAATAATATGGGAGAGGAAAAAAATAAAAAATAAAATAAAATGCAAGAATGTCCGCACGTCCCCACGAACACCACCTCAAATACGGCCCAAAAACATCAAGCCCCAACGTTGCATGCCCCAAGTGTGGCACCATATAGACATTCTTCTTACAAACACCATCCTAAAGACGATGCGTTGGGGGATAGTCTTAGAAGTTTTAACTATTATAAGAGTAATGTGGTTATTCTTGATGTAGTTTTGGTTTTATGAAAATGGTGCTGTTACTCATGATGTAGTTTTGGTTTTAGTTTTTTATATCATGTTGAAATAATAAAGCATTGCCAATGGTAGGAGGGTAATCTTTTTATTAGTAGTATATGTAATTTTGATTGGAAAAAAGGTCGTGGACTTTTCATACAACTTTTAGTACTACCTTTGTTGGTGAAACCGAACCCCACCTCATTAAATCAACGATTAATCATTAAAAACACACACCTACAACAAAGGAGAGAGAGAATTCTTTTCATAATAAAATTCCTTTCAAATTACATGACCATCTAATAACTCTTTATCAATGTATACGTATATATACATGTACATATATGTATATATAGGCACCATAATATTTTCCAAGTGTAGTTTGATGGATGATATGGTTATTACATACATGCATGGAAAAGATGGTAAACCCCACAAATCCATCACCAATACATACATACAAACATACACCTTTATTCACTAATTCTTATTCATTCCTTTTCTATATAATATATGTGTGTGTAGAATGTCTTTCCCCTTTTCACTTTCGGCCATATGCTACCTAGCTAGCTAGCCATCAATCACCTTACATTTGGTCAATTCATCCATCACTCTAAGCCCCTATACTAGCTAGTATTTCATATGGTTTATATTAAGTATATGTAGTAGTATCATACTGATAAGTGACATAATCCATTGGGAGATGATGAAGGCGACGATAATCGAGCGAAGCTCCATAGATCTATCTCACTCGTGTACGCTACTTGGCTTGGTATAGCGGTTGTGTTTGAATCACATAGGTGAGATGACTCTCGCTCTTGATGGTCGTTTGGGAAACAGAAGTCTTCGTTCGGTTCACCATAGCAAGAGTTTAACTGCTTTGTCGAGTCGATTTGACCGCTTAGTTGACTTGTCATAAGCCCTTCAAGTTCTGCCCAATTATCAAAATGCCCGCATGAGTCATGATCCGTTGGGAAGTTGTTTACGTACGGTTTGTAGGTTAATCCTTGATCGAAGTTGGTTGAGACTATGGTGGGACTTTCGAGCCTTGGAAGGTAGTTGAGTTGTTGCATAGTGTTGTGGTTTGTGTTTAATGATTCGTTTTCGTGTTTGCAAGACATACCGCTACTCATGTACATGAGTAATTGATCAAGAACACCATCTTTGTTTAACGTTTGGAAATGTGTTCTTGAATCCATGGACTTTGGTAGCAATCTTGGAGGGCTCTCGAGTACTTTATGGTAGTTTTTCTTCTTGAAAACACGACATACCACCCACCCTTCTTCTTGACTTGAATCACATAGGTTAGAACCCTGAATATAAACAAGACTTCATAGATGAATACTTACTACTTAACCCTCTTGGTTAAAAACGTGAAAATTGACGTACCATTAGAAATAATCTGATCTCACACCATCCTTTTTTAAAAGTTGTTTGATTTTTTAAACTTTTCAAACGGCCGAAACCTACGGCAGTAACGTGATTCATTCCAGAGGTTGAAAAGTCAAGTTTTAAAAAATTAACTAGATTAATTGACTTTTTGGATGGTGTGAGAATAGAAGGAGCTTATAAAAGAAACTTACACATGCTTCTTGGATGGTAATCTCATCAAGCCTATATTCATGCATTATCCAATCGGATTTCTGGCCATGAGGTGCTCTCCCTTTGTAGAACACGAGTGTCTTCCTCATACCGATTTTGTTAACACTACTACAGATGGTCTTATCACGTCCAGTAGCTTTCCAGAAACCTGCCGCAGTAGCGCGATTCGTTCTAGTTCCGGTAGGGTACTTCTTATCTTTATGACTAAAGAAGTACCAATCATTTTGAGGAGTAGATCCTATCTTGCACTTCTCTGCAAAAACCCAAAAACAATATTATTTGATCATATGCAAATGTTTCAAAATTATGAATTATACACATATATAAAACGTACTTCTAACTTAATAGACATGCTCATACCTTGTATATCCCATGGTTCAAGCTTGTTAAGATCTACATCACGAATAACATCAAGATCGATCTTTTCGTAAGCAACTTTTTTTCGCAAGTAATAATGAAGTAGCTCTTCTTCAGTCGGGTGAAACCGAAACCCGGGTGGGACTTTAGACTGACCATTAACGTTCACTGATAAACCCATTTCCTCTTTAGACATTGCTAGAGAGAAAAAGAAGAGAATGATAACAAAAAAGATAGGCGAGGTGTGTATAAAAGTAGTTGCAAGGACATGATTATTTATATGGGATGATGAGTGATGGGTCCAAACAAACTCACACATGTAACCTTTTGGTGTATATAATATTGTAATATGAAAATGTCTATGGCCAGGATTGTTATAATAGTATTATATAATGTTACTAGGTTAGTAACCCGTGTAATACACGGACTGAATATAGAGTAATAATATTTGATAAATATAAAAAAAAAGATAATGATCAAGAAAATTGAAAATTATGATTGATATAAAATTGTTATAACATTTAAAATTTTATTATGTTTGACAAGTTGTTGATTACTTTCCATAAAAGACTATAATTATTGAGTAAATTAATAAAATCTACAATAATTTTATCAAACTTTTATAATAAAATTATAGTTTTGATAAAATTGGTAATATATCTTAATTAATGATTACTAAATTTGTAATTCATTGTGAGATTGACATGTGGCGGTGGTGATGTGGACCATTTATAAATGAGACATGTGGCAAAAATGTTATTGCTTTATTAGGATTAAGATATAATCGTTAGTCTTTCTATGTATGTAGTTAGGACTTATATATTTTAATGATAAGAAAATATGTAATTTAAGTTGTTCAAAAAATATATAATAGTTTAATGGTATGAACAGCTCGATCCCCCTAATGACACAATGGGAAGAGAAAATATTCTACTAGATTTATACATGGTAGTGTTATTTCACACCACCAAATCAAATTTCTAATTGTATAAGGATAAACCATCCCTTGATTTATTATATCTATCTTGATTTTTTATATCATCTGCAACGCTAACAACCATCATTTACACAAACAATCTTAACCCATAATTCTTTTACCCGCTATTCTCACAAACAATGTTTTTATCTCAACATAGCTCTTCCTACAAATACCCATTAATATCTATTTAAATTATGTTGTATGTGGGAAAAGAAATAAAGTAAAAGAAAAAGCTTGCATCAAGTCGAATCAAATTCAAAAAATTCAAAATTCGACTCGATTCGATTCGAGAATCAGTGGTTCAAAATTCGATTCGAATTATAATTCCAAGTTCGTATTCGATTCGATTCGATGTCTGATATCAAATTCTAAATTATACTTATTCATATATCTATCCGTACACACATATATGTCATCGAATTAGACATTCATATATTCATACACCGCACACACACACACACACACATATATATATATATATATATATATATATATATATATATATAGGGAAGGGTTCCGTGTAGACCCCTTAAATTTTATAGACCCCGTAGACCCCTATAAAACTCAATAAAAATAAAACTCAGTGTTGTAAATTTGGTTTTTTTTATAACGATAAACTTTTAAGAACCAAAAAAATAAATACATAAATTAAAAAAAAACAAAAAACATTAAATATCGAACATTTTAAGACAATGAGTTTTAAAATAATGAGTTTTAAACGCAACACTAAGTTTTATTGAGTTTATTGAGTTTTAAACTCATTGATTTTTAAAACTCATTGTCTTAAAATGTTCAATTTTTAATGTTTTTCGTTTTTCTTTTTTTTAATTGTTTTGTTTTATTCTTAAAAGATTATCGCAAATAAAAAAACTAAATTAACAAAACTGAGTTTTATTTTTATTGAGTTTTATATGTATATATTACACTGTAACATATATGTCATCGAATTAGACATTCATATATTTATACACCTCACACACACATATATATAAAATATTATAAATATATATATATATATATATAATATATATATATATATATATATATAGTGAAAAGTTCATTGTAGACACCCCCATAAGTGTAGACAGGTAGACACCCTTTTTCACCATTAGATCTCTTGATCTAATGGTTGTGATTAATTTTCTTTTTTCTTTTTTCTCATTAATTAGAAACTTTCACATGTGAAAAAGAGCTATTTCACATGCGAAAGTGTCTACAATGAACCTCACCCTATATATATATATATATATATATATATATATATATATATATATTACACTGTAACATTTCGTTCTACCCGTTTATTTGTATTTGACCCGATTTCAGTCTCCGATGTCTGTGATTGATAATTAATGAAATATGATATTATTGTGTCCTTGATCGTGTTTGATCGAATCATTTACCATGATGCTCCTTGATCGATTTATTGTTCAATTTATCTTTATTTCGTATTTCTATTTTAAACATTTCGTTATTTAAGTTTAACAGAGTAACTCAAGCAATCTAAATATGTATGATGCTTCTGGGTAATACTAGTCACGCGAATGAGTAAATACTACTGAGGATGCACAAAAGTTCAGGGTTTAGAATGCGAATAATGGAAGTTCGATAATTTCCACACGATTTCGGTTTTAACTAGGAGATCACGTATTTGAGTATCGAATGTCAAATTGGGGGTATTGTGGATTCTAATTGTCCTAAATCACATCATAATTCATCACAAACAAAGTCGAGACACAAAACGTTGGTGATTAACCTAAAAGTGATGCGTACATCAATTTGCCCAAAACTTGTTTTGTGCAATTAAGTGTTTGATCGTAGTTAGTTGTGTGGCATGTTTATACTTGATTTGATTGGCTGGAATGTGGTTATTATGATGGGAAATGAGAAAACTAAGAAATAAGAGAAAACAAGACACGAAAGCGTCGGATAACGAAGAACCGAGCACAAAAACGAGAATCGACCAAGGAGGTCACATACTGGGCGACTCGCGGACCGCGAGACAGGCCCAGTGTGATCCACACGATCCACAACAGGTGGTCTGACGGGCAAACCCTAGATTTTCCTATTTAAGTCTCATTAGCCCATCTAAACCTCATTTCTTTTAACCCTAATCGTCTTTAGCCGCCATACCTGCTAAAATATCATCACCATCATCATTTCTTGGGAGTTGGAGCTAAATTCCTGCTTATATCATCATTATATTTCATCATTTTTGGTTTGTAAGTGTTCTTTCTTAATTTCTTGACTTTACATGCTTTAAGATTGGATTTTGGTGATAGATCTAAGTAGATCTAGGCCATGCATGTTGTAACATGTATAGATCTAATGATATCCATGATAAAAGTGTGAACTTTGTGGTTAAGGTTTAGGTTTTTATGTTTAGTATGTTAGATATTGAATGATTCATGTTAAAGGTTTAGTTTTTATGTATATATGATGACAAAGGCGCAATTAAGATAGATCTAAGGTTTAGATGACTAAAGTTGATTGCTTGATGGTGCATGATGAATAAAGTTGAAGTATTTATACATAAAGATGCATAAAAACTATGAAAGATGATATCTTAATGATAATATTCCTTAGTAATCCATGGATCTATATAAAGCTTGCATGTATTGATGTAAAGCATGTGTATTGATGATGATAGTGTGGTAAAGTCATAAACTTGTTTAGATCTTTGCATGCAAAATTGCAAAAAGTAGGTTCTTATTATAAATATATATATATATATATATATATATATATATATATATATATATATATATATAGGGAGAGGATCATTTGAGAACCAATTGGGGTTGAGAACTAAAAAGAACTAATTTGAGCTACAAGTTTATTTACATGTATCCCCCCTCCCATGAATTGTAGTGGTTCCCCCCTGAAATGTGTGGTTGAGATTTAGTTCTCAAAAGTTCTCAAAATAAAAAGTTCTCATTTGAACCTAACTCTCTATATATATATATATATATATATATATATATATATATATATATATATATATATTAAGATAAACATCCTTGTGTGACCTATGTTATGCATGATGTGGTATGTGATGTACATGAATGTTTTGGTGTTGTTCGGATCTAGGAAGTTGCATGAAAAATATATACTCTAGGTTGCCATGAAATAAATATTTATGATAGTAATTTATTTTTCGTTGCATGATCAAGTGTTATGTTTGGTACATATGATTAGATAAATGCGTACGTCATCACTTAAATAAATCACCAACGGGTCATCGAGTCGATTATGTTCGTCGTGTCATTTTGGGTCTTTGAATTTATTTATTTTTATTCGTTCGTGAAGGTGACCTCCGGGATTGACCGTTCCGTTTTCGTTGTGTTGTTCTCTCGTCGCCACTCTAATATCAAGTGAGTATTCATAGCCCCCTTTTCTTTTTACTGTTTTGGGGGTGCAACATGTATATCTATTCAAATCATTTGACGCACTACTAATTAAACTATTACGTGATTCTATGTTGTGCAATGTGTGGTATTCTAGTAATGTGAAACTTGTTGGAAATCTATGTGTGGAAATCGTTTGTCGCTAGTCGCAAGTCGCTTGTGTAACATTAACACACCGAACCGTGGTAACAATGATAGATCTATTGGTTGACAATCCACCCATAAGATCAAAAATGTATTCTTATTTTCGATGGGTGATTTCTCCTTATTGTCTAGGGTTGGTTGCACATCAATCATTTAAACTGATGATCATAATCGATGGACAAACACTTGTCACATGAATCACTCATCGTTATTCAATATGTTATTACAAACCTATGTTTACTCACTAACTATTTGTAGTTGACATTTATGTTGTACGTGTTGTAGGTAATGCAGTTTGATGAAGTTTGTTGATGACGTTAGGATTAATGGGCCTTAGATGTGACCTTAATAATTTAAAAGACTATTTATATATGTTTATGTTGGATCACTTATGGTTGTGTTATCATACCTTTTTATGTTATGAAATGGGTTGATTAAGAATATTGTAACATTTAATTTAGCGTTGTGTGCATCAGGCAATCATCACGCCCTGACGTGTTCTGCCGTTAGTCGGGGTGTGACAGATTGGTATCAAAGCCACGACTATAGGGATCTATGTTATTAGAAACAGTTTGACCTAGACTTATGCCTTAGGTGTCCTGCATGAGTGGCTCATGCGTAGTATGCCTATATTACTGCTATGTCCATTAAATGCTTCTTAATCTTACCTGGTTCAATTTATGTCTTGACCTTTGTTGTTTAGAACGCACTTGTAAACCAATCACTTAAGGCTTCTTAGCCTTTTTTCTTAGTAATGGCACCTTACGTGCCATTTAGGAAAATTTATTTTTCTTGATTTTATGATCTCTTTGGATTTAAAGTTCCAGCAGTAGACATGTAGTAACCGAAATGGTGGAAACATCGGTAGTCTGAGTCTCTATCTAGAAAAGGTTGCGTATAAATCCAAATCTTCCGACGGACCCGGACGCTCACCTGGGACGCCCTGATGAGAGTGTCTAAACCTATTAGTCCAAAACATGTCAAACACTGCTAGAAACCATAAATAACTTCGATTAGTCTCGGTTGTAGTTTCCCAGCTGGGGAATGATGTAACACCCTACACCCTTATAGGACACAATTCAATAAACTAAAGTCGTCCCAATTTTTTTTATATAAACATCCGCTTTCCAAAAGTAAAACCATTTTGTAACATCCCACATTGGTGGGGAGGAGAACTAAGCACTGTTTGATAAGGGTGTGGATACCTCCCCTACCAAGACGCGTTTTAAAACCGTGAGGGATGGATGCATGAGGGCATGCCGGCTGCCAAAACGGACAATATCTTGGTTGCGATGGGCCTGGGCTGTTACAGATGGTATCAGAGCCAGTCGTCGGCCAAAGTGCCAGTGAAGACGCTGGTCCCCTAGGGGGGAGGATTGTAACATCCCACATTGGTGGGGAGGAAAACTAAGCACTGCTTTATAAGGGTGTGGATACCTCCCCTTCCAAGACGCGTTTTAAAACCGTGAGGGGCGGATGCATGAGGGCATGCCGGCTGCCAAAGCGGACAATATCTTGGTTGCGACGGGCCTGGGCTGTTACACATTTGACATCCAAAATATGCAAGTTTGTTAACATCCACTTTCAAAATCAGAGTACACAGTTTTCATAATCATACTAGACATAAATAATCCACTATGCCTTCCATAACTATATGTGATGTTCAGTTCTTTGTTACCAAGCTCAATTCTGACCGATTCCTGTCTTAATTGTCACATGCCATGACTCACTAGTAAAGTATTAGCAAAAATAGCCTATTAGAAGTTATAACCCACATTAATGCTTAAATTAAGCAAAACCATCTAAAATTTCGGAATTCACTCCTTAGGCGTATTTCTTGGAATTGTTTTTTTTTATCCAGGCGATACGCTTGCCTCTACTAGCGTATCGCTTATTATAATGTTTGTTTCAAGCGATATGCTTGGAATCAAATTTTCAGGGATTAGCTAAAAATTTGCAAGTTTCCATACAAGCCAGGATTTGGGTGTTTTCCAGCACAAGCTGCAAAAATACTTTTCTTTACCATACCCTTACCCATACTTAAGCTATGAAAATAACCAACATTAAAACATTCGTTTCCATCATTTCTATGGGTTCAATCGTTAGGAAGTTCAATATCACAAACACCCAACCCGTTGACCCGTTTCACATTTCAATTGAGGATAATTAATTTCAACTTTGGTCACCCCCCCTCCCTCTTTTCAACCATACCATACAAATCCTCCATTATAGACATATCAAAGGTACCAAATGAAGAATTTACAATCTAACCACACTTTATAGAATAGTTCCATGTATTACTTACTTTAACGTATGTTTGACACGTATTTGATCATGTAAACATTTTTTCACCCAATGTGCATACTTGGAATCGTATCAATATAACTCCATCTTACCCAAATGTTCTCACTTACATAGTCTCGGACTACCTTCTTACCCCAAACGAGTCATTTGCACATCTTACCCAAACGGGTCATTTTCACATCTTACCCAAACGGGTCGTTTTCACCTCTTAAAATCTTGTACTTAATCCTAGGGTGGTTATCCCAACCCGCATTCTTTATCAATTATAATTCGTACATTTCAAACAATAAGAACACAATACTAATAAAGTATGAATACTCGTATTTAAACATGAGTAATCTTTGCACATTTTACGTTACCTCGAAGTTCAAGACTTAGCCTTCCCGTCATGTTGGTGACTTGAGTCTCCACTTGATTCACCTATATTATCATGGTTGTTAGACTAAACATGTAGGCTTACATTTTATACAAATACACATTCCGCATTATCAATTACATATGAACATGATGATCCTACACATTTCTATGCCCATATAGGTATTACACCACATATGATATACATCATAAGATTAAGTCACCCCATGGCATCATATCACCACCGATTTATCAATTTACACCCACATTGTATATTTCATAATTTAGGCACAAAGATTTGCATGACAATACTTCTAATTTTTTACCTAGGCATTTTATCAAACACCTAGAGTGCATACTTCAATTCAGCAATCACTAAAACATGATATTTACTAAATTATCCAATCTAAGTTTATGACATATAATTTCTCCTAAATCCACATCAATTAGCACTTCCAGTGCATGTTATACATTTTTTGAAGTCAAGACAAGCAACACAAAACCATACACACATCCAAATTCCGGATTCCCCACTTGGGTGAAATCCTTCAATATAACTCCTATCAAAACCATGTATCTATAATCATGCAATGGAACCTCATGCCATATCTAAACTAATACACCTTTAGACCACTAATTTCACATCACATTTGGCATTTAGATGAAGATCATAAATTCACCTATCAAGATGATTACTTACTTGTTTTGTATACCTAGAATTGATGAGAATTATATGGCCTACACACCTCCCTTGTGACAATTTCAGCCCTCCACCCTAAATTTCTTCAAACGCTCTTAGATTGGTGATGAAGATTGCAAGAATGATGGTTCTCCTACACACCTCCCTTGTGACAATTCCAGTTCCTTTGTTTTTAATCCCAAATTTACACATTTAGCCCCTCTACTTGCTCCCTTATTCAATCTTATGACTAACTTCTTAATTTACCCATTAAACCCCCATCTTTTAGATATCTAATATTAGCCACCAAAAATACAACCTAGTAATATTATTGCCTTATTTTCCAATCGGGAATTATTTTAATTACCCCTACCTGGTCCGTCACACAACACACACACGATATAATAAAATAACATTAAAAGATTCATGATGTTACAACTCCACCCCTTAAAGGGAGTTTCGTCCCCGAAACTAACTTATGTACCGAAAAGATGCAGATAGTATCTTCTCATCTATTCTTCGGACTCCCACGTGGTGTCTGATCCCTTCGGGTTCTCCTATCTTCTCATCACTTGATTTATCTCCTTATTCACGAGCCGCTTGATCTTGCGGTCTAGGGTAGCAACAACCTCTCCACATAATTCAGTTTATTGTCCACCAATATGTCATCTAGCGGTACAAAGGTCGTATCATCCGCTTAACACTTCCTTTAGACACATGAAATGTGTCATGAATGTCACTGAGTTCCTCCGGAAGCTCCAATCGATAAGCAACCTCTCCAACCTAATCAATGATCTTAAATAGCCCAATAAACCTCGGACTTAATTCCTAAATCTTATCAATGCTTTCCACGGAGACACCTTCAGTATATATGGTCCCTGACTTAAAATTCAATGGGCCTCCGCCTCCTTTCAGCATAGGATTTTTCTCTTTCCCGAGCAGCTTTCAACCGTGCTCGATCCATGTCAATCTTTTTAGTAGTCAACTTTACAACATCTTTATGGGCAAGCTCTCTCTGGCCCACTTCTCCTCAACACAATGGGGTCCGGCATCTCCTACCATACAACATCGCGTATGGAGGAATACCAATGCTTGCATGATAAGTGTTGTTATATGCAAATTCCACCAAATGCAAATAAGTATCCTAACTTCCACCAAAATCTAAATCGCACGCTCACAATATATCCTCAAGAGTTTAGATTTTCGTCTCACTCTGCCCATCCTCAAGAAGTACTTAAACTATTATGATTAGTGTAAATGACGCTCTTAACTCCATAAAGATAGTGCCGCCAGATTTTTAAAGAAAAAATCATTGCCGCTAACTCAAGATCATGAGTAGGATACCTAGCGTCATGAGTCTTTAATTTCCTAGAAGCATAAGCAATCACCCTTCCTCGTTGCATAAGCACACAACCGAGGCCAAGGTACGAGGCATCTGAGTATACCACTAGGTCTTCCGTACCATCTAGTAAGGTCACCACTGGAGCACGTGTCCATATTTCCTTTAGTGTCTTTAAGGATTCTTGTTGTTCTTCTCCCCATTCAAACTTCACATCCTTCCTAGTTACCATATTTAAAGGCGAGGCTATCTTAGAAAAGTCTTGAATGAATCTTCTATGATAACCCGTCAACCCCAAGAAACTCCGAATCTCAATAGGGCTCTTAGGAGAACTCCACTTTGTTACTGCTTCAATCTTAGAAGGATCAACCAGGATACCTTCTGAGCTGATTATGAGCCCGAGAAATTGCACCTCTCCTAACCAAAATGAGCACTTTGAAAGTTTAGCATACAACCTTTCTCGTCTCAGAACCTCCAACACTTCACGAAGGTATTTTCGGCCATGTTCTTCTTCACTCTTCTAGTACACAAGTATGTCATCAATAATAATATGACTGAACGATCTAGCATAGGTTTGCACACGCGGTTCATGAGATCCATGAAGGATGCAGGTGCACTGGTTAACCCAAATGACATTACCAAAAAGTTCGTAATGTCCATAACGGGTTCAAAACGCCGTCTTCGGAATATCCCCCTCTTTCACCTTCAACAGGTGATAACCCGATCTTAGGTCAATCTTAGAAAACCAACTCGCGCTTTGAAGTTGATCAAATAAATTGTTAATTCGCGGTAACGGGTACTAGTTCTTCACTGTCAGCTTGTTTAACTCCTGGTAGTCTATACACATCCTTTGACTACCATCCTTCTTCTTAACAAAGAGAACCAACGCTCCCCATGGGGAAACACTGGGTCGTATAAACCCTTTGTCGAGTAACTTTTGCAATTGGTTAATAAGTTCTTGCATCTCAGAAGGAGCTAGTCGAAACGGAGACTTGGCGACTGGCTTAGCCTCGGGTATTAGCTCAATGTGAAACTCCACTTCTCTATCCGATGGAATACCGGGTAGATCTTCCGGGAACACATCAATGTACTCCTGGACTATAGGCACTTCCTCCACTTTCTTGACTTCGGCAATAGCATCTATCACATAAGCGAGGTACGACTTACACCCATGTTGGATGTAGTTCCAAGCTTCTATTATCAAGCATAACAGAATCTCGTACTTCTTTTCTCCTTGGACACTAACATTCTTCTCGCTTGGTGATATTAATTGTATCACTTTACGGCTAAAATTTACATTAGCTTGGTATTTTGACCACCAATCCATCCCCACTATTACTTTGAACTCCCCCATCAACATGGGTATGAGGTCAATCGGGTATTCCACATTTTCTATAGTAATTTTGCACTTGTGACATCAATAAAAAAACTAACACACTTTTGTTATCCGCTATTTCTACTTCTAAAGGTACCGGAAACTTATTAGTAACAAGCGATGGGTGACGAGCAAGGTCGTGTGAAACAAACAACCTAATCGCACCCACATCAAATAATACATAAGCAGGTATAGATTTAACAAGGAATTTACGTGTTACCACTTTTCATTCCTCTACCATTAATTAATAAATAGGATCTCCCCTTTGCTTTAGGGATCTCCACTTTTCATCCACTAGGATTTTCTCTAGGATTCAATCCTAGACATCGCTCTTCTTGTGGCCAGATTTACCACAGTTGTGACATACACGGGTAGGGTTGGGACATTGAGCAAACCCATTATCCATTTTTCTACAGTTGTAACACGGGTTGGTCTTCAAGAAACACTCCCACTTATGCATACGGCCACAATACGGGCACCCCGAGGCGCCACTACTCTTACCTTCAACCTTCTTTGATGTTTCCACCACCTTTTATTTCTTGCTAGGTGTGGAGTTACTTTCAATTCTGTAGAAGCCTCTCTCTACTTGTCTCTCTATCTCCATCTCTCTTTCCCGAGTAGCATTAATCAATTCTTCAAGAGTTACACACTTCGAAGCATTAATGAACTCCCCGAAGTCCATGTGCAACATGCTATTGACCCGATGTATTTTCTGTCTTTCGGTTCGGAGCTCATCTTTACAAAACTTCACCCTGTCAAGGAAGAAGCCTATCCCATCAGCAATTGGTTGCCCTTTCTTTTGACGAAAACTGTGAAAGTTCATCTTGCAACTTATCCACTTCAGATTGAGGGCTATGGTGGGTTTCAAATGACTCCTGAATTGTTCCCGCTCCATAGCATTTGTTACTTCCCTTCCTTTCTCAGTCTTTAACATT
>JBCNJP010000010.1:94225847-94257347 GCA_039602395.1 Deinandra increscens subsp. villosa | reverse complement strand
TTTTGTAACCTTACTTTGATGGAATTGGTCCTAATAGGTTTAAATTTGTTTTCAAGTGATTAGGGATGATTATGTCATGATTTTACAACTATTATGTTTTGACTAAGAATGGCTTATGTTATGCTATTGTCATTTATTATGATAGTAATTGGATGTTTATTATTGCATAAAATGCAAAGAGAGAAAAGAACCGTGAAGGGTAAAGGAAAGGAGGTTAGAGGATCCTCAAAGATGTCAGTGTTAAAAGCAACGGGAAGGTCCAAAAAGGAAAGGGCTACATATACTGAGCCTGCTGTAGAGGAAGATGATGATCTTATGGAAGATGATTATATGGAGGATGAGCAAATATGGGATGATAATACACCTTTGTCACATATTCGTCCGATATAAGGCAAGAGCAATTATACCAAGAGAAAATAGCTACTGTAAAGAATATGAAAGATAATATTGTGGTTGAGAAAGAAATGGAGTTGGAGGGTTTTAAACCTTTTGAAATACCTGAAAAGTTTGCAGCATTAGGGTGGGAAAAGGTACTCACTTGCACCTTGGAGGAAGGAGAGAGGTGTATCTAGATGCCATTATTGACTGGATAGCAAATTTAAGGATGGAGGATGGAGATAAACTCCCACAGACTAGGCAATTGATTGGTTAGGTAGGTGGTAAGGATATGATTATGTCATTCGAAACCATCAAGAGAATTACGAATTTTGATACTAAACCAGCCCGGTTCTATGTGTACCCGAAGGATGCTGATATGTATGAATGGGTGAAAAATATACAAGGATGGAATAAAATGATGACCAAACTATTTGCAAGACCAGAAGGGACTAATGGTTTACTGAGGAAAATCTATTGCTACACCTAAAGCTTTTCACCACTATCACTCGAGATAACGTGACCCCACGAAATGGAAACAACACTAAGGTGAGGTATGATGAGACAAAAGTATTATATGCATTGATGACTAGCTCACCTAGGTTGTCCTTTAGGGAGTTAGATATGATGAATGTTTGGCGGAGTCGAGAGAAGAAGAGGAGGGTAACAATCCCGCAAGTGCGTCTAGTATCCGCCCTAATGAGAGATCAAGGAGTCGTACATGAGGCTTCTAAACTTTTTCCTCTTTTAATGAAGGTGGTTAAACGGTCCACATTGAGCAGCGATGATTGGAAATATGAGAAGATAAATAGGTTCCACACTATTTTAGACAAAAAAAATGGACGGTATTCCTTAGCACCAAGGAAGGATGTGAGACCGATGAGCAGGCGAATACAATGGAGTTTGAGGAGTTTGTTGTCAGAATGACAGAGTATGTTTACGGGTTGTTCAAGATTGGAGTGCAGACTGATGGTGAGGGTGCCAATAATAGTGGGCAAGAGCCTGTCACGGGAGTTGACACAAGGGTTGCCACGGGGTCGACTAACCCAAATCAAGTAGTGGAAGCGATTAGAATTCTGAGTGAGTAACAAGAAAGGCGAGATGGGGAGATGAAAACTTACATTAGAGAACACACGATGTTTGGGGCATGGAAAGTGGAGAGATTGAGAAACGACATTCATTTACTCAATGAAAAAGCGAGGCACCTTCATGATCACAATGTCGGGTTGCCATACACAAACCGCCCGAGGGAGGTGGATTTTGCTACCTTACCTCAAAATTCGCATTGTTCGGGGCCACATAATTAGCCATATGTCCCGCCTTCAGTTTATGTCCCTCTTCAGCGGACACATAGTGGAGCTAGCAGTAGTAGCACAAATGCACCTGATGCATTTGACCTTAACTCTTTTGGGCAGTCCCTGTGGGCTGATTTCATGGGTCCACCGATCCCACCGCTCCCATATGATGATGAAGTGGAGAAGTAGAGCTTGTTGGTCGCGAATGATCAGGTCTATGTATATTATCTATTTCTTTCCTTTTATTATTTTCTAGTATTTGAAGTATTTGCATTTTGTTTGGTATGTTTATTTTTGTTTTATCTGTTTTGCTTTAGTTTAGGTTTGAAATTAATTGTTTAGTTTTATTTGAAGGGTTTGGTTTGTTGATGGTTAGTGAATTTTTACTACCCTTATGGCCACTAAATGCTTTTAAATTCAACATTGAGGACAATATTTACCTCAAGTGTGGGGATGGGGGAATATCTAAAAGATTAAAAAATTTTGAAAATTTTGAAAAGAAATAAAATGAAATTGTTAAAGTTGTTCCAAGTGATTGTTGAATGGACACGAAAACTGTTTTTGACATTGTAAATCGATGACTCATTACTCGTTGGTACAGTTGTAGAGGTCCCTTGTCATGATAGACTCCTTAAGTTGCATGATAAAGTAGATTCAGCGAATGTTTTGTTTAAAAATTGTAGGAATGCTCGACTAGGATTGACATGCCAAATAGTAGAAATACACACATGCTTTGCATCGTTAACCCTATTCCACCGTTTTTGTGAGATTTGAGCCTCTTAGTATTGATCATATCATATGTTATTACTGATATTTCTTTGTTTGAGTGTCTACCAAAATGATAGTTTCATTTTAGAACTTGAGTAGTTGATGCATATCAAGATCATAAACCAGAACTTTCACTTACATGATAGAGGCACTAGGATTAACCAGTTGATCTTAGCCTTTTCTTTGTCATTCCCTCTACCATAACATCATCCACTAGTTGCCATTTTGTTCCTTTACCATTTCTTTTGTTAACCTCTTCTAAACCTAGATTAACCGGTTAGCCTTTCTATCTTACTCCCGTGCAATGAAAAGTAGTCAAGCTAGAAATTTAGTAGTTTGAAGCTGTGTAGTTTGTTCGCTTTAGTAGTTTCGAAAAAAAAAGAATCAGAAAATTTCAACCTACTACTGAGTCAAAATGACCAGATTTGAAGCATGAAAAAAAAAAGTCAAAAATAATAGATAGTTTGTTCGGATCAAAAAGACCAAATTTTGTGTGCGTTTAGTGATGTTATGCAATAAGTAACCTATTTTCTACTTTTCATTGCTTTCGCTACTTAAAAAGTCTTCATCCACATCCCAACCATAGCCTTTCATTACAACCTTTTCTGAAGACCTCTTGATATGTGTATGGTTTTGTGTTAGTTGGTGGAGACTTGATTACTATTCAAGCTTATGATATTGCTCTACATTCTTGGTTTGAGATATCCACATATACTAGTGCATCATTGCTAGTCCATAAACAAACCGACTGGAGTGATTTATTGTGAGTGGTGCATTGCATGTAGTTATGAAACTTAAGCATGTTAAGTCTAGTTAGGCAATCTGAGTTTACTTGAAAAATCACATTACTTGCTGAATTGTAAATCTATTGAATGTCGCCAGTCTTGTGAGTTGGGTATGCCTTGTGACCTTAACGCAAATTAGCTGAGTTGAGTTATTGTGTATGGCGATTACTTGTTGGGTCATTGCAAGAGATTTTGCTTGGGACAAGCAAAAGATAAGTGTGGGGATGTGATGAGTTTGTTATTTATACGTGTTTATTGTAGCTAATTATGCGTTTTTAGGTATGATATTCTCTTGGAACCCCATTACTTTGATTGTTGTTGTGATTGTAGGTTTGGAGCATTAAGGATGCTAAAAGTGAAGATTAGGATGTTTTGGATGTAACCGGGAAGCATGTGCGTGAGCTTGGGATCGAAGGACTCAAAGAAACGGAGGAAAACATGATTTTTGGTTGTGTAGGCGTTCCAAACTCCACTGTTACTTTAGAAATGGTTACCAACGTTCCCAATTCCATTTGGGGCCTTCCAAACTCTACACCAGCGTTCTAGAAATTGCACTGGAGTTCCAAACGCCTAGACTGGAGTTCCCAACGCCGGGGACACGGAGGACTCCGAATTTACACCTTTAAACAACTAGAAGTTAGGGTTTAGAAGGGGAGCGACTTGGCGGACGAAAGAGGGAAGATTTGGGGCGATTTTGGCTAGTTTTTCACCATCCAAATCATGGTATTCCTCTAATTTTCACATTGAAGCAAGATTCAAGGATGGATTTCTTCAAGATGCAAGGCTAATCTCTTCTCTACCAACCCTAGATGTAAGTTTTCTTGTGTATGCACTTTTTGGGGATTTCTCTTGTGTTGAACATACTCTAGTTCTAATTCAATCTTTTGTTTGAGTTTTAATTATTGTATGTGGTTGTTTCATTTGTTAAGAGCGTCAATGACTGATTTCTTGTAACTTGATTTTGTCTCGTTACAATCAGGAGGTAGGAGATAAATAGCTTCCTAGATAGTGTTCTTGGTGGTTGAATCTGCCCACCTTGTTAACACGGTCGGATAGAGTGTTGCTCCTTAACTGTGATTATGTCTATGTAATCTTTCAACATAAGTGTTAATCCTAATCAAGTATTTTGCAAGGAATCTGAGTTCTAGGGGTAGTAGTCTTTCTAACCATTGTTTACAATCTAAATTTACCATTTATGCAAGTCTTAGTTACCAACAAAAACAATCAATCAAGAACTTTTACAATTCTTAGTTTGTTATTTAATTCTCATTTCATAATTAATTGCACTTTAACACTGGCCACAAACTCTTTGTGGTTCGACACCCTGCTTGCCCTAACTCATTTAAGGTGAATAGGATACATAAATTCTTCTATCTTTGATCGGTATCTTCGGTCCCGATCAACTTCCTAGCGATTGAACCCATAGAAATGATGGAAACGAATGTTTTAATGTTGGTTATTTTCATAGCTTAAGTATGGGTAAGGGTATGGTAAAGAAAAGTATTTCTGCAGCTTGGGCTGTAAAACACCCAAAATCTAGCTAAGTATGGAAACTGTTAAATTTTTAGCTGATACCTGGAAATTTGATTCCAAGCGTATCGCTTGGAACAAACATTATAGAAAGCGATACTCTAGTAGAAGCAAGCGTATCTCCTGGATAAAAAAACATTTCCAAGCAATATACCTAAGGATTGAATTCCAATATTTTACATTGTTTTGCTTAAGTTAAGCATTAATGCGGGTTATAACTACTAGTAGGCCATTATTGCTAAGACGTTACTAGTGAATGATGGCAGGTGACAAGTAAGGCAGGGATTGGGTCAAGATTGAGCTTGGAAACAAAGAACCGAACATCACATCTAGTTATGGAAGGCATAACTAGATTATTTATGTCTAGTATGATTATGAACACTATGTACTCTTATTTTTCAAGTGGATGTTAACAAACTCGAATATTTTGGATGTCAAATGGTTTTACTTTTGAAAACCGGATGTTTATTTAAGAAAATTTTCTAGGACGACTTTAGATTATTGAATTGGGTCCTATAAGGGTGTAGGGTGTTACAAGTTGATATCAGAGCGAAGGTTTGAGGGATTCAAGTGTTGTGGGAACACTTGAACTCAAACCAACTCCTCGTGGAATGGAAGCGATGTTCGGTTTAAGCTCGATCGTGTGACCCCGTAAGTAAGTTAAGTTGTTTAAATTATGACTAACCTACGCAATGTATGAAAGAAGTATGAACTTGAATGTGCACATTGTGTGCAATTTAAGTAAGACTGTGAAAGAGGGGATGAATTCAAGCAAAAGGCATGATGTTAAAAACACCATACCCACGTGTGTAGACTAAGGAAGAGGGCCAAATTGGCTTAAAGGGTTTAAACCTGATAATAAGAATGTTAAAATTCCTATGTTTAGAAAAAGTATGAAAGATAAGTGGAGAAATCTTGAATTGTATAATGCAATGAAGGATAAGTGTGGTAGAAATAACCTACTTGCAAAAGCAAGTGCGACAATTATGTTGAGTTTGTTTCAACGTAAAAGAATTAATTGTTATAGTGGTACTAACCTATTGTAAACTTTCAGTTTGCAATGGCAATCGAAGATGATCAAAGTGGAGCTTTGACGGAGGCCATAGTGCCCGAGATCAAGAATATTGTTTCTGGAAGAGGTGGAGGCCTCCGTGGTTGCTAGCGTACGGCTCCACGTAGGCAAGATGGAAGAAACTCTGATGAAATTATTGAAGAAAAAGTTTGAAGCGTAAAAGAATGATTTAAAATGGGATAATAATGCAACGAAGGAAAAGGGGAGATGTACCTATAAAGATTTCATGGCGTGCAAACCCCCGTTATACACCAGTGATGCAAATCCGATAGCTTGCCATAGGTGGCTAACAAATATCGAAGATGTGTTTGATCGAAGCCGATTTGATCCAAAGGATCAAGTAATCTTCACAACTGGGCAACTTTGATCGCGAGCGAAGGATTGGTCGGAATGTTAAAGACTGAGAAAGGAAGGGAAGTAACAAATGCTATGGAGCGAGAACAATTCAGGAGTCATTTGAAACCCACCATAGCCCTCAATCTGAAGTGGATAAGCTGCAAGATGAACTTTCACAGTTTTGTCAAAAGAAAGGGCAACCAATTGCTGAGGGGATAGGCTTCTTCCTTAACAAGGTGAAGTTTTGTAAAGATGAGCTCCGAACCGAAAGACAAAAAATACATCAGGTCAATAGCATGTTGCATATGGACTTCGGGGAGTTCATTAATGCTTCAAAGTTTGTAACTTTAGAAGAATTGATTAATGCTACTCGGGAAAGAGAGATGGAGATAGAGAGACAAGTAGAGAGAGGGGGAAGAGGGGAATTGAAAGTAACTCCACACCTAGCAAGAAATAAAAGGTGGTGGAAACATCAAAGAAGGTTAAAGGTAAGAGTAGTGGCGCCTCGGGGTGCCCGTATTGTGGCCGTATGCATAAGTGGGAGTATTTCTTGAAGACCAACCCGTGTTACAACTGTGGAAAAATGGGTAATGGGTTTGCTCAATGTCCCAACCCTACCCGTTTATGTCACAACTGTGGTAAATCTGGCCACAAGAAGAGCGAATGTCTAGGATTGAATCATAGAAGAAATCCTAGTGGATGAAAAGTGGAGATCCCTAGAGCAAAGGGGAGATCCTATTTATTAATTAACGGTAGAGGAATGAAAAGTGGTAACACGTAAATTCCTTGTTAAATCTACTCCTGCCTATGTATTATTTGATGCCGGTGCGATTAGGTCGTTTGTTTCACACGACCTTGCTCGTCACCCATCGCTTGTTACTAATAAGTTTCCGGTACCTTTAGAAGTAGAAATAGCAGATAACAAAAGTGTGTTAGTTTTTTATGTATGTCACAAGTGCAAAATTACTATAGAAGATGTGGAATACCCGATTGACCTCATACCCATGTTGATGGGCGAGTTCAAAGTAATAGTGGGGATGGATTGGTGGTCAAAATACCAAGCTAATGTAAATTTTAGCCGTAAAGTGATACAATTAATATCACAAAGCGGGAAGAATGTTGGTGTCCAAGGAGAAAAGAAGTACGAGATTCTGTTATGCTCGATAATAGAAGCTTGGAACTACATCCAACATGGGTGTAAGTCGTACCTCGCTTATGTGATAGATGCTATTGCCGAAGTCAAGAAAGTGCAGGAAGTGCCTATAGTCCAGGAGTACATTGATGTGTTCCCGGAAGATCTACCCGGTATTCCATCGGATAGAGAAGTGGAGTTTCACATTGAGCTAATACCCGAGGCTAAGCCAGTCGCCAAGTCTTCGTATCGACTAGCTCCTTCTGAGATGCAAGAACTTATTAACTAATTGCAAGAGTTACTCGACAAAGGGTTTATACGACCCAGTGTTTCCCCATGGGGAGCGTTGGTTCTCTTTGTTAAGAAGAAGGATGGTAGTCAAAGGATGTGTATAGACTACCAGGAGTTAAACAAGCTGATGGTGAAGAACTAGTACCCGTTACCGTGAATTAACAATTTATTTGATCAACTTCAAAGCGCGAGTTGGTTTTCTAAGATTGACCTAAGATCGGGTTATCACCTGTTGAAGGTGAAAGAGGAGGATATTCCGAAGACGGCGTTTCGAACCCGTTATGGACATTACGAACTTTTTGGTAATGTCATTTGGGTTAACCAATGCACCCGCGTCCTTCATGGACCTCATGAACCGCGTGTGCAAACCTATGCTAGATCGTTCAGTCATATTATTATTGATGACATACTTGTGTACTCGAAGAGTGAAGAAGAACATGGCCGAAAATACCTTCATGAAGTGTTGGAGGTTCTGGGACGAGAAAGGTTGTATGCTAAACTTTCAAAGTGCTCATTTTGGTTAGGAGAGGTGCAATTTCTCGGGCACATAATCAGCTCGGAAGGTATCCTGGTTGATCCTTTAAGATTGAAGCAGTAACAAAGTGGAGTTCTCCTAAGAGCCCTATTGAGATTCGGAGTTTCTTGGGGTTGACGGGTTATTATAGAAGATTCATTCAAGACTTTTCTAAGATAGCCTCGCCTTTAAATACGGTAACTAGGAAGGATGTGAAGTTTGAATGGGGAGAAGAACAACAAGAATCCTTAAAGACACTAAAGGAAAGATGGACACGTGCTCCGGTGGTGACCTTACTAGATGGTATGGAAGACCTAGTGGTATACTCAGATGCCTCGTACATTGGCCTCGGTTGTGTGCTTATGCAACGAGGAAGGGTGATTGCTTATGCTTCTAGGCAATTGAAGACTCATGAAGCTAGGTATCCTACTCATGATCTTGAGTTAGCGGCAATGATTTTTTCTTTAAAAATCTGGCGGCACTATCTTTATGGAGTTAAGAGCGTCATTTACACTAATCATAATAGTTTAAATACTTCTTGAGGATGGGCAGCGTGAGACGAAAATCTAAACTCTTGAGAATATGTTGTGAGCGTGCGATTTAGATTTTGGTGGAAGTTAGGATACTTATTTGCATTTGGTGGAATTTGCATATAACAACACTTATCATGCAAGCATTGGTATTCCTCCATACGCGATGTTGTATGGTAGGAGATGCCGGACCCCATTGTTGTCACACCCCAAAAATCCCACGCGCGACAACGCGTCGCAGGGAGCGTGACAAACTAGGATCGAACACATTAGCCATACGAACAGTCTATATGCAATGTAAAAGTAAAACCAGAGTAAATGCGTTTTTAAATGCGGAAGCGTAATCGACAAAGTTGTAATAATTGTTCAAGCGCCAAAACATGCGCAAACCAAAAGTTAATAAGTTTGATAAATAAATAAGTCTATGATGCATGCATGGTAATAGTAATCCTTATGTGGTGCATCCTAGCTCGTGGCAGACAATCCAGTTTAGCGACCTGAGATATAACATGCTAAAGTGTCAACACAAAGGTTGGTGAGTTCACAGGTTTAACAGTTCGGTAACGTTTCAAGTTCAGTTTAAGATTGACCGTTCAATAACGTCAAGTTGTAAAAGCATAATCACTAATATATATCAAATAGCTAGCTAGGCTATATACATGAAACTTCGCACGTTGATGGTCACCGAAGCTAACAGTTGTTCATAGTTTGCCTTGTTGTGTTTAGGACGAATATAACACCCGTTCGATATCCAATCGTGTCAGAGCGACTGACCCTGGTGGGGTTTGTCAGACCCAGTAGTACTACAATATACTTCCCGCTATCGTCATTAATACTAACGCTACCATAGGAAGGACTTTGTTGTATAGTGTGCTACAAGTACTTCAAGTGATATATAAAAGTCTAATTATCTCAGTTGTATAAATCATGCATGTTAATCTCCCCCAAAAGGATTAAAATAGTAAAATGGGGCCGTGAAACTCACCTTAGGTTGCTCGGCAAGGTTTCCAGTCAAACAGTTAAGTCAAGTAGCAAATACGAGTCTTGTGCAAGCAATCAATCACCTAACGAGCATACCGGTATAAGTGTGTGTTCTATAAACTATAAGTCTAACGTAGTCGACAAAAATGAAAGATCGTGAAGTCCGAAATAAGTCAAGGATGGCACGTGTGCCAAATCCCAGCGATTATCGTAATGCGCGAGAAAATACAATATATACCAATATTATATATTATATGGTTCAAGGGTTTCGAAAATAAATAAATATTTATTTAACCAAATGTTCGAGTGACATTAATAACGAATTTTGCGAGGATAAAGTATGTTTATATATATGAAAGGTTATCATAAAAATATTCAATTATTTCAATAAAAATGCAACGGCATAAGTTTATATATTAATCTATTAAAGATTTATATATTTTTATCTTTTTGTAATACTTGAATTTTTATATCAATATATATATATATATAGGTATTAGAAATCTCTTTTTTTTTAACTAAAGATAATAAGTTAAACATATTTTATAACTCAAAATATGATCTACGATGTTTAAATGTCTCAATTATAATTTTTACGGGTTTAAGATATGACAAGGAGAAGTTTTGGTACAAAATTTAGTGATCATATGCTCAAAATACAAAATAATAAAAAAAAAACAGAAACATGGAGGTCACCGGGTTCGAACCCGTGACCTCTATGTTATGAGACAGCGCACCAGCCACCCAGCCAAAGGCCTGATTGTGCTAGGAGTTGGGCCGGAATTGTTTTATGTATAGATAGCGACCAGGAACCAAGTCCAGAAAAATAGAGTATTAAAAATATGGTGAGGCCAGGACTCGAACCCGGGCCTCCAGCGAACGAACACAACAACCTTACCATTCGTGCCAGTTTGGCGTCTGTTTTATATTCGGAAAGGAAAATATATAACCCGACCCAACCTGAAGTCATCTTCTTCATACAAGAATTCCGGTGATCGGAACCCTAGTTCCGGTCGCCGGAAAATCTCGAAACTCATATAAAACACATAAAAAGGTGCGACTAACATTAAGGAATCGTTACCTTGGATCGAAGATGAGATACGCGGTGACTTAGAAGCCGAAATTAAACCCGAAACGTAAACGCGAACACCAAGCGTGGTCGCGGTTTGAACTTCTGATTACACCCGGTTGTTCGTGGGAGATTCGCGATCACAGAAATGTGTAGAACGGTATTTAACAGCGACCAAATGTGGTGGTTCGGTGGTGTTTTGCAGTGGGTTTTTCTCGCCGGTAAAACAGAGAACGAGAGAGAGCGAGAGAGAAACAGGAAGAGGTTGTGAGAGTACTGATGATTGCTATGTATTCTCTTATCATTGAATCCCAATTGATTGCCAAGAAAAGAAACCGACGATTGAATTGAATCGGTCGAAACCGATGTCCGGTCGTGAATTCGTTTTCAATTTTGTGTTAATGATAATTAAAATCAAGTTTCATCAATTAACACTTTTAGTCCCTCCAGAAGTTACAAGGATGATCTTGAGTTTTGGAAATGACAGGACCAGTCCTTACAGTTTTTGCTAGACATAAAAAGGTCTAAGAAATGACAATATAACCCCTCGAAATTTTATAACAGCCTAACGGCTCTAACGAAGTTAACATAAAATGTTTTTAACAATAAATATACGAAGGATGTCAAAATATATAGATTGTATCACGTTTATAAGAATATATAAATCTCGTTATATCCACATAAAATCATAGATTTTAGATCTATAACTTATATATTTAGAGTGCATAAATTTGTGAGTTGTAATTAAATCCTTTATAATCATAACATAGAGATTTAAAACTCATAACTTATATATTTAAGTCACATATAACTATATAAATAGTTTGTAATTAAAACCCTTTAATTACATAAAATAATAAATCTCAAAATCATATTATATACATAAGTATTTAATCCACATAAAATCATAGAATTTCAATCGTTTAAACTTTCCGTACATGCTCGTAGTGATTGATCACACAAAACCCTAGTTTGCTAAAGTCAACAAGTCAGCAGATAAATGTTCACGCAACATTTAATACGATTTACGTTCAGTTAATGTCAGAAAATGACCTGAAAAGTCGGATTGTCACAGTATCCCCTTGTTGAAGAATTTTCGTCCTCGAAAATTGCGTAACGCGGTAAAAGTTAATGAGCTAGACACAAAGAAAAGAAAAGAAAAATTCTCAGTCGTCACATCATCCCCTTGTTGAAGAATTTTCGTCCGCGAAAATTAAACCAGTACCTAAACTAGACGAAGGCTGATCCTTGAATAGTCTGGGATATTTCTTCATCATCTGATCTTCGCGTTCCCATGTGAATTCAGGACCATGTCTTGAGTTCCAACGAACTTTAACGATTGGGATTTTGCTACGCTTTAACTGTTTAACCTCCCGGTCCATAATTTCCACCGGTTCTTCGATAAATCGAAGTTGTTCGTCTACATGCAACTCCTCAAGTGGAGTGATTAACGTCTCATCCGCTAAACATTTCTTTAAATTCGACACGTGGAAAACGTTATGTACCCCACTTAGTTCTGCTGGTAAGTTTAGTTCATATGCTGATAGACCAACGTTTACCAAAACGCACTACACCTTTCCAGGGTGAGACCTTTAACAAGACCTTGTCTCCTTCCTTAAATTCCAAAGGTCTTCGCCGTTTATCAGCATAACTTTTCTGTCTATCTCGTGCGGCTGCCATACGATTACGAATTTGCACGATTTTCTCTGTTGTCTCGAGTACCAACTCAGGACCTGTGAGTTGACTGTCACCAACTTCCGCCCAACAAAGAGGTGATCTACACTTTCGCTCGTAAAGTGCTTCAAACGGGCTACACCAATACTGGTGTGATAACTGTTGTTATAAGAGAATTCCACTAAGGGTAAGTGTTTATCCCAACTTTCATCAAAATCAATCGCACATGCCCGCATCATGTCTTCAAGGGTTTGAATGGTCCGTTCACTTTGACCATCGGTATGAGGATGATACGCAGTACTCATGTCCAGACGCGATCCCAATGCTTCATGTAGAGATTCCCAACATTTGGACGTAAATCGAGCGTCTCGATCTGATATAATAGAAACTTGTACTCCATGTCGCGAGACGATCTCTTTAAGATAAAGTTTGCCTAATGTCTCGGAGGTATCAATTTCCTTGATCGGTAGAAAATGTGCCGACTTGGTTAGGCGATCAACAATTACCCAAATTGTATCACATCTACTTGCTGTACGGGGTAACTTTGTGATAAAATCCATAGCAATTCCCTCCCATTTCCACTCGGGAATTTTTGGTTGTTGGAGTAACCCTACCGGTTTCTGATACTCCGCCTTAACCTTGGAACAAGTCAAGCACTTGCTTACGTAAGTGGCAATGTCTGCTTTCATCTTAGGCCACCAGTAAATCAGCTTCAAATCTTGGTACATCTTATCCGAGCCTGGATGAATAGAGTAACGAGACTTATGGGCTTCATCCATAATCAATTCCCTCAAGTTTCCATACACGGGAATCCATATTCGGTTCGCACAATACCGGATACCATCGGATCTAACTTCCAGTAACTTATCCATACCCCGCAAGGATTCTAATTCAATGTTCTCATCTTTGAGTGCTTCGAGTTGTGCATTCCGGATCTGATCAGGTAATCCTGTATGAATAGTAAGTTGTAACGCATGAACTCTTCTAGGCTTGGGGTTATCCTTCCGACTTAAGGCATCAGCTACTACATTAGCTTTGCCTGGATGGTATCTAATTGCGCAATCGTAGTCATTAAGTAGTTCCACCCAACGACGTTGTCTCATGTTCAATTCCTTTTGAGCAAAGATATGCTCGAGACTTTTGTGATCAGTGTAGATAGTACACTTTGTACCATAAAGATAATGTCTCCAAATTTTCAACGCGAAAATGACTGCTCCCAACTCCAAATCATGAGTTGTATAATTTTGCTCGTGAATCTTTAACTGACGAGAGGCATAAGCTATGACTTTCTCCCTTTGCATCAATACGCAACCTAATCCTTGCTTCGATGCATCACAATACACCACGAAATCATCACTACCCTCTGGTAGGGATAATATTGGCGCGCTACAAAGTTTCTGTTTAGTAGCTGAAAAGTGGCGTCATGCTTTTCATTCCAGTTATACGCCGTTCCTTTATGCGTTAGCGCCGTAAGAGGTTGGGCTATCTTTGAAAATCCCTCGATAAATCGTCTATAATAACCTGCCAAACCAAGAAATTGGCGAATTTCCGTTGGTGTCTTGGGCGCATGCCAATTCTTAATTGCCTCAACTTTGATTGGATTAACGTGAATCCCCTGATCATTAACGATATGACCAAGAAATTGCACCTCACGCATCCAGAAATCACACTTTGAAAATTTTGCATACAATTGCTCCTTCTTGAGTAACTCTAAGATCAAACGAAGATGTTGTTCGTGCTCCTCTTTAGACTTAGAATAAATCAGAATATCATCAATGAAGACGATGACGAATTTATCGAGATATGGCTTGCAAACACGATTCATCAAGTCCATGAAAATCGTGGTGCGTTGGTTAACCCAAATGGCATAATCATGAACTCATAATGACCATAACGAGTTCTAAACGTTGTTTTCGAGACATCCTCTTCACGGACTCTCAGTTGGTGATAACCTGATCTTAAATCGATTTTGGAATAGTAGCTAGATCCTTGTAGTTGATCAAACAAATCATCGATTCGGGGCAAGGGATAACGATTCTTGACAGTCACCTTGTTGAGTTCTCTGTAATCGATGCACATTCGAAAGGTTCCATCCTTCTTCTTAACAAACAACACTGGAGCTCCCCAGGGTGATGAGCTGGGCCTAATAAATCCCTTTTCAAGCAGTTCTTGAAGTTGAGTATATAGCTCTTGTAACTCATTTGGTGCTAAACGATATGGTGCACGAGCAATAGGTGCTGCTCCAGGAGCAAGATCAATATGAAATTCGACTTCTCGATGAGGCGGTAGACCTGGTAGATCTTCCGGAAAGACTTCAGGAAAGTCCTTCACGATCGGGATATCTTCAATTCTCTTCTCCTCATTCGTTTTCTCTGAAATGTTCGCGAGAACAGCAAAATGTCCTTTACGCAAACACTTATGTGCCTTGAGATAAGATATCACACCCATAACAGTACCACACTTTTCTCCTTGAACTGAGAGAAATTCTCCACTAGGCAACGGTATCCGAACAATTTTCTCATGATAAACGATTTCAGCACGATTCTTGGCTAGCCAATCCATTCCCACAATGACATCAAAACTTCCCAAAGAGATAGGCAAAAGATCTATTTCTAACTTATGGCCAGCCAATTCCAATTTACAGTCTTTAACTAAATGGGTAGACTCAACAAGTTTACCATTAGCAAGTTCAACTACGTATTTAGCATCTAAAGGAGTCATGTTGGCATTTATCATATTGCTAAACTTAGTAGATATGAAGCTTCTATCAGCACCAGTGTCAAACAAAACTAGAGCATAGTATCCGTTAAGAGAAAACTTACCGGTAACGACATTTGGATCTGCTCTGGCATCTCCCGAGCCAATAACAAAAGCTCTACCTCTGGCACCATTCCCACCGTTGTTTCCATTGTTGTTGTTATTATTGCCATTGCGATTCCCAGTGTTGGTGTTATTGTTGTTATAGTTGTTGTTGTTATTGTTGTTTCCACCGTTCAGCTGGGGGCAATTTCTTTTTATGTGGCCTTCTTTCCCACAATTAAAACAACCTTTGGGGGCTTCAGCATCCTGAACTTGTTTCCCATTGTTCTTAACCCTGCAGGTTTTGGACTGATGACCCTTCTTTCCACAATTTGCACACACATAAGAGTCACATGCACCATAGTGATGGAAACCACACTTGTTACAACGTGGGGAATTTCCCATGTAAGATGATCCTCCTTGGCCGCCTTGACCTTGATTGTTCTGCTTCTGGTTGTTTGAGGAGAAATTCCTAGAATTATCAAACTTACGATTCTGGTTTTGGTGGTTCTGCTGATTGGAAGACTTGTTTCCAGACTGATTCCCAGAATTATCCCACTGTCTTTTGTTGTCAGAGGTTCCAGTAGTTCCTTTCTTAGGAGGTAAGACTCCTTGATCAACCGCTTGATTCGTAAGCCTATTAGCAATCCTTACAGCATCACGAATAGTCACAGGGTTTGAAGCAGTCACCATTCCCTGGATTTGGGGCACTAAACCCTTGATATACAGCTCGATTCTTCGGTAAGCAGGTGTGGCGATTCTAGGGCACAAATTCGCAAGAGAATTTGAGCGAGTAGTGTAAGCTTCAATTTCAGACCCCTCCATCTTGAGGTTATACAGTTCAGTTTCCAATTTCTGGATCTCGTCCCGTGGGCAATACTCTTCTTGTAGCAACTCTTTGAACTCGACCCAAGGCACTGCATTAGCTTCTTCAATCCCCAACATCTGCACCTCGGTCTTCCACCAGGTGAGAGCCGGTCCTTCCAAAGTACCCGTGGCAAACTTCACCTTGCTAGCCTCAGGGCAGTTACACATTTCAAAAGCAGATTCCACTTTTTCAATCCAGTGGAGTAGGCTAACAGCTCCTTCAGTCCCTTTGAACTGATTAGGCTTACAGTCCATGAAAGTCTTAAATGTAGCATTACCTGTTCATACATTCATACAATCATTCAATCACAGATTACCAATATGTGTGATCACATCAAACAACCAAGCACACATTTTGTGTTACCTTGGGGTGGCCCTGCATTGCCCGCACCTTGGACATGTGCCGCTAAAGCATCAGCCACATGTTGGTTAATTAGTGCAGCCAATTCAGCCGGTGTCATGTTCGGTACATTTCCGTCTGCCATTATCTTCAATTCACAATTACCGAAAATGAGAATAATATATAACATGAATCACAACAACCATCACATAAGTAATAGATTACTTTACAAGAGACAATCACATATTAAATAGTAAATCCCATTTCAAATAAAATGCAACTCGTTCACAAATTATCCAGCAGAAATTCAAAATTCAAAATGCATAGTCTTGGGAACATCCTCCCGATAAAACAAACAACCAAACAAAACAAAAGTGAAAACAATGAACTCAAGTGCTATCATGGTCACTGGATGCATCAGGCATCTCCTCCTCTGGTTCCTCTTCAGGTTCTTCCTCGGGATCCTCTTCAGGTTCTTCCTCGGGATCCTCCTCAATAGGTTCATCAATAGGTTCTGCCGGAGCCGGAGGTGCAGCCAGAGCCGGAGCCGGAGGTGCAGCCAGAGCCGGAGCCGGAGCCGCAGCCTCCCTGGCCAACTCAAGCTCAGCAACTCGAGCCGTGAGTGCCTGAACCAGCTCTGAGAGATGATCCACCTGATAATATGTGTCACTCAGTGTTACTTGATGCTCGGCCTGACGCATATTAGTCCCTTTCAACTCTTCCTTAAGGATAGCAACTCTGAGACTAGTGTTGGCTCCATTATCCTGTAGCTCTCTGACCATATCAAACAGCTTCCTAATGTCCCTGAGCGCGCGGTCAAACATAGAGACCATTACCGCGACGACCCTTTCAATAGCATACGGCAGTTCGGGTAGAAAGAATCGAGTTGACGACGGCTCTGTTGGAGTAGGTGGCACTTGTTCCCGATGAACCCAACTAGCCACAAGTGATTCGTACCGATTCCAGTTGCCGTTTTCTCTTCCACGAACGACATTTGGTTCTCCGTAAACGTGGCCCTCGGAAGTTATCCTCCGAACACCATGAGTTGGGGTAGTAGGACCCGAAGTAACCCGCCTACTGGTGACGGATGAGGATGATGATGATGATGATGATGATTGGGAAGCGGATATCCATCCAGCCATGTCTGCATATATACCATATATATATATATATATATATACATATATAAGTACAAGTAACACGTAGTCAAATAGTAACATACTAGTGTATGTGTTCGAGTGTATGACTAAGGTGTGTCTAAGGCTATAGTCGGTCCACTAAATGCAAACCTAGTTCACTATAACCAATGGCTCTGATACCAATCTGTCACACCCCCAAAAATCCCACGCGCGACAACGCGCCGCAGGGAGCGTGACAAACCAGGATCGAACACATTAGCCATACGAACAGTCTATATGCAATGTAAAAGTAAAACCAGAGTAAATGCGTTTTTAAATGCGAAAGCGTAATCGACAAAGTTGTAATAATTGTTCAAGCGCCAAAACATGCGCAACCCAAAAGTTAATAAGTTTGATAAATAAATAAGTCTATGATGCATGCATGGTAATAGTAATCCTTATGTGGTGCATCCTAGCTCGTGGCAGACAATCCAGTTTAGCGACCTGAGATATAACATGCTAAAGTGTCAACACAAAGGTTGGTGAGTTCACAGGTTTAACAGTTCAGTAACGTTTCAAGTTCAGTTTAAGATTGACCGTTCAATAACGTCAAGTTGTAAGAGCATAATCACTAATATATATCAAATAGCTAGCTAGGCTATATACATGAAACTTCGCACGTTGATGGTCACCGAAGCTAACAGTTGTTCATAGTTTGCCTTGTTGTGTTTAGGACGAATATAACACCCGTTCGATATCCAATCGTGTCAGAGCGACTGACCCGGGTGGGGTTTGTCAGACCCAGTAGTACTACAATATATTTCCCGCTATCGTCATTAATACTAACGGTACCATAGGAAGGACTTTATTGTATAGTGTGCTACAAGTACTTCAAGTGATATATAAAAGTCTAATTATCTCAGTTGTATAAATCATGCATGTTAATCTCCCCCAAAAGGATTAAAACAGTAAAATGGGGCCGTGAAACTCACCTTAGGTTGCTCGGCAAGGTTTCCAGTCAAACAGTTAAGTCAAGTAGCAAATACGAGTCTTGTGCAAGCAATCATGTCAGGACCGATTTCACATCAAGAATCCCGATCTTGAGCAAGAACGGAGGTGAGATTGAAGGAGACGGGATGGAGAGAATCAAAGATAATCTATAACAAGAAATACTAAAATCAAACGATTCATTGATTATTGCTGAATGATTACAACGAACCGAATGATTACAAACTCGTCATAGGAAATCCATGGTCACATTGGGTTGAGCTCAAACCCAATGTGTGACTCTCTCTCTAGAAAGTGAAAGCTCACATCACTCATTATTCATCATTATTCATCATCTCACAAATGGAGCTATCCCTTCCTATTTATAGAGAGCCCATGTGCTCACTAGCCCACTAACTAGCTAACACAAATAAAATGAGCTAAATACAAATAAAACAAATGACATAATTATTATTAATTAAATCAAAGATGATTTAATTAATATGAAGCTTGACTCGCTCGAACCGATCTTCCGTTGACTTTTACGTTGACCGTTGACCCGAACGGTTGACTTTTCCAGAAAACGTCATCGGTCCAATCTGCAAGCCTCGAGCATCACAACCCGCGTCTCTGAATCAAATCACAATGGATTCTTCAACCGAATTATTCGAAAATAGATTTGATGGCGTCAGTCATACTTATTAAAAGTTCCAACAATTCCCCCTTGACTGACGCTTTCAAATCTGTCATACTGGTGAAGAATCGCTCTGTCGTGCATCTTCAAGGAATAACTGATAAACCGGAATCTTTCTGTTGTAAAGGTTTCCCCTTTGAATAAGCTTCTTCTGTTCTTGTTGCACCAGTTGAGATCCAAGTGCTGCAGTTCACTCGGTTCACACGGTCGGGTACAATACTAAGAATGCTGAACATTGGAGAAGAAATCGCAACAAATCGAATCAGATAAACCAATCAAACACTGAAAATGCTCCAACTTCAGATAATCGACCCGATAATCCAAATCCATAGAAGTTCCCCCTTTTCTCTAGATCCCTCTGAAAACATCCGATGCGGAAGCGGAAAATCAGATGCAGAGAGTGGAACCGTTCCGCTCAGTTCCGAAGAGAAAACGGTACTGAAATCCTGAAATCGGACAATCTTGCGAAAAACCGGAAGCCGGGTGCTGACAGATGTGAATGATCCATGAATACTGAACTTGTTCCGCGTGACTAGGTTGGATGCAAAAATAATGTCAAATCGGTGAAAAACTGAGATCCCGAGCGTAAACGAGAAATTTATTCATAATCGGAGTCTTCGTAAGTTTTGGTGAAGAAAATCGAGCTCGGAAAAATATTCCGTGAAGAATTCTGAGTAAACCGGTGCAATTTGGAATGAATCTGAGAAGACCGTAAATTTTATTCAAGTAACGGCCCTCCGTTAGAGATTTAACGGAATATTCCAATATTTAACTGAGATTCCAGTTAATTCGGTTAGATGACATCAGCGCTGCATCAGCTAAGCAACTTGAAGTGAGACATAACGAAAAAGTCACAAACTTAACCGAGAAACGAAACCAATCCGTCAGTGGTCGTTAGCTAACGTGGCCTTGACGTCAACAAAAACTAGAAACTCGGTCAATAAAAGAAATAAATCCATGACCAATAAATATTTTCGCAATTTCGTTGTGACGTTATCTCTTTAGTCTCGTTAAAAACCGATGAGAAAAATGCCCGTGTTTAACGAAATAATGCTGGAAAAATAATTAGTGGAAATTAAATCTCCCAAGAAAATCCTTAATCCATGTCAAAATAAATCCACCAATCAGAATGGAGACTAAAGATGATCCAACGGCTGAAATCTGTGCAATCTGATGGTCTTAAAGGGCTGATCCGTGTGCTATGGCGGCTGGCCAATCAGCATTGGGCTGAGAAAGCACACATAAGGGATCCTACGGCTCAGAATAGAGAGATCCAACGGCAGCAGCATTCGAATCCGTGTGAGGGTGGCAGCGCCAATCAGAATCCACCAGCGATTAAGCCATCAACGACTCTTTGTACCAGATGGGACCCGCCGCCAACCTTTTCATCCAATCAACATGAGACAACAAATAAAGAGAGTTGACCCATAATTCCTTTCCAGCGACAGATGAGAGAGAACATAATTCTCTTGTGCCCAATGTTGACGCGACACGTCATCGTCACTTTAAAGAAAACGTACCAGCCTCCCGAAACCCTAATCGAACGGAACCAGTCACCGGAGAATCGCTAGGCCGCCGGGAAACCGTATTTTGCTCATAACTTCATGAATACTCAACGAAACTCGATGATTTTAGTACCGTTGAACTCGTAATCCAATCCTCTACGAACCTGGACGTTCAAAATCCTCCGAAACATCCTCGAACAAAAACCCAGATGACAAGTTCAGTCGAGATCGCCAACTATTTGAGGTCGCCAAAGACAAAAACGAGGTCGCCAAGCTTCATACGAAGTCGCCAAGCATTACTCGAGGTCGCCAAGACAGTCGAGATCGCTAAAACCGTTCAAGACCGCCAAGCTTTATTGAAATCGCCAAGAACAAACTGAGATCGCCATGAATAATGTTGAAGTCGCCAAGTGCATCATCAACAATGTGAAGTCGCTAAGAGCAACTTCAAACCTTCAAACAAAATCCAGAAAAACGATGAACACAGTCAAATCAATCCTTGAATCTGACCCGAAAATGAACGGAAACAAGTCATTCTTGACACGAATCTGTTGTAGAACATATTATGGCCACTCACACATCCTCAAACAGCAGCAAAAATCGATTGAATCTGTCTCAAAATCTGGAAATCCTCAAGAACACGAAGAACACCGTGAAACACACACTAGTGTGTGTTTTTCCAGATCTGTCAAATCTGTTGAGAATCAGGCGAAACCGATGCTTCCAATGGATCCGGAACGCGTTTTCCATCAAGATTCATACTTTATTTCATCCAAAAACACTGATTAAAACACCAAAAAACTCAGAATCAAGGCTCAAACATTCTTCAAAACCCCAAAAACGGGAAAACTCTAACAGTTTCGTTTTTCAGCCTTAGATCTCGTATTTCTTCACTGATTTGAACATCTGGAGCATGAAATCATATCTAAATGAACCCAATAACAAGAATCTATCATCAGATTCATCCAGAAATCATCAATCAGCTCCAAAAAATAAGAAAAAGTAGAAAAAAGTCTCCAAAGTGGGTTTTTCAATCAGCACCTCATTCAAGCTCAAAATCACAGATTCGAGTGACCAGATTCACGGTGAGATGAATCTGATCGGTACCCGCTCTGATACCATTTGTCAGGACCGATTTCACATCAAGAATCCCGATCTTGAGCAAGAACGGAGGTGAGATTGAAGGAGACGGGATGGAGAGAATCAAAGATAATCTATAACAAGAAATACTAAAATCAAACGATTCATTGATTATTGCTGAATGATTACAACGAACCGAATGATTACAAACTCGTCATAGGAAATCCATGGTCACATTGGGTTGAGCTCAAACCCAATGTGTGACTCTCTCTCTAGAAAGTGAAAGCTCACATCACTCATTATTCATCATTATTCATCATCTCACAAATGGAGCTATCCCTTCCTATTTATAGAGAGCCCATGTGCTCACTAGCCCACTAACTAGCTAACACAAATAAAATGAGCTAAATACAAATAAAACAAATGACATAATTATTATTAATTAAATCAAAGATGATTTAATTAATATGAAGCTTGACTCGCTCGAACCGATCTTCCGTTGACTTTTACGTTGACCGTTGACCCGAACGGTTGACTTTTCCAGAAAACGTCATCGGTCCAATCTGCAAGCCTCGAGCATCACAACCCGCGTCTCTGAATCAAATCACAATGGATTCTTCAACCGAATTATTCGAAAATAGATTTGATGGCGTCAGTCATACTTATTAAAAGTTCCAACAAATCAATCACCTAACGAGCATACGGGTATAAGTGTGTGTTCTATAGACTATAAGTCTAACGTAGTCGACAAAAACGAAAGATCGTGAAGTCCGAAATAAGTCAAGGATGGCACGTGTGCCAAATCCCAGCGATTATCGTAATGCGCGAGAAAATACAATATATACCAATATTATATATTATATGGTTCAAGGGTTTCGAAAATAAATAAATATTTATTTAACCAAATGTTCGAGTGACATTAATAACGAATTTTGCCAGGACAAAGTATGTTTATATATATGAAAGGTTATCATAAAAATATCCGATTATTTCAATAAAAATCCAACGGCATAAGTTTATATATTAATCTATTCAAGATTTATATATTTTTACCTTTTTGTAATACTAGAATTTTTATATCAATATATATATATATATATATAGGTATTAGAAATCTCTTTTTTTTTTAACTAAAGATAACAAGTTAAACATATTTTATAACTCAAAATATGATCTACGATGTTTAAATGTCTCAAATATAATTTTTACGGGTTTAAGATATGACAAGGAGAAGTTTTGGTACAAAATATAGTGATCATATGCTCAAAATACAAAATAATAAAAGAAAACAGAATCATGGAGGTCACCGGGTTCGAACCCGTGACCTCTATGTTATGAGACAGCGCACCAGCCACCCGGCCAAAGGCCTGATTGTTTTAGGAGTTGGGCCGGAATTCTTTTATGTATAGATAGCGACCAGGAACCAAGTCCAGAAAAATAGAGTATTAAAAATATGGTGAGGCCAGGACTCGAACCCGGGCCTCCAGCGAACGAACACAACAACCTTACCACTCGTGCCAGTTTGGCGTCTGTTTTATATTCAGAAAGGAAAATATATAACCCGACCCAGCATGAAGTCATCTTCTTCATACAAGAATTCCGGTGATCAGAACCCTAGTTCCGGTCGCCGGAAAATCTCGAAACTCAAATAAAACACATAAAAAGGTGCGACTAACATTAAGGAATCGTTACCTTGGATCGAAGATGAGATACGAGGTGATTTGGAAGCCGAAATTATACCCGAAACGTAAACGCGAACACCAAGCGTGGTCGCGGTTTGAACTTCTGATTACACCCGGTTGTTCGTGGGAGATTCGCGATCACAGAAATGTGTAGAACGGTGATTAACAGCGACCAAATGTGGTGGTTCGGTGGTGTTTTGCGGTGGGTTTTTCTCGCCGGTAAAACAGAGAACGAGAGAGAGCGAGAGAGAAACAGGAAGAGGTTGTGAGAGTACTGATGATTGCTATGTATTCTCTTATCATTGAATCCCAATTGATTGCCAAGAAAAGAAACCGATGATTGAATTGAATCGGTCGAAACCGATGTCCGGTCATGAATTCGTTTTCAATTTTGTGTTAATGATAATTAAAATCAAGTTTCATCAATTCACACTTTTAGTCCCTCCAGAAGTTACAAGGATGATCTTGAGTTTTGGAAATGACAGGACCAGTCCTTACAGTTTTTGCTAGACATAAAAAGGTCTAAGAAATGACAATATAACCCCTCGAAATTTTATAACAGCCTAACGGCTCTAACGAAGTTAACATAAAATGTTTTTAACAATAAATATACGAAGGACGTCAAAATATATAGATCGTATCACGTTTATAAGAATATATAAATCTCGTTTATATCCACATAAAATCATAGATTTTAGATCTATAACTTATATATTTAGAGTGTATTAATTTGTGAGTTGTAATTAAATCCTTTAAAATCTTAACATAGAGATTTAAAACTCATAACTTATATATTTAAGTCACATATAACTATATAAATAGTTTGTAATTAAAACCCCTTTAATTACATAAAATCATAAATCTCATAAAATCATATTATATACATAAGTATTTAATCCACATAAAATCATAGAATTTCAATCGTTTAAACTTTCCGTGCATGCTCATAGTGATTGATCACACAAAACCCTAGTTTGCTAAAGTCAACAAGTCAACACATAAATGTTCACGCAACATTTAATACGATTTACGTTCAGTTAATGTCAGAAAATGACCTGAAAAGTCGGATTGTCACAATTGTGTTGAGGAGAAGTGGGCCAAAGACAGCTTGCCCATAAAGATGTTGTAAAGTTGACTACTAAAAAGATTGACATGGATCGAGCACGGTTGAAAGCTGCTCAGGAAAGAGAAAAATCCTATGCTGAAAGGAGGCGGAGGCCCATTGAATTTCAAGACGGGGACCATATATACTGAAGGTGTCTCTGTGGAAAGCAGTGATAAGATTTAGGAATTAAGTCCGAGGTTTGGCTATTTAAGATCATTGATTAGGTTGGAGAGGTTGCTTATCGATTGGAGCTTCCGGAGGAACTCAATGACATTCATGACACATTTCATGTGTCTAAAGGAAGTGTTTAGCGGATGATACGACCTTTGTACCGCTAGATGACATAGTGGTCGACAATAATCTGAATTATGTGGAGAGGCTTGTTGCTACCCTAGACCGCAAGATCAAGCGGCTCGTGAATAAGAAGATAAATTAAGTGATGGTAAGATAGGAGCACCAGAAGGGATCAGACACCACGTGGGAGTCCGAAGAATAGATGAGAAGATACTATCCGCATCTTTTTGGTACATAAGTTAGTTTCGGGGATGAAACTCCCTTTAAGGGGGTGGAGTTATAACATCACGAATCTTTTAATGTTATTTTATTATATCGTGTGTGTGTGTTGTGTGAAGGACCGGGTAGGGGTAATTAAAATAATTCCCGATTGGAAAATAAGGCAATAATATTACTAGGCTGTTTTTTTGGTGGCTAATATTGGTTATATAAAAGATGGGGGTTTAATGGGTAAATTAAGAAGTTAGTCATAAGATTGAATAAGGGAGCAAGTAGAAGGGCTAAATGTGTAAATTTGGGATTATAAACAAAGGAACTGGATATTCCCAGCCCCTATGTCGTGAACCAAGAGGAAGAAGGGAAGGAGAACCCTCATTCTTGCAATCTTCATCCCCAATCTAAGAGTGTTTGAAGAAATTTAGGGTGGTGGGCTGAAATTGTCATAAGGGAGGTGTGTAGGCCACAAAATTCTCATCAATTCTAGGTATACAAAACAAGTAAGTAATCATCTTGATAGGTGAATTTATGATCTTCATCTAAATGCCAAATGTGATGTGAAATTAGTGGTCTAAAGGTGTATTAGTTTAGATATGGCATGAGGTTCCATTGCATGATTATAAATACATGGTTCTGTTAGGAGTTATATTGAAGGATTTCACCCAAGTGGGGAATCCGGAATTTGGATGTGTGTATGGTTTTGTGTTGCTTGTCTTGACTTCAAAATATGTATAACATGCACTGGAAGTGATAATTGATGTGGAGTTAGGAGAAATTATATGTCATAAACTTAGATTGGATAATTTAGTAAATATCATGTTTTAGTGATAGTTGAATTGAAGTATGCACTCTAGGTGTTTGATAAAATGCCTAGGTGAAAAATTAGAAGTATTGTCATGCAAAACTTTGTGCTTAAATTATGAAATATATACAATGTGGGTGTAAATTGATAAATCGGTGGTGATATGATGCCATGGGGTGACTTAATCTTATGATGTATATCATGTGTGGTGTAATACCTATATAGGCATAGAAATGTGTAGGATCATCATGTTCATATGTAATTGATAATGCGGAATGTGTATTTGTATAAAATGTAAGCCTACATGTTTAGTCTAACAACCATGATAATATAGGTGAATCAAGTGGAGACTCAAGTCACCAACATGACGGGAATGCTAAGTCTTGAACTTCGAGGTAACGTAAAATGTGCAAAGATTACTCATGTTTAAATACGAGTATTCATACTCTATTAGTATTGTGTTCTTATTGTTTGAAATGTACGAATTATAATTGATAAAGAATGCGGGTTGGGATAACCACCCTAGGATTAAGTACAACATTTTAAGAGGTGAAAACGACCCGTTTGGGTAAGATGTGAAAATGACCCGTTTGGGTAAGATATGCAAATGACTCGTTTGGGGTAAGATGGTAGTCAGAGACTATGTAAGTGAGAACATTTGGGTAAGATGGAGTTATATTGATACAATTCCAAGTATGCACATTGGGTGAAAAGAATGTTTACATGATCAAATACGTGTCAAACATACGTTAAGTAAGTAATACATGGAACTATTCTATAAAGTGTGGTTTGATTGTAAATTCTTCATTTGGTACCTTTGATATGTCTATAATGGAGGATTTGTATGGTATAATTGAAAAGAGGGAGGGGGGGGGTTGATCAAAGTTGAAATTAATTATCCTCAATTGAAATGTGAAACGGGTCAACGGGTTGGGTGTTTGTGATATTGAACTTCCTAACGATTGAACCCATAGAAATGATGGAAACGAATGTTTTAACGTTGGTTATTTTCATAGGTTAAGTATGGGTAAGGGTATGGTAAAGAAAAGTATTTTTGCAGCTTGTGCTGGAAAACACCCAAATCCTGGCTTGTATGGAAACTTGCAAATTTTCAGCTAATCCCTGAAAATTTGATTCCAAGCATATCGCTTGGAACAAACATTATAATAAGCGATACTGTTAGTGCATGAACCTTGTGTGGCCGTTACTGTTCGAATTGACGAACAGACTGATTTGAGAGTGGACAAAGTCTGGGGTCCGAACCCCGGCTGAACTCAAGGTTCGGTGGCTCCAAACCTTGGCCAAACTCCAGGTTCGGAGGGAGTTCGGACCAGGTTCAGAGGTCCCAGGTTCGGCCCAGAACGAAATAGTATAAATAATGAAGTCTTTGTATTTCATTGTAAGTTTTTGTCCAGTGTCTGTGTGGTAGAGAGGGGAGGTTCTGTCCGACCTCCCCCAGTGCTTAAACGTTTGTATACTCCTTCGGTCTTGTAATCATTCGACACGAATCAATGACAAAACTTCCGTCTCATCCATAAAAACGATCCGTATACTGTTCGAATTGACGAACAGACTGATTTGAGAGTGGACAAAGTCTGGGGTCCGAACCCCGGCCGAACTCAAGGTTCGGTGGCTCCAAACCTTGGCCAAACTCCAGGTTCGGAGGGAATTCGGACCAGGTTCGGAGGTCCCAGGTTCGGCCCAGAACGAAATAGTATAAATAGTGAAGTCTTTGTATTTCATTGTAAGTTTTTGTCCAGTGTCTGTGTGGTTGAGAGGGGGGTTCTGTCCGACCTCCCCCAGTGCTTAAACGTTTGTATACTCCTTCGGTCTTGTAATCATTCGACACGAATCAATGACAAAACTTCCGTCTCATTCATAGAAACGATCCGTATACGGTTTTTCAGATACGCTAGTAGAGGCAAGCGTATCGCCTGGATAAAAAAACAATTCCAAGAAATACGCCTAAGGAATGAATTCCGAAATTTTAGATGGTTTTGCTTAATTTAAGCATTAATGTGGGTTGTAACTTCTAATAGGCTATTGTTGCTAATACGTTACTAGTGAGTCATGGCATGTGACAATTAAGACAGGATTCGGGTCAGAATTGAGCTTGGTAACAAAAACCGAACATCACATATAGTTATGGAAGGCATAGTGGATTATTTATGTTTAGTATGATTATGAAAACTGTGTACTCTGATTTTGAAAGTGGATGTTAACAAACTCGCATATTTTGGATGTCAAATGTGTAACAGCCCAAGCCCGTCGCAACCAAGATATTGTCCGCTTTGACAGCCGGCATGCCCTCATGCATCCGCCCCTCACGGTTTTAAAACGCGTCTTGGTAGGGGAGGTATCCACACCCTTATAAAGCAGCGCTTAGTTCTCCTCCCCACCAATGTGGGATGTTACAATCCTCCCCCCTAGGGGACCAACGTCCTCACTGACACTCTGGCCGACGACTGGATTTGATACCATCTGTAACAGCCCAGGCTCGTCGCAACCAAGATATTTTCCATTTTGGCAGCTGGCATGCCCTCAGGCATCCGCCCCTCATGGTTTTAAAACACGTCTTGGTAGGGGAGGTATCCACACCCTTATTAAGCAGTGCTTAGTTCTCCTCCCCACCAATGTGGGATGTTACAAAATGGTTTTACTTTTGAAAAGCGGATGTTTATATAAAAAAAATTGGGACGACTTTAGTTTGTTGAATTGTGACCTATAAGGGTGTAGGGTGTTACATTATTCCCCAGCTGGGAAACTACAACCGCGACTAATCGAAGTTATTTATGGTTTCTAGCAGCGTTTGACATGTTTTGGACTAATAGGTTTAGACACTCTCATCAGGGCGTCCCAGGTGAGCGTCCGGGTCCGTCGGAAGATTTGGATTTATACGCAATGCTTTTCTAGATAGAGACTCAGACTACCGGTGTTTCCACCATTTCGGTTACTACATGTCTACTCCTGGAACTTTAAATACAAAGAGATCATAAAATCAAGAAAAATAAATTTTCCTAAATGGCACGTAAGGTGCCATTACTAAGAAAAAAGGCTAAGAAGCCTTAAGTGATTGGTGTACAAGTGCGTGCTAAACAACAAAGGTCAAGACATAAATTGAACCAGGTAAGATTAAGAAGCATTTAATGGACATAGCAGTAATATAGGCATACTGCGCATGAGCCACTCATGCAGGACACCTAAGGCATAAGTTTAGGTTAAATTGTTTCTAATAACATAGATCCCTATAGCCGTGGCTTTGATACCAATCTGTCACACCCCGACTAACGGCAGAACACGTCAGGGCGCGATGATTGCCTGATGCACACAACGCTAAATTAAATGTTACAATATTCTTAATCAACCCATCTCATAACATAAAAAGGTATGATAACACAAACATAAGTGATCCAACATAAACATATATAAATAGTCTTTTAAGTTATTAAGGTCACATCTAAGGCCCATTAATCCTAACGTCATCAACAAACTTCATCAAACTGCATTACCTACAACACGTACAACATAAATGTCAACTACAAATAGTTAGTGAGTAAACATAGGTTTGTAATAACATATTGAACAACGATGAGTGATTCATGCGACAAGTGTTTGTCCATCGATTATGATCAACAGTTTAAATGATTGATGTGCAACCAACCCTAGACAATAAGGAGAAATCACCCATCGAAAATAAGAATACATTTTCGATCTTATGGGTGGATTGTCAACCAATAGATCTATCATTGTTACCACGGTTCGGTGTGTTAATGTTACACAAGCGACTTGCGACTAGCGGCAAACAATTTTCCACACATAGATTTCCAACAAGTTTCACATTACTAGAATACCACACATTGCACAACATAGAATCACGTAATAGTTTAATTAGTATTGCGTCAAATGATTTGAATAGAGATACATGTTGCACCCCCAAAACAGTAAAAAGAAAAGGGGGCTATGAATACTCACTTGATATTAGAGTGGCGACGAGAGAACAACACAACGAAAATGGAACGGTCAATCCCGGAGGTCACCTTCACGAACGAATAAAAATAAATAAATTCCAAGACCCAAAATGACACGACGGACATAATCGACTCGACGACCCGTTGGTAATTTATTTAAGTGATGACATACGTATTTATCTTATCATATGTACCAAACATAACACTTGATCATGCAACGAAAAATAAATTACTATCATAAATATTTATTTCATGGCAACCTAGAATATATATTTTTCATGCAACGTCCTAGATCCGAACAACGATCATGATTATCCTATACTAAACACCAAAACATTCATGTACATCACATACCACATCATGCATAAGATAGGTCACACAAGGATGTTTATCTTTATATATATATATATATATATATATATATATATATATATATATAGGGGAAGGCATTATTATTAACCAAACCTTAGAGTATTAACCAATTAACCATCATCCAATGGTTGAGAAAAGCAAGAAGGCATCAGATTTTGCCATGTGTCCCTTTCTTTTTTTTTTAATTCAAAAGGGCAAATCTGTCAAATTACATAACCACATAAAACCCCCTTCATTTTAAAAAAGCCATAACTTTTTTATACATTGTCGGATTTTTATAAAAATTGCACCATTAAACTCGTCGCATTTTTATCTTTAATTTCATTATAGTCTCGACGTTTTTTATTACCGTTTTCTCAGACGTAGTATGTAGCACTAGTGTTACAACTACTAACATAACTGTCATAACCATTAACAATGAAGAAAATTACATACATACACTCATAACCAGTAGCATCGATATTTCTACTTAAGTATAACTACATATGCATATATTACAATCTGTAAATGCATCAATATACACATAAACACTGATGCTATAACAATTAACAATGATATGATGATCAGTAACCCTGATGTTACTACTTAAAATCATCAAATGTACAACTAAATATCACCAAATGAACAAATAAAGTACAACTAAACTCAAATATTAAGACAACTAGCACTAGTGTTATAGATAGTAACCGTGGTGTAATGGTTAGTAACAGTACAGCTAATACTTAAAATCACCAAATATACAACTATAGATACAAACATTACAAACCGCAAAAGCACTAAGATTTTAGAAACCAATATAATAAAAATCATTAGAAAGCTAGCATTTGTCGAACCCCACAAAATGAATCAATTTACAAATGAAACTTCTGCATCATTTTGAAACTTCCAAACCAGAGAGTAATTACAAATGAAAACTTCCAAAAACAATTGTCATTAGGAACACGTGAATCATCTCGATCATTTTAAAGCCCCACAAAATGTGTAAAAATAAAAATCCATAAAACTGAGAAATCGACAAACACAGCCAAACAATTGTAAAAACCCCCACAAAACTGAGAAATCGACAAAACCAGATGTGACGAGGAGACGATGTGCGATGGATGTTGACGGCGACGACAAGCAATGATGATGTTGGGTTGAATCGGAAACACTTGCGGCAGGAGGCGACGGGAGGAGTTGCGGCTTGAGCTCTTCGTTCCACTCCATGTCTTCGATCCCCACATCATCGTACGACATCGCCGGAATCTTTGATTTCGCCGGAAATTGTAATCGGTTGTGAGGCTAGGTCGATTTTGTTCCACTCAATGTCTTCGATCTCC
>JBCNJP010000010.1:94088307-94225347 GCA_039602395.1 Deinandra increscens subsp. villosa | reverse complement strand
GGGTGTGACAGTCTGTATCCTTTGATCACTAGTTTCGCCTTATAATTGTCAATGGAGCCATCGACTTTCAACTTCTTCTTGAATATCCACCGATATCCAAGTGGTTTGCAACAATTAGGAAGATCGAAAAGCTCCCAAGTGTGATTCTGCAAGATAGACTCTATCTCACAATTGATGGGTTCTTTCCATTGAGGCCCATCGAAGAGGTTACCGCCTCGCAGTAGGTATTGGGATCACCCTCAACCATGTAAGCCGTGAAGTCAGGTCCAAAGGATTTTCCAACCCTTTTTCGCTTACTTCTTCTAAGCTCACCCTCATTAGATGCAGATCGTTTATGAACCTCGTGACCAACACATGGTGTTCATGAACCTCGTCACCAACTAATGGTGTCGATGAACTTGCGTGTTCTCGTGACAAACACCGGAATACATTTTCAAAGAATGAAGGATTCCTTGATTCCATGATAGTTGCCTTCTTGTATATCGAGATTTTTCGAGTCATGGACAAGAAATCGGTATGCACTACTGTTTCTACGTATCCAATGAACACAAGTCCACAGTTTTGGGTCCTAACCTTTGCACCTTAGGAAAAAGAGCTAGTACTTTAGCTAGGCACCCCACACTTTTAGGTATTTGTAGGATGGCGTTATGCCCGTCCATAATTCATAAGGAGTTTTATCCTTATCTTTGCGAGGTATCTTATTTACAAGGTAGTTAGCCGTCAAAATGGCTTCCCCCACATGTCTAGGCTCATCCCGGAACTGTTCAACATGGCATTCATCATCTCTTTCAATGTACGGTCCTTTTGTTCCGCAATGCTATTAGATTGTGGAGAATATGGTGCGGTGCGGTGGTCTCATGGACAATTCCACTTTGTGCACATAAGTCCGCAAACGGTGAAACATATTCACCTCCTCTATGACTCCGTAAAACCTTGATTTTCTTGGTGAATTTATTCTCAACCAAGTTCTTAAACAAGACAAACTTGTTTATTGCTTCATCATTAATCTTAAGTAAGTATGCATAGCAATATCGTGTACTATCATCAATAAACGTGATGAAGTACTTGTTTTCACCACGCGTGGGGACGACTTTCAAGTCACACACATCGGTGTGAATTAAGTCTAGGGGTTGAGTTGTTCGCTCAACTGATTTTAACGATGATCTTGTAACTTTGGATTCGACACACGTTTCGCATTTTGAATTCGAGTCTATTTTAAAATTCGGCAAACATTTTAAATTCATTAAACGGCGAATTGAATTAAAATTGACGTGTCCTAATCTACCATGCCACATATTTGAATTATAAAACTCAATCATATAAGTAGAAGAGGAGGCTTTCGCCATTTTATTAATTACCATGGTAGAAAATTTAAACATAGAGTTTTGGGCATAGCCCTTGCCTACAAACATGCTGTTTATGGTCAACACGACCTTATCAGACTCGATCACAATGCGAAATCCAAACTTGTTGAGCAGCCATACCGAGACAAGATTCTTCCTGATTTTTGGCATGTACAGAACGTTGCTCAACGTGAGTTCCTTCTCAGAAGTGAGCTTCAAGACCACATTGCCTTCACCCATGATGTCGGCAGTAGCTTTATTCCTCATGTAAAGCTTCTCGGTCCCCTTGGGCTCTTTAAACGTACTAAAGAGGGACTTGTCTCCACAAATATGGCGGGTGGCACCGGTCTCAACATACCAGCCAGGGTTCTCCCCCACAATGTTGACTTCAGATATAAAGGCAGACGCCTCTGTGATCATGGCCACCAGTGGCATGTCATCCTCCACCATGTGAGCGCGCTCACATTATGGCTTCGGGCACTGATCCACCCGATGACCATGCCCCCCCCCCCCCACAGTTACAGCAATTTCCTGAAAACTTCAGAGGCTTCTTTTTCACAAACCACTTTCTTCGGTGCCAAGTGCTCCGCTGCTTTGCCTTTAGCATTGGCCCCACCCTTTCGCTTGCTTCCTTTTGAAGATTGACCAACCTCCACCATATTCACCTTAGCCGAAGGTTGTATGGTGGTGGCTTTTTTAGCAGTCTTATTGTCCTCCTCAATACGAAGACGGACAATGAGATCCTCAACGGTCATCGCCTTTCTTTTGTGTTTAAGATAGTTATTAAACTCAAGCCACGAAGGCGGAAGCTTTTCAATCATTGACGCCACTTGAAACGTCTCACAAAAGGACATACCCTCTGCGTGGACCTCATGTAGTATAATTTGAAGTTCTTGGACTTGATTCATCATAGTTTTATTATCAACCATTTTATAGTCCAAGAAACGGGCTACCACGAATTTCTTCGTGCCAGCATCCTCCGTTCTATACTTCTTGTCTAAAGACTCCCACAGTTCTTTGGAAGTCTTAAACACCGAGTAGACATTTTACAATGAGTCCACTAGGTCGCTCAACACATAGTTGCGGCACAAGTAGTCCGAATGCTTCCAAGCTTCCACCACGCTAACGGTTTCAGCGTTGGGTTCCCCTTCACCGAGTTGGGGAGCGGACTCCGTGAGACACCTTGCAAGGTTTAAGGTGGTCAAGTAGAACAACATCTTTTATTTCCAACTCTTGAAGTGCAAACCCGAGAACTTCTCGGGTTTTTCGGCATGACTGGCGATGGTGGTCGCCGTTATGCCACTTTAGGTACCAACCGATGGTGTTTCCTTTGGCTTTTCGGTCGTTTTTACAACTTCGTTAGTCATTTCTGAGATAGAAAACTACACAAGTTAATATTCAGAATTATTATTTAAACGCGCACGTTTAAAACGTAAGGAAAAACTTCCAACTAATGGATGGTTTTCGAGGAGTAGAAGAGAGTTTTTAATCTCTAAACGCGCACATTTTAAAGAGATTAAAGTCCAATAAATGAATGGATTTGCAGTGTATTAAAAGTTTATAACTTCCAACTTATGGAGGTTAAATGATTTAAAAAAATATAACTTCCAACTAATGGATGTTAAATTTTATTTGTCGTAACCGACAACTCGTTTGATTCTAAGACAAACTTTGAGTCGAAACGAGTTAAAAAAATATTTATTTATAAAACGCTAAATCACCTCGAGAAATCTAAGTCCAACTTTGAGACTCGGGGCAATGAAGTTTTATAAAAATGAACGGTGTTTTCAAATTTGTTTTAAGTTTGTAGGAGAACCGTTCGTATATTTAAAATAAAATAAATATTTTATTTAAGTACGATTACAACAAAAGAGATAAACATATTCTATTAAAATACAGTTGAAAGGAATTGATCTACTCCTATTACAATTACAAGGAAATGAGAAAATATTACACGAAAATAAAGTACAGTACAAATAAAGAATAAAGATTACAAGGAAATGAATTGAAGGAAACTACAATACAATGAAATAAATATAGACACAAATTTATAATGAAAATAAAATGTTTGAATGAAAGAAAATGGTGACAGAAAGTTATAGAAAAGGTTTTGAGAAAATATTTTAAAATAGTTTGGAAAGTCAAAGAAGGATTGTAAAATCCTTTGGCGAAGGATTCGGGTCAAAACCCGGGTCCCTTAAAACAAATTTCGGGTCTACCGAAGATTCGTTTTGTTTTCCAGGGTACATTCGCCTAAACCGTATTGTACGGCTGGGATAACACTAGGCTTGAAAATACCTTCGAAGCTTGAAGAAAATCAAGAACGATGAAGAATGTCACACCCCAACCGACGGCGGAAACGTCGGGGCATGATTAGATTGCCCATAAGCTCATGACAACTAATTTAGTGACAATAGTTAAATAACGAATTTCATTAATAACATTGAAAGATAAAACAATACACCACATATTGATAACAAATACTATTTATTTATTAGACTAGGTCCAAAAGCCCTATGTGATAGCATCTTGAAACATCAACATCATAGCCTGCAACATGTATAAAATAAAAAGGGTCAACTATAAATAGTTGGTGAGTAACCACAAGTTTGATACATAACATATATTTGAAAAACATGCGTTACGTGTCATATGATAGAATAAGTGAAATATAACATGCTAGAAGATATTGGCAACATGAAAAACTAGGCATAACCAAAATTGCTGGTATAAAATGACAACATGAAATACTAGGCATAAACAAACCTCACTGACATATGAAAGTTTCTCTAACCCGCAGGTTAGACTATATGAAATAATGAAATAGGCTCCAAACACCCAACGCCGAACCGGTCAAGTTGAGTGAGTTGTCAACCGATAGATCTACCTTTGTTACCCCAGGCCTTACGTTAATGTTTATGCCAAATGAAAGACATGACAGACATGACAACCATGACATACTTGACATCCAATGATAAACATGAAAACCTTTGATAAACATGAAATCCTTTGAAAATCACATATTGACAAATCATGCTAGAAGTCACATAACACATAATTCACACATAGATCACATACGCATGGTAAATGATAACTTGAAAGACAACACTTTGAAATAGGATACATGTTGCAACCCCAAAATGAGAAAATGAGAAAAGGGGCAAAGATTACTCACATGGATTAGAAGTTAAGTCCACGAAGCGAAAAGTGAAGGTGAAATGATTAGTCCCGAAGATTCATCCTAAAAGAATAGGAAGGGACGACATGAATATTGGAATGTGGGATTCTAAGCACTTATGCATTTGGGGAATCGGTTTTAATATTATAAATTAAAGTTTGAAAACATGTTAACTTTTAAGAGGAACGATACCTTAAACGTTACCAGACATGCTTTGGCCTAATAGGTTATTCCACTCTCATCGGGGCATCTCAGGTAAGCATCCAGGTCCGACTATGGGATTTATGCGAACACTTATCCTTTGACGAGAGACCCCAACTACCGGTGTTTTCACCCTTTCAGTTACTACATGTCATTCGCATCTCAAGTATCATCACTAAATATGTTGTTAAATAAAGATCGATTTCTAAGTTATTTGAAATTCTTAAAAATGAGTTTATGTTCTCAACCTGAATTGCATATTAGAATGATTAAGAATTAGTTTAATTGCTGATATGTGAAAAACAAGCCTTAATCCCCAATTTGTTCATGCATAAAAACGTTGAGTTTTGGATTAGAAGAATATAGATGAAATTGGACATGATAGTTTAGACTCGTTGGGCCTAGCGAGCCTCTACAAGGCTACAACAAGCCCAAAACGGCCTGAGCAAGGCAACACGTCCTAATGACGTGCCTTTGCAAAGCTAGGCCGTCCAAATGACAAGCCTTAGCAATGCTAGGCGTTCTAAGAACGAGCCTTAGCAAGGCTACCTAAACGAGCCTAAAGCACCTAACTAAGAACCTAAACTAAACTAATTAATTAAGCTAATAAAGCAATAAATAAACGAATAACGAAAGAATGAAAAGAAAGGAAACAAAAAAAGAAAAAGAAGAAGAATTACCTCAAAGAAGCTTTTCGAACGGGACGAGCTTGAAGGGCAGCACCTCCTCGACGAAAGCATAAAAAAAACACTAAGCACGACACCCAAAGAGGTATTGTAGTTGTGGAACCACCAAAACTTGGTTATTCCACTTGTTTATACTCAAACTATGAGTTGGGAAACTATGAGGGACCTAGAAGAGGTATTTATAGGTGTGTAAGGGATGGAAATTTCGTTGAAGAGGCAATGTGGGATGAAATTCGCGTCTTGCAACTCAACATCAAACATCAAATTTGTTTTTGCGATTCCCGCTTCGTTATAACTCGGTTTTGCACGCGGTTTTCGCCCACGTTCACCATTTTCAGAGTACTATCATAAGGAAGAGAGTAATCTACCATTTATGGTGTTTAGAATTGGGTTTAAATCTTGGATCTTGATGTGGGTCGAGTTTCCGGGTTTTTGAAATATACGGATGTTACAGTCTCCCCTACTTTAGGAAATTTCGTCCCGAAATTTAGTTAGTAGAGACTGTAGGAAAAAGAATGAGGATGATTAAATTTATACCGAAAAGTACACTTATACTTAAGAAATAAATTAATTGTAAACGTTTCCTTTTAAATAGTGATATAAACTTGTGAGTTGTGACACGAATTTTGACACACGACCAGGGCCAACTCTCGGTCCGACACCTAGCCCACTTTTAAAGCACCAACAATGTTTATATATAGGGTGTACCGCAGCTAACCCACCACATCATTGCTACTTCAAAAGCATGCTAGTTGCCTACAAAGAGACTCCCTCACACAAAACAAAAAGCACGATAAAGGTCTTGATAAGGGAATACTTGACACCGCAAGATCCAAACTTAAAATATATAACATGTGATACATTTGACAATGACATGGTTAATGGCGTACACGCATGGAATGAGTATCATGCCTAGAATCAAAGATAATAGATGATGATTCGAAGACGAGAATGCATGATTTGACCAAACAACTTGATCAGCAAAGGGAAAGTCACAGTCTCCTCTACATTAGGATATCCAAACAAGGAGACGCAGAGGATAAAATAAGACGTTGAGGGGTTAACATGTATCCATTTGAAAGTGACGACTTGACTAACTAAAATCAATGTAAGTGAATGTATTCATCAAATTGAAATCAATGTAACTGATAAAACAATCTCGGATTTCAAACAAGAGAACGCGTTCGATTCTGACGAACTAGATGTGTCGCGACTCACACCCAGTCCATCTTTCTCGAAGCGCGGGGTCTAGATGAAATCCAAAACAAAACAAGTTCCTTGCTAATACGACAAGACCTCACGGCTATGACCCAAAATCAATCGCATGGTTAACTAGTATTACATACAATTGACGGTTATAGTTCGTATGAGTCTTGGTTAGCAAGATTGGTAAAACATGTGATAGTTAAAACACGTGATAATGAAAACATGCAATAGTGAAAACATGTGATAAGGTGGTCAGGTGATAATGAAAGCGTGTAAGTTGTAGCAATGATGGCATGAAATAGTGGAAACATGTGGTAATGATAAATATGAAAATTTGTGATAATCAAAACTTGAGGTAGTGAAAACATGAAAGCATGAGATAGTGAAAACATTTGATCATAAAAACATGGGATAACGATAGCACAACGACTAATCATGATAAGCGAACGGTCTACAAGTGGTATGTCAAATGGCATGATTCGAATGAATGGATTTATTTAAATCGAATGACATGAATTTGAAAGTTGAATATCAATTAAGCATAAACATGTAAGTTTGAAATCGTGAATTGAAGGTCGAAACAAGCAAGTTTGAATTTTTGAAATACGCGAATTGAACCGGATGTTGGAATCTACACACAGAATATAGAAATCTTCAAGCTGAGAGTTGAAAACTGTAAACCAAAAACTGAATTCGTGAGCCGAGAGTTGAATACCGCAAGCCAAGCGTTGAAAATCACAACCGAATTCACCATCTGTGAGTCGAAATTCGCAAACCGAATTACTAATCAATTTTTGAATAATGTGAGTTACAAAATTTTGAATAAACACGTTGTGTGTTAACACCACGAGTTTGAATCCATAGATCAACATTAGAAGCTGCGAATTGAGTCCACACATCGAGTATTGTATAAAGCGAGTTAGGAACTCATACACCAAGCATTGAAAACCACAGTTTAAATTTGAAACATTGAATAGCGAGAACATGGAAAAAAGTTACAATCTGTATCGAAATGCGGAATAACGCGAGTCTTCTGAAAGATTGTTGTTTGGGTCAAAATTCCATGAAAATTTGAAAATACGATTCGAGTAAATTCGAACATCGCCAACGAAGGAGATAACAAATTTACCCACGTAAGAGCTGTAAAAAAAATCCAGGAGTTTCACTAGAGGTTAGCCAAAAGAAGCTTATGGCTAGGCACAACCAAGGATTCGAAGATAATGTTGATTATAACTGAGAAGTATCCATACTATAAGGTAGTACATATACGGTGATATCGTCATCATGAATGCGATAAGAGACTAAATGGGAGCAGTAATTACGGAAACAAAATAATTAGAGGTAGGTGGCTGACACAAAACAGTGTGAGGCGATAGGGTGACTTGCCAACAGGAGTAGTACCGGGTAAGTTAATGCGGAAGTCGTCTTGGCGAACGGGAGGAAGACCCAATATGTCTTCGGGAAATACTTTAGGGAAGTTCCGAACGACTAGGATGTCTTGGACTCCCTATTCCTGATTACGAACGTCCACAATGTGACGACAGGCATGTACTCCTTATGCAAGTACTTGTGGGTTTTAACGGCGGACATGAGCTAGAACCCATGGAATGGTTTATCGCCATAGATTGTCTGGACTTGATTATCGAGCGGGGAAAACGAAACGATCATCGCGATACACATAAGTTTGACATTCGCTGGGGTAAACATGAGTTTGGATAAAAATGAATGTTACGGCGAAACAGTTGAAATATCGTGCAATTGCAATTGGAATATAACCTTGAATATAAAGGATGAGTTTTTTTTTAATTTAATAAACATGTATAGTTATCTACTTGTAAAGTTATAACGTCATAAACTCGACGCATGCAATCCCGTAGGCATGTCGACTGGTAAACTCATAATTTTCTAAACAAGTAAATTCCTAAACTTGTATACCTAAAAGTGCAAAACGTGATACTTTGGAGGGGTTCAAAAATAGATAATTTAATATTTTCTAAAACGGGATATCATGTACGTGTGAGTTCGTAGGCTCGTATATGGGTAAACGCGTAAACTCATAAGCATTTAATCCCGTAACCATGCAAACTTGTAAACTCGTGAACCCATCGACAAGCACTCGCTCACCTGTAAATGAGTTAAAAGGAAAAAAAATTACATGATATAAATAGGTTTTGAAATGATGAATGTAAATTGTTTTGAATTATGCATCGAACAATGAAATCAGGAATGAATTTTTTTATATAAATATCATAAGCTTAAAAACCGACTAACTGGATTCAAACGGCAAATTTGACTTGAGATCAAAATGTGACTATGCGCAACTTGTTTGGCTAGTTTGACCGAAGCATTGTCTGCAATGGCCAGCTTTCGACACACATTGTAGGGTTACGTGAATCACCACGCAGGTGTGTCTATTGCGTATTGGTGCAACATGTTAGGCTATGATTGGAACAATGGGTTACTGGGTTGAGTCTAAAATGGGTTGGCAACAAGATCTGATAAAACAATCAATCGACCACGACTTGAGAATCATGTAATGAAGGTTTTGAAACTAAGCAAGAGCGTTTTATGAACTCACAAGGTTTTGGTTTAAAATGGGATAATCAGATCCATGACACATTTATGGTGGTGAGGAATGACATGAATTTGAAATACAAGGATGATGTGTGAAAAATCAAGAGTATATGAAATCATGAGGGTAACAAATTGATCGTATAAACATCGAAAAATACCCCGAGGATGGAATCTGAAAGTTATGAAACTCGAGTTACTAACTAAATAACAAGGGGTTATTTGAATTCTCAAAGTTGAGTCAAAATGGAACTGTGAACCGATAACGTAAATCGTAGGATAGTGTAGGATGTGATACGCCACAGGAGTGCAACATTATGAAATTGTAAAATAGAAATCACAAGGATGACTTTGGATGTAATAAACACGAAAGGTTTGAATATGGAATATCAATTGACTAAAATATGAGAGGTAAAATATGTAAAATTGTGAAAGTAAGTGTCGATGGTGAAAACTTCAAAAATGCCATTGAAATCACGAAAAGTGGCGTTTTAACCATGAAATATTGAAAATCAAAAGAATATCATAGATCGAAATCAGAGTATAAACCGGATATCATGGAATCGCATGCAAAACAAGAAATCGAATTGACTTGTTTAAAATCAATGAAATGGTTCTCATTTCCCGATTGGGAAACTGCCACCTTCGACTAATCAGGGTTAATATGGTTCCTAGAAACGTTTGTTATGACATGCTTTGGCCTAATAGGCTAAGGCACTCTCGCCAGAGTGTCTCGGGTAACGCTTACCTAGATAGACACCCTGATTACCAGTGCTTTCACCCTTTCAGTTACTACATGTCCGTTACTAAGGAACCTAACCCGGATGAGATTTAAAAAAAAAAATCAAATAAAATCAAGTTCTTAAAATGGCACGTAAGGCACCATTACTAAGGAAAAGGCTAGGAAGCCTGAAGTTGGGTGCATGAGTGTGTGATAAGTGTTAGACTTGAGGTACATCCTGACTAAGGCAAAACAAGACATAAAAGGGCAATCTCTAAACGAAGCATACAATACACGAGGTACTCGTGTTTGGACACCTAAGGCAATAGTCTAGGTCATTCCATTTCTAATAACCTAGTTCCCTATAGCCATGGCTCTGATACCAATCTGTCACACCCCAACCGACGGCGGAAACGTCGGGGCATGATTAGATTGCCCATAAGCTCATGACAACTAATTTAGTGACAATAGTTAAATAACGAATTTCATTGATAACATTGAAAGATAAAACAATACACCACATATTGATAACAAATACAATTTATTTATTAGACTAGGTCCAAAAGCCCTATGTGATAGCATCTTGAAACATCAACATCATAGCCTGCAACATGTATAAAATAAAAAGGGTCAACTATAAATAGTTGGTGAGTAACCACAAGTTTGATACATAACATATATTTGAAAAACATGCGTTACGTGTCATATGATAGAATAAGTGAAATATAACATGCTAGAAGATATTGACAACATGAAAAACTAGGCATAACCAAAATTGCTGGTATAAAATGACAACATGAAATACTAGGCATAAACAAACCTCACTGACATATGAAAGTTTCCCTAACCCGCAGGTTAGACTATATGAAATAATGAAATAGGCTCCAAACACCCAACGCCGAACCGGTCAAGTTGAGTGGGTTGTCAACCGATAGATCTACCTTTGTTACCCCAGGCCTTACGTTAATGTTTATGCCAAATGAAAGACATGACAGACATGACAACCATGACATACTTGACATCCAATGATAAACATGAAAACCTTTGATAAACATGAAATCCTTTGAAAATCACATATTGACAAATCATGCTAGAAGTCACATAACACATAATTCACACATAGATCACATACGCATGGTAAATGATAAACTTGAAAGACAACACTTTGAAATAGGATACATGTTGCAACCCCAAAAATGAGAAAATGAGAAAAGGGGCAAGGATTACTCACATGGATTAGAAGTTAAGTCCACGAAGCGAAAAGTGAAGGTGAAATGATTAGTCCCGAAGATTCATCCTAAAAGAATAGGAAGGGACGACATGAATATTGGAATGTGGGATTCTAAGCACTTATGCATTTGGGGAATGGGTTTTAATATTATAAATTGAAGTTTGAAAACATGTTAACTTTAAAGAGGAACGATACCTTAAACGTTACCAGACATGCTTTGGCCTAATAGGTTATTCCACTCTCATCGGGGCATCCCAGGTAAGCATCCAGGTCCGACTATGGGATTTATGCGAACACTTATCCTTTGACAGAGACCCCAACTACCGGTGTTTTCACCCTTCCAGTTACTACATGTCATTCGCATCTCATGTATCATCACTAAATATGTTGTTAAATAAAGATCGATTTCTAAGTTATTTGAAATTCTTAAAAATGAGTTTATGTTCTCAACCTGAATTGCATATTAGAATGATTAAGAATTAGTTTAATTGCTGATATGTGAAAAACAAGCCTTAATCCCCAATTTGTTCATGCATAAAAACGTTGATTTTTGGATTAGAAGAATATAGATGAAATTGGACATGATAGTTTAGACTCGTTGGGCCTAGCGAGCCTCTACAAGGCTACAACAAGCCCAAAACGGCCTGAGCAAGGCAACACGTCCTAATGACGTGCCTTTGCAAAGCTAGGCCGTCCAAAGGTCAAGCCTTAGCAATGCTAGGCGTTCTAAGAACGAGCCTTAGCAAGGCTACCTAAACGAGCCTAAAGCACCTAACTAAGAACCTAAACTAAACTAATTAATTAAGCTAATAAAGCAATAAATAAACGAATAACGAAAGAAAGAAAAGAAAGGAAACAAAAAAAAGAAAAAGAAGAAGAATTACCTCAAAGAAGCTTTTCGAACGGGACGAGCTTGAAGGGCAGCACCTCCTCGACGAAAGCATAAAAAAAAACACTAAGCACGACACCCAAAGAGGTATTGTAGTTGTGGAACCACCAAAACGTGGTTATTCCACTTGTTTATACTCAAACTATGAGTTGGGAAACTATGAGGGACCTAGAAGAGGTATTTATAGGTGTGTAAGGGATGGAAATTTCGTTGAAGAGGCAATGTGGGATGAAATTCGCGTCTTGCAACTCAACATCAAACATCAAATTTGTTTTTGCGATTCCCGCTTCGTTATAACTCGGTTTTGCACGCGGTTTTCGCCCACGTTCACCATTTTCAGAGTACTATCATAAGGAAGAGAGTAATCTACCATTTATGGTGTTTAGAATTGGGTTTAAATCTTGGATCTTGATGTGGGTCGAGTTTCCGGGTTTTTGAAACATACGGATGTTACAAAGAAGATGAGAGAAGGAGAGAGGAGAGGTAAAGAGAAAGATGTCTCTGAATTCTGGTGTGTTTTGCCTCAACTAATGAGGCTGTACTTATAGTGGTGGGAGTCTTGTTGAGCACTCAAAAGTTAATTCGTAGTCAAACTTTGCATTAAACGTCTTTAATGCAAATTGATTTCTAATTAACACAGAATTACCTTAATTAGCTCAAAAACACGTTTACAGGTGTTAATCCGGAAGAACTCCGTGTAACAGCTGTTTTTTCGGAGCAACACGCGTTTCCGGACCAATTACCGGTTGAACTATCCACTTGAAGTTCAGCCGGAAATTCTTCCAGTTGAACTGGTTCCGCCCGGACCACACAGGTCCGCTTAACCCACTTTCTGGTTGAACTGGTTCCGCCCGAACCTGTTCTTCCGGTTCAACTCTCCACTCTGCTTGAACCTATCCGCCTGGACTTCAACCGGACCAACTTTCGGTTGAACTAAAAAACAATAAGGCGGCTCTCAAGCAGGCGAAGTACAAAGTGCGACATCAAAGTGCCACATTACGTCTCATACGCCCACGCCACGCGTGCGCGTGTGCGTGTGCGAGTGCGATTTAGGGGTGCCTCGCACCCCTTAGGGTCTAAGGGATGTGTCATACTAAAGAAAACAATAGTTGGTAAGGTTCTCACCTTATAAACCACTTTTGGTTTCATCCCCCAACAAATGTGGGATGAGTTCACATCCTATACTTAGCATTTTTTCTCTTATTTTCGTAGCTTTCACTGCTGCGATACCTCAACTTTGAGCCTCGATATCTCGTTCATACGAGCTCGGATTTGGACGTGGTTTGATGCGTTGGACAACCCTCACAACATATTACAAAAATCCATAAAATAGAGAGGCAACAACCTATGTTATCTGTATTTTATTTTAGTTCAAAGTTGGTGAAAAACTCATTTTCACACTTAGTGAAAAAACCCATTTCCACTAGTTTTTCTCCTAAAATTCTAACAATAATAACAAGATTGGTATCGATCTCTATTGTCACACTCTCTATTGTCACGTGAGATAATATATAAGGGTACAGTTCAGAATGTTACACGAGTCTACTCTACTTAATTAGGTTTATCGAATGATCTCTATATTCTATTTGTCAACGTTATTAAAATATCTGTAAAGGTGTATTTTTTTGTTAAATTTTCAGATGAAATTATAAAATGTCAATTTTTTTTTATCAAACCTCATCAGCAAATTCATTAATTTTTGCTGGTGACTTAAAATGAAAACTAGAAATTAAAAATATTTTAGTTTTTTTATACAGAGTAAACTATCGTTTTAGTCTTTATAGTTTCAACAAATTGTTATTTCGGTCTATTAGTTTAAATTTTAATGAGAGACATTCTTGTTTCAATAAATTATCATTTTCATCCGTTTTGTTTAACACCGTTAAGTGTCCAGTTAAACTAAGGGTTTTTTTATTTTTATTTTTATTTTCAATTAATACCTAGCTCTTTTAATTCGATGACACTACGTTCTTGTGGATCTCCTACATCAATGTGTACCTCTTGGACTCGCGTAAATGTTGGGAGATGATTCTATTGCTACGTAGAGCCAGCCTTATGGTTTTTTCGATGAAATCATTTAAACAATCAATCAGGACACATATCCTTCTGATTTAAGGTAAAAACCTAATTATTCATAATCTCTCTATATAGATCATTTTTCCATCACCTCGCCATTGTATATGTTTCTCCCAACTTGATTTATTTTGTAGGCAAGGTGTTTGTTGATTTATATTTGATTTGTGCAATTTGGTGATGATCTATATTTTGTTATTCATCCAAATGTTACATAAACATAAAAGTTTTCTATTCTAGATTTCAGTAATTTAACACCATGTATTATTATACTTGAAAGCAGACTTCTCATTAAGTTAAGTAGAGGAAATTGAATTTCATAAACTAAACCCGGAGAGAATTAACTTTCATAAGTTATTTACAAACCTAGTTATCAAAGTGCAAGGTACCTAGTTAAACAAAAATTCATTATTTGTTTTCATTGAAGTCAAGTATTTTAGTTAAACTAAACATTTTTTCACATACTCCCTTTGATCCAACACCTTACTTACCCTAGCTACCTAGATAAGTTAAGATCCTAAAATAAACTTATCTTTTATTAAACCACGACATCCGCATCAAAAATGGCATCGTTGCCGGAGGGTTAGCGCACAAGTTCTTTTAGTTTTAGTTAATTCTTTTTATTAGTTATTTGTCAGTGCTACTCTGGTTGTGCTATTGCGCAGGTGAAAACAACGTTGTCATAAGAGGGTGTTTGATAGTGCTCTATTGTGGTTAATTACGTGTATTTAAGTGATTTAGTGTTAGAATGTGGTTACCTTGTGTTTGTGTTTGATTTCATGCATTTGGAGCGTAAATGAAGTATTTTGGATGATTTTCTATAGCTACGAAGGCTGTGTGAGTCTTCGAGAAGAGTTGAGAAGGAACCGTAGAAGAATCACGTTCGAGGGAATTCGCAACAAAAAGAAAAAAGATGAAATATGTCCTAGGACTCATCACGCCATGCGAAGATTGTGCCAGGGATAATTTGCGACACGCGAAGACATCTGGAATGGGAAAAAAAGGACCACATGGTCAGATGTAAATTAGCAACTTCCAGGAACAGAACACAAATTGTGTCCCTACGGCCGTAGTTTGTAGTCTCAGTTGGAGAAATTCGATTTTTCTAGATTTTTAGACTTGGTAGACTTGGTATTTAAGTAAACTTTCAGGTTTTGAAACTATAACTTTTTCCAGCCGTTTTTTTGGTGACTTTAGGGGTGATTTGAGAGCCAGGAATTCACCCGGATTACTAGTTTTTCATGAATCAATTGTTCAATTCAGTAATATTTATTTGTTTTATAATGAATATGCATAGCTAGCTAAACCACCCATTATTCTCTCCGGGTGTAGGGTCTTCAATGTCATGGTTGTTTATGTACCCTAGGATTGGTTTAGTGGGTAAACCAAGTCAGGTTTAGTTTTTATAAAAGATTCCCACGTCACAATCCATAATTGTGATCTAATTCAGTAATGTGCACGTTATAACCCCTTTAGATAGAACTCATGTTATCACATGACTAATCTTTTGCACCATCCCCCTTAAGGACGTCTTAGTTAAACAATAAGGAGCGATTTTTTATTACCTGAACCCAAAGAGGATCATCTTCTCCAGAACTATTTTAAAACCTTAAATTCACTTTTGCTAGTTTTTAATTTCATAAAAATGTAATCATTTTCTATTAGGTGAGGTAGGTTGTTTATGAGTGGACCATGACAACCACGTCATGTTGCATGCATGCTAGGTTTTCAAGGAATACATCAGTGCTAATTTATTATCCAGAAATTGAATGTGTTGCCAGGCATAACTGTGTTCTCTACCAGTCCGCTATTAAAATCAAAACTAGTTCTTTAACAGTTATTATAGAGATAGTGAACATAATGGCTAACAATCAACAAAATAAGCCAATTATCCAACCCCAGAATGAACCAGATCCACAAAATCCACCTCATCAAACACCACCTTAACAATTCCAAAGTGGTCGTAACTCCAGACTAGTTAATTCATTTCCTCAAGGATAGAACATACCACCATTTAACCAAGGATCATTTACATACTATGGTGGTGAGTATTGTCATGAAGAAGGAAGCATGCATAGATGGAAAATTGGTTGGAATAAAGATGAGCATTTATCATACCACATATAGCTTCAAGCATTACCTTCAATGAATATCTATACATGGGCTGACATGCAACAATAGAATCTGGAAGAGTATATTTTGGCATTACCTTTAATGAGCATTCATACATGGGCTAACATGCAACGATAGAATCTGGAAGATAAAAATTCAGTTAGTCTAATGCTATAAATTTTATAGAAAACAGACAAAAGATGAAAAATTTATAGACATTTAAAAAATAAGGAGGGTCATGTTATTTTTTCTTTTGGGTAAAAACCCCATTTTACCCCTCCTGATAAAACAGAGAGTGGACACTTGGCACACTTCTGGTGGCTGGATGGAGTTATTGAGATACGTATTAAGGGTTGGTTGGGTTATATTTTGTCCCATACCTATATTTGAGAACCATTTGATTTTTAGAACCTTTGAGAACCATATATATATATATATATATATATATATATATATATATATATAATACATATAAGGTTAGAATAAAAATGAGGTTAGTCTAGAAAACGTAGAAAAAATTATGGATCATTTACTTTTGCAATGGATGGATAGATGGTGTCACATGACACTACTATTTAACATGAGAAATATAGAATAGGCGGTAGAATACCAATTAAGCTCCACATGTAAGTCACATGTCATTTCCTGCATTTATATTTAAATCTATCATAACTGTTTTATACGTCGTAATTTTTTTTATTTTTATAAAAAATAAGTATTTTTTTAATAATCCATATTTTTTGAAATAATATAATAATATATTTAATAGTTATAATGTTTGAAACAATTTGGATTTATGCATATGGGACTCTGAAATTGTGGGGAAGCGTAATTAAAATTAGAATTAGACGAAAAACTATGTTACAATTAACTAGTTTGGATTTATGTTAGGTAGGTCAACTACAGAGGCAATACATATCCTACGGAGATTAATGGAGAAATACAGGGATAAGAAGATAGATTTGCATCTGGTGTTCATTGACCTTGAAAATGTTTACGACAGCCTTGGTTTTAAAAATCCCGCTTTAGGCGCGCTATAGCGCAAGGCGCACCTAGGCGCAGGTGGCTGGGATTTTTGCTGCTCAAAGCGCAGTTTTACAAAGAGCGCACGCTTTTTTGCGATTTTTTAGAAGCTCAAAGCGCTAACAACCCACGCTTTTTGTATAATCACGGTCCTGCAGAAAAACTGGCCCATTAAGCTTAATTAAATCAGGCCCGGTAGCATTAATTACTGCCTGGCGGTAAAAATTGGAGGGAATTAGGGTTTTTTTGGCGGTAAACATTGAGGGATTCTTCAGATTAAATACCACCTGATCAACTATTTCGATCCAGTATTCTGTATTACTCAATTCCTCTCAATTTCTTACTTCTAATGCTCTGTTCGACCATTCTTCAATTCCTCTCAAGTCTCAATTCCTCAATACACTATTCCACATTTCCACTGTGCTTTTAATCTTTGGTTCAGGACTTCAGGTTAGTATTTAATTTGTTTTTTGTATTAGTCTATTAGATCAGATCATCATTCATCATAAATTATGAATCTTTTTTCTAATATAGTATATATTAAATCTGTTGCTACTTGCTAATTGCTATTCTTAATATAATTTGTTAGTGTTTTAAGCTGTTTATATTTAGGCTGCTGTTTTAAGCTGTTTATATTCATCATAAGTAACCAATTAGCTGTTTATATAGTTTATATATAGGCTGCTGTTGCTGTTTTTTTAGGGTGTCATTGCTGTTTTTTTAGGCTGCTATTGCTGTTGCTGTTTTTAATATAGTTTATAGGCTGCTGTTGCTGCTGTTTGCCTGTTTATATAGTTTATATAAAGTTGTTGCTGCTGTTTATATAGTTTATATTTAGGTTGCTGTTGCTGTTTTTAATATAGTTTATAGGCTGCTGTTGCTGTTTTTTTAGGGTGTCATTGCTGTTTTTTTAGGCTGCTATTGTTGTTTACATAAGTAGGCTGCTATAAATGGCTAATGATGGGGAAACCGCTCATCCAACTCATCCGTCCCGTGACCCGGGTCACAAATACGGCAGACGTGACCCGGATGAACCAAAGAGATTTCTTTGTGACTTTTGTGGGCATGGATCAACTGGTGGGGTATACAGGTTGAAACAACACTTAATTGGCGGTTTTAGAAATGCATCTCCATGTCCTAAATGTCCTGAAAACGTGCGTCAAGAGCTGAAAGAATATATGTTGACAAAAGCAAAAGCAAAACAGTCTTATGACCCGTTGGCTGATGATTATGATTTGGAAGATGACGATGATGAAGAATGCGTGGTGACAAAGGTAAAGAGGTCTAGTGGTTCGACCCAAGCAAATGCGCCAAAAAAGCCAAGGCAAAAGGGGCCTATTGATGTACTCTTCGCTCCGAAGCCGGAGGACATACTAAAAGGTCGAAAAGGAGGAAGGCAACAAACAATAAATGAAATTTGTAAAAAAGAATTGAGGACCAAAGCTTGTAGGGAGATAGCTAGGTGGTTTTATGACGCGGGCATTCCTTTTCACGCGGCCACCTATGATAGATTTAGAATTATGTTGGAAGCAGTGGCTCATTTTGGTCCGGGATTTCAAGCACCAACTATGCATGAGTTGAGGGTGCCGTTACTCACAAAGGAAGTAGATGACACCAAATTGGAGGTAGAGAATCACAAAAAAGAATGGGTTACAAAAGGATGCTCTATTTTATCAGATGGATGGCGTGATTCCACCGTTCAGAAAGATATCATTAACTTTTTGGTGAATTCTCCTAAAGGCTCGGTGTTTATCAAGTCGGTAGATGTATCGGAGGTTACAAAGGATGCTCACCAATTGTTAAAGATGTTTGAAGAAATGATTGATGAAGTAGGGGAAGAGAATGTAGTCCAAGTGGTGACTGATAACGCATCGAATTATAAATTGGCAGGTTAGTAAGTTACTAAGTTGTAGTAGAACATTATGATATTTAATAATATATTAGACGCCTATAGGCTTATAAGAAAGTATTTATTGATCTTCATAGGTACATACTTGGAAGCTTCAAGGAAGCATTTGTATTGGACACCATGTGCAGCTCATTGCATCGATCTCATGTTAGAAGATATCGGAAAGATTCCCCAAATCAAAGAATGTTTGAAGAATGCGATGTTTGCCAATGCCTATATATACAACCACACCAAACTTGTGAACATGATGAGAAGGTTCACTAATCAAAGAAATCTACATAGGCCCGCGGTGACTCGTTTTGCAACATCGTTCATCACACTTTCTCAGATGCATAAGCAAAAAAATAATTTGCGAAGGATGATTGTGTCAGAAGAGTGGAAGGCGAATAAGGCGGCTAATCAAGCAGGTGGGAAGAAAGTGCGTGCTACCTTTCTTCAAGAAAAGTTTTGGAGGGATATTGTATATGCTCTTAAGGTAACAGGACCGCTTGTGAAAGTCCTACGAATTGTAGATGGAGATAAAAGGCCGGCTATGGGGTATATATATGAAGCCATGTCAAGGGCAAAGGAGGCCATTGAAGCAAGTTTTAATAGCAAAAAAGATAAATACAAAAAAGTATTTCAAATTATTGATAAAAGGTGGGCATGTCAACTTCATAGGCCGTTACATGCAGCAGGTTATTTCCTGAATCCTGAATTCTTTTATGATAACCAAGAGAAGGCAAAGAGTGGAGAGATAATGGATGGTTTAATTCAATGCATTGGAAGATTGGTTGCTGATGTAGACATTCAAGACAAAATCAGTGAGCAATTAGATTTATATAAAGAGGCAGGTGGGCTGTTTGGCAATCCAATGGCTGTAAGGCAAAGAAAAACAAGAGCACCAGCAGATTGGTGGGATGCATATGGAGCCAAAACACCCGAGTTGCAAAGGTTTGCCATTCGGATTCTTTCTCTCACATGTAGTGCCACGGGTTGTGAGAGAAATTGGAGTGTTTTTCAACAAGTAAGTTGATAATAAACTTTTATTTTAATAATCTTATTTTTAAAGTCATTAGTTACTAAATGTTATTATCTTTATAGCTTCATACTAAAAGAAGAAACCGCTTGGCTCAAAAACGTTTAAACAACTTGGTGTATGTGAAGTTTAATCGTGGACTAAAACAAAGATATGAGAGAAGGAACATCACAAATCCTATACTTTTACAAGAGATCGATGAAAGTAATGAATGGCTAATGGGGGTTATGGATGATGAGAATGAAGATGCATCGGAAGTTGTATTTGATGATGAGGATGGCTTGACATGGAGCGTTGTTGAGAAGGCTAGTGGTGCATCCGAACCAAACTATTACACAAGAAGAAATAAAGAAAAATCTAAAGAAAATGGTGCCGGTTCTACTTCTACTCCTACTCCTAGCGTACCACCACCTAAGAAAGCACCCTCTAAAAGGGTACATGAATTGATTGATGAAGATGATGATGAAGAGATGGAAGAGGAAGTTGGCATGAATGATGATGATGAGGAAGATTTGGTAGTTGAAGTTGATGAAGATGAAGATAGTGATAGTGATTAGTGATACTTTTGATGTTTCTATATTATGGTTTGCTACTTTGTTATTTTCTTATTCGGTTGTCTTTTTTGCTACTATTTAAACAACCTTTTTGATATATCTATGTTATGGTTTAAGTTCTTAAATATATATGTGTGTGTGTGTTTAAGTGACTTATAACTAGTATATATATATATACATATATTTGTTTAACATGTGCGCTTTGTGTACGAAAAGCCCACCGCTTTTGCGCTTTGCGCTTTGCGCTTTTTTTTTGGACCTTGGCGCTTTTGTGCGCTTTGAGCTTTTTAAAACCAAGACGACAGCACGCCTTAACATGTGATTTAGTATAGTCTTGAGGGTAGACTAGCTCCTAAGAGAGATATGTACAGTTACTTAAGGATATATGTGTGAAGGGGAAAACCCTGTTTTTGAGCGTTGGTGGGGTATATTAGCTTCTTCTCTATGAGGTTGTAACATCCTTCTTTTTCAAAAACCAGGAAACCCCACCGGTTTTAATTATTGATGCAATCTCGATATTTCATTCAGATTGTGTTTTTGAAATTCGATATTCTATTATACTAATTGAATTTCTATTCAAATGTGTTATTGTAAAATCTTAGGGTCAGAATAAAAGAAAAAAAATGAAAGTTGGGTTTCGGTGCCCCGTAACGGCTCGATACTGGCCTTTCATCAGCTTACAGGAAATCTCACATTTTTTAAAAATTTCCAGTTTAGATCCATATTTTTTGGTTATTTTCAATGCGGTTTTTGACCCCTTTTAACCTACGTTGAACCTGTACATCCATTCCACATCAATACACAATGAATTATCAATAAAAAAGATTTGATTGATTCTTGGTCCTTTCTCTAAGACTTGCCTTTCTCAAATACTTGCCTTTCTCAAATTCAAACCCTAGTGTCCTCTTCAGCTATAAATTGACCCTCAATGTTCCTTTACATCATTTGATCGTCATTTTTCCTCTACTAATCTCATGATTGAAGCTTTCATTCGTGTTTTCAAAAGTCCACGACTTTCTGTTTGACCTTTCAACTTCATGGCCATTTCTCCCCTGTTTCGGGTAAGTTTTTGTTCCATTGTCTTTGGTTTACCTAGACCTTCAATGTCTCTCTCTTTCTCCCTACTATTGAAGGCTAATTCGAAAAGTCAACCATCGTTCTTGATATATAGGGATGTAAAACTCTAATAATCAATTAAACTACTAATCAAAGCTTTTCAATCATTCTAATATGTTAATATAGTATTATATGATATGTCTTAATCAGTACCTCTAAAAACCTTAAACTCAAATTTTAATCATAAAGTTTACATCTTAATCAGTAACCTCTAAAAACCTTACTTTTTTTAATTTTTACATAAGATTCGACATGAGCACTTACATGTTCATGTCATGATCTTGACTTTTCATCCTAAATTATATGTCATGTGCAATGGATTTTCCTAATGATGTTGCACATGCATAATAGTATTTTAGTATTATTTTTGCCAATTTAGCAAACCTTAGGGACTAAACTTGTAAATAGTCAAATGTAACCTTTTGAAACTTAGAAACTTAGTCATGTGTATTATGATAGTATTTTATAATAGGTTGTTTTCCTAATAAATTACAATAGTGATAGTACGTAAAACGCGAAAGACATGTATTAACTGGAAGGGTGAAAAGTACCGGTAGTTAAGCTTTTGTCTAGGATTGACATCGTGTATAAATCCAAACTTATCGTTGGACCTGGATGCCTACTTGGGAAGTCTTAATGATAGTGTCATAATCTATTAGGCCAAAGCATGTCTAGTAATGTCTAAAATAGTGTTACCTTCAAGGTTAACCTTTTTAATCTAAATTTATAACACATTAATAATCTGAATGCATCCCCGAATGCATAAGAACGTAATCAAATTATCCATTTATTCGTTTAGCCTACATATTCCTATAGGGTGATTTTTTAGATTCATCCTCACCACTCTCAGTCACTTTCCTCTTAGATGTCACACCCCAACCGACGGCGGAAACGTCGGGGCATGATTAGATTGCCCATAAGATCATGACAACTAATTTAGTGACAATAGTTAAATAATGAATTTCATTGACAACATTAAAAAATACAACGATGCACCACATATTGATAACAAATACAATATATTTATTAAACTAGGTCCAAAAGCCCTATGTGATAGTATCTTGAAACATCGACACCTTAGCCTGCAACATGTATAAAATAAAGGGGGGTCAACTATAAATAGTTGGTGAGTAACCACAAGTTTGATACATAACATATATTTAAAAACATGTGTTACGTGTCATATGATAGAATAAGTGAAATATAACATGCTAGAAGATATTGACAATATGAAAGACTAAACTTTACCAATATTGTTAGTATAAATGACAACATGAAAGACTAGGCTTAAACAAACCTCAATGACATATGCTACATTCCCTAACCCGCAGGTTAGTCTAAATGAAATAATGAAATAGGCTCCAAACACCCAACGCCAAACCGGTCAAGTTGAGTGGGTTGTCAACCGATAGATCTACCTTTGTTACCCCAGGCCTTACGTTAATGTTTATTCCAAATGAAAGACATGACATACATGACAACCATGGCATACTTGACATCCAATGATAAACATGAAAACCTTTGATACACATGAAAGCCTTTGAAAATCACATATTGACAAATCATGCTAGAAGTCAAATAACACATAATTCACACATAGATCACATACGCATGGTAAATGATAAACTTGAAAGACAACACTTTGAAATAAAATACACGTTGCAACCCCAAAAATGAGAAAATGAGAAAAGGGGCAAGGATTACTCACTTGGATTAGAAGTTAAGTCCACAAAGCGAAAAGTGAAAATGAAAGGATTAGTCCCGAAGATTTATCCTAAAATAATAGAAGGGGCGACATGAATATTGGAATATGGATTCTAAGCTCTTATGCATTTGGGGAATCAGTTTTAATGTTATTAATTGAAGTTTGAAAAATTTAACTTTTAAGAGTAACAATACCTTAAACGTTACTAGACATGCTTTGGCCTAGTAGGTTATGACACACTTCCAGTTACTACATGTCATTCACGTCTCGAGTACTATCACTAATTATGTTTGATAAAAGAATAGGTTTGGTTCTAAGGCTTTTGAAATCCTAAAACGGTATTTATGCTCAAAACCTGAATTAAGAATTGGTCTGATTGATGATTTGTGAAAAACAAACCTAAATCCCTAATTGTTCATGCATAAAAACGTTAACTTTTGGGTTTGACGAATATAGATGAAATTGAACATGATAGGTTGGACTCGTTGGGCCTAACGAGCCTCTACAAGACTACACTAAGCCTAAAGGCGGCCTAAGCAAGGCAGCACGTCCTAATGATGTGCCTTTGCAAAGCTAAGTTGTCCAGAGGACAAGCCTTAACAATGCTAGGCGTTCTAAGAACGAGCCTTAGCAAGGCTACCTAAACGAGCCTAAAGCACCTAACTAAGAACCTAAATTAAACTAATTAAACTAAGAAAGCGATAGATTAACGAATAACGAAAAGAAGAAAAGAACGTAAGAAAGAAATAAAGAAATAAAGAAATAAAGAATAAAAGAAGAATTACCTCAAAGAAGCTTTTCAATCGAGACAATCTCGAAGGACAGCACCTCCTCGCCGAGAACATAAAAAAAACTACTACGCACGACACCCAAAGGGGTATTGTGTTTGTGGAACCACCAAAATTTGGTTTTTCCACTTGTTTATACTCAAACTAGGGAGTTGCAAGCTATTAGGGACCCAACAAAGGTATTTATAGGTGCGAAATGAAGGAAAATATTGTATTATGGGCGATGTGGGATGAGTTTTGAAGGGAAAACGCGTCTTTGCAATCAACAACTAACACCAAACTTGTTTTCGCGATTCTCGCTTCGTTATAACTCGGTTTTGCACGCGGTTTCCGCCCACGTTCACCATTTTCAGAGTACTATCATATGGAAGAGAGTAATATACCATTTAGGATGTTTATAGTTGGGTTTAAATCTTGGATCTTGATGTGGGTTGAGTTTCTGGGTTTTTGAAACATACGGATGTTACATTAGACATTGAACGCTTATCATGTGAGTATTCATAGCCCCTTTTTCCACTTACTATTTTGGGGTGTGATATGTATACCTATTCATAGCCCCTTTTTCCACTTACTATATGCTTGTTATGTGTGTGAGTCTTGAAGTCTACGGAAGTCTATGGTATTCATTTGCCGTTAGTCATTAAACATTCAACACTTGCATAACTCCAACAATTTCTTTGTTCTCAATGCTTCCCAATTTCCAGAAATTAGTCACTTCAACAGCGTTCGATGGTTATACGGGTATCCAAAATACAAATGAGATGGATGTTTGTTGTCCCAACCATTCTTTTAGTCCCAAGCCTGCTAAAGAAAGGGATAATTTATAACAAAATTTTAGTGTTGTTGATTCCTAGGTGTAGTGCTTCTTCCCCTCTGCTGCCTATTAGTATTAGTGGACTAGGATTGACCTGTAATACCGAACCATAGGTATAACCTTTCGCTCAATACTAGAATCGAGAATTGAAACATAGCATCTCAGGCTGTATTAATCGAGGATACACGACAGAAGGAATTGTTCTATTTCCAAACTTTACCTTCAACAAGCATAGATTTTTTTATTTTCTTTTTTTCCCGATCACCAATCATGTGTATTTCTAGTAAGACTAAGAGTGATATAAAAATAAAATCGCACCATCTCTGTAATAGGTAAATGCCTCTTTTTCTCCTAAAGTTGCGGGAATTATTCGTAATAAGATATTGGCTACAATTGAAAAGGTTTTATCAATAAAATTTCCATTTATCCGCGATCTAGACATAGGTAGCAATCCGTTGTATCATTGTTCTCATTACTTCTCGCGGGAAAATGATCCCACAAGGAAAAGAATTCTACAGTACGAAATAACATAAAAACATATTCATTATCATAAAAATATATATATATATATATGGTCCGTCTATTCAATATTAAAAATTTGAATCTTCAAATTGTTCATTTTTACATTATAAGAATTGATAATAACTAAGAAATCAATATGGGAACCGGAACACCAAGCCTATGGAGACAATTATACATCTATCAGACCTACCTGACTTACTGGTTTTAGCGTTGGATGATTGGAACCTAATCATTACGACTTGACCTTCGGGTTAAGGACGCTAGTCAACAAATGTTTGATTATAATCTATATGCTAAGTCTATGTCATGTTATTCTATGAGTCTTGTTCATTTCAAAGTCTAAGTCTAAAGCTTTCAGTCTGTCTATTTTGATCATATACTATGAATCTGTCAATTAACATTTGTGATTCACATGCTTTAAAGCTATATGCTATATATACTCACCAACTATTCGTAGTTGACCATTTATCTTATACATATTATAGGATTGCTAGTTGACGAACAATATGCTATCACATAGGACGCTGGACCTAGATTATGAACTTTAGTTAGCCTATATGTTCTATTCTATTCATTGTATGTGCACAGTTTGATTATCAAAGAAATTCGGTTCACTTTAATATTGTCACGATAATTAGTTGTCATGAGCCTTTGGACAATCTCATCATGCCCTAACGTTTCCGTCGATCTTCGCTTGGGGTGTAACAGAGGTGAGCCTTTATCAATGTTTAGGGTTAAGCCCGTTTCTTTTTGTTGTGGTCCTAGATGAGCTATCCATGTCGATCTAGGAGTGTATCATGTGGTGCATGCTTTTCGCCAATAATATTTTATAAGTTGCAAAAGGTAAATCGAAGCTAAATCAGAAGCTTGAGGAGTGGCGAGCAGCCTTACAACGCAAAGGTTTAAGGATTAGTCGCTTTAAATTTGAGTATCTCTGTTGTAACAACAGTGATGAATTCGAGGAGGATGATACTCAAATCAATATCGAAGGCTTGGTTATCCCACAAACAGCAAGTTTAAGTATTTAGGGTCTTTTGTCCTAAGTGACGGATACATAGATAGCAATGTATCCCATCAGGTTTAGGCGGGTTGGTGCAAATGGAGAGCAACCACATGAGTTTTGTGTGATAAGAGATTCCCATCAAGATTTAAGGGGAAGTTCTATAAGATTGCAGTTCGATCGACTATGTTATACGACTTGTATTGCTAGGCCATCAAGCCACAAGTGCGTAAGCTGGAGGTTGCAGAGATAAGGATGTTGAGGTAGATATATGGGCACACAAGGATGGACAAAATAAGAAATGATTCTTTATAGAAATTGGGAGTAGCAAGTATCTCAGATAAGATTAGGGAGGGATATTGAGGCGGTTTGGTCATGTGAAGAGAGACAATTTTCGGTTCCTATTAGAACAATGGAAACTCTCGCTGTAGTATGAAAGAATAGTAGAAGGAGACCTAAGTTGACATGAGTTTAGCAGATTATGCATGATTTGTTGGACTTGCATATTTTTTAGGACATGATCTGGGATAGCAATTCTTGGAGAGGTCGTATTAGGGTTCCATACTTCTAGGTGGTCTATAGGTTTAGTCTTAGCTTTACCAACCTTACCCTATATTATTATTTTGCTTGGACTTAGTTTTATGATGTTATCCATAATCGTGTTTTAGTCAAGCCTTTATGTTACTTAAATGTATCATCATTTCAGGGATCTTGTAGACACTTGCATAGGAGTTATTGTTTCCTATGACATGTCAACATGTGTTATGCGTCATGTACTTGTAAGGCCATAAAAGGTGCATGATTCTCCAAAAATAGCCTATGCCAATGGGAGCATTCCAAAAATAAACTTCAAAGTAGCCTCAAAATAGTGTGGAGGGAGGGGTGGAAGCTTCAAAGTAGCTTCAAAGATTTTTTAATATAAATTCATTAAACTAATTAAAAACACAATACATTAATTTAGCAAACTTAAATCGAATAAAAAAAGTCATAAAAGAAAATAAAAAATTACTCGTTCTTCTTATCCGAAAAATGAACGCCCATGGTTGCAGCCACATGTTCTTTAAGATCATGATCTAAGTCGGAAATATATATCTTGATGTTGCAACTTCAAAAGTGATATTGTTTTGCCTTTATCTTTTAAGATCATGTTGTGTAATATGAAACATGCGTATATAACTGTGGCGATCTTTCTCGGCTAGTTGAAGAATGGTGAATGTGCACTTCTATAACAGCAAGAAACTTTCTTTCATCCTCGTGTCCATCCCTTCTTGAAACCATTCAAAATTTTCGGTTATGTCAGAAACGATTTTTAGAAACAAACGCTTTTACATTCAAAATCTAGCTACAAACGTTTCTTCATTGTACACAGGATCTTCGGTAAAATAATCCCTTATTATCGAGTCTTAGCCTCTAGAAGATCACGTGGAAGATCTCTTTTTTTAACGATCCGTATTTTCTAGTTCACTTGCGGCAACAGGAACTCTAGAATTTTTTTTTGAAATGACCATCAGCGGAATCTAAACCACTTGAAGATGATGGAAGAGTTGGTGGAAAAATAACATTGCGTCTCATTGTTTAACAAGAAAATATATAAAATCGTAGAGTTGGAATGAAATTTTAATGTAAAATATTTGTGTGAAAGGGTCGCGTATTTATAAGATTAAAAATGTTTTTTAAGTTTGACCATTACAAATGGTCAAAATCATTGCGACGTTCACCTTTCAAGGCGGCTTGTAGAGCATTCACAGCAGCTTCCCCATCCCCATCCCTATAATTTTTATTTTTATCATTACTTTTTCTCTTTCTTCCACTCACAACCACAATTAAATAATACTTTTTTATACCATTATGATTACATTTTCTCTCTCTTTCAATCACATCAAACATTAATTTTTGCAAAATCAACAGTTTTCCCCTCAAATTTAAGGATAAACATTAACTTTTTCTCTCTTCTCTACACACAACCACTTACAACCACACCGGAATGTATATGCAACACTAGCCGTACCACCCCGTGTGTCATAATTACTTCACATTTATTTGCATTATCCGCTCCTACAATTAAATATAGTTTTACTTTTCAGTCTTTATTAGATTACCTTGTAGCTTTTTTTATATTGGTACTTTTCTTTCTTTATTGGTATTTTTCTAGTTTGTTTGATGCTTCCTCTCATATTTCTTTATATTATTAATTTTTTTTAACAACCAATCTACTACAAAAAAATTAATCAACTTAGCAAGGGGCTAAGAAGACGCCACAAATACAAGACAAATCTAAATAACAAGAGACACAACAAAAACAAAACGATTTCAATACAACAAAAGCAAAAAAAAAAACAACGAGAGCCAAATCAGCACTCCGATTTCAAAGCCCAGCCTCGAGACCGACACCTAAAGGAACCGTAAGACATTGCAGCCGAGACGTTAGAAGGCAGCATGTAGAACCTTGCATTCGAACGGTCATTTATATTTATATTATTTTCTAATGTGTCTATTCTATTTCTAGTTTATTCATTTCCAACCGAGAATCTTATCGGGAGCCGCTCTCTTGCCATTTGAATAATCCAAAATTTTCAATACATTTTAAGCATTGTAAATAGTTTGAAATCAATTATTCCTTTAACTTGTTTGTTTTCGTTGTGATGATAATAGTGTTTTCAAGTGATTGGACATTTACGTGTATATCAAAATTGAAATATAATTCCTTTTACAGTAAACGATGAACGCTCGGCTACCTAAGTTAACCTTACTGGTGAAAAAACGTCCACACATTTGGAAGAACATAGGGCATAGTCATACTCTCGTGTTTGTTGGGTAACACGAGCACATCAATTGAGCCCATCCCCAAAAAAGTCCACCGTCCGAATATCCAGTGTTGTAAAACCTGAGAGTTCTAAAAATCAATCTAAAACCTGAGAGTTCTAAAAATCAATCTAATACCCGAGAGTTCTAAAAATCAATCTTATGACATGTTAATTGATAAGTCTTTTAATCGATAAGTCTTTTTATTATCATCTCCTGTTATGGGGGCAAGCTAATAACAAAAATAAAAGGAAAAAAAATAGAAGTGTCATTGTTTTGTAGGTATGTGAAGAAGTATATTTTGATGGTTGTTTGTTTTTGCTCTTTCGGTCTAGCGTCATTAGGTCATGAATAATATTGCCGTTAAAAAAAAAAGTATATTAGGAGGTGACACCGTTGATTTGACACATCGACAATAAAACTGAGATATTGTTGTCTAAACAAGAAGAATAGCAACGGGTCCCACCAACCCATAAACCCTTGGTTTTACCGACAGGAAAATGAACCAAACTTTTCTAATGCTTACAAAATCGTTTATTTTTAACGGTCTAACAAAATATTATTAACACGCTACCAAGTTGATAGTAAAAGAGTACAACCAAAAGAACAAAAGACCAATTACAACATCATAAGAAATTAAAAACACTTCATTGCTCTCATGATAACGACATCTAGCCCGGTTTTTTAACCAAAGATAACCAAGTACTTTAACTTCCTCCAATAACTTGGGCTTGGAAACCGGGACTTGGTTAAAAATCCGTTCGTTTCTCATTCTCCAAGCACACAAATAGCTACTTGTATGATGAAGTTTATGGTCTTCTTATGAATCTTTGAGCCCCCCCCCCCCCCCCCCCCCCCACACACACACACGTATGTTTATGCATATTCAAGAGATCAGAAGCACCAAACACAAAAAATCTAGGCAACCTACACCATTGCGAGAGAGCATCCCAAAAAGACTAAATAAAATTCACAGGTGACAAACAAGTGCTCCACCATTTCGTCAAAAACACCAGATGGAGTCCATTTGAACCCGTCGGCAAGGAAGCTCTTGGAGAGTAGGAAGACGATCTAAATGCAATCTCCAAACAAGAAAAGAGACCTTCTTGGGCACCCAATTATTCCAAGTAAATCTCAAATCCGGACCAGACTTCAGTATATCTTGTATCTTTACCTTCACACTTTTTGTAGAGAACTCACCAGAAGCATCAAGGCTCCATCACCATTTGTCGTCACCGCCTTGCAAGCACAGCTAATTAAGCAGGCCCGATAACTTCGCAAATTCCATAATTTCGGGGCCCTAATTAGGAAGCCTACGTCAAATAAAGTTCCACTGCAGAGCATTTCCACTAGGTATAACTGAATTAGCAACCTTACATGATTTCCTTGACTCGAGCGCGAAGAACAGAGGGAAACGAAGATGGAAATGGGTGCTTTCAGACCAACAATCCACCCAAAAACGTAACTCCAAGCCACAACCCAAGACTTCCCAAATTTCTTTACCAAGACTAACTCCCAAGAACTCGAGATCCATAGTAGACCACTGGATTTGTTTCCAAGGGCCGGACCGTGTTAACTTACATGGAATAAACAACCAAGAACGAGAACTACTATGAATATCCCAAACAATTTTTCTCCACAAAGAGTTTCTTTCATGTTTAAATCGCTACCACCATCTAGCTAGAAGAGCAATGTTTGCATGTTTCAAACATCCGAAACTCAAGCCACCATATTTTTTATCTGTTGTTATTTTCTGCCATAATACTCATTTAATCTTGCTTTGATCCACACAACCATCCCATAGAAAATCTCTTTGAATACGGTCCAGAGTGTCCACCACAACTGTCGGAACTCTATATAGCGAAAAGAAATAAGTGGGGAGAGAGTTCAGGACATATTTGATCAATGTTATGCGACCCCCATATGATAGTGACTTAGCTTTCCAGATCGAAAGTCTGTTCCTAAAAGTATTGACCACCGGCTCCCAATGCTTTACCAGATTCATGTTTGCACCAATATATAATCCCAGATGTTTATAGGGAAAACTCCCAGCCTTACAACCAAGATTCGATGCCATCAAATTCAAATCACTTTGCTGCACCCCAACACCATATACAATTTTGGAGATGTTTATTCCAAGGCTAGATATTAAATAAAAGCATCTAAGCAATCGCTTCAAATTCTTGACATTCGAAATAGACCATTCACCTGTAAATATAACATCATCAGCAAATAACAAGTGAGAGAGAATTTGACCATGCGAAGAACATTAAAGTCTTCGAAACAGCCCCATTTAGACAGCTTTATTAACAAAACAAGTTAGAGCTTGCATTGATATGATAAAGAGGAATGGAGATAAGGGATCCCCTATCTAAGCCCCCACTGACATAAGAACTCCCATGTAGGTGAGCCATTCACAAGAAAGGAAGCTCTAGTTATGGAGATAATCGCCCGAACCCACTTACGCCATAAGATGGGGAAACTCATTTGAGCTAAGAAATCATCCAGAAAAAATCTTAATTAAGAGAATCAAAGGCCTTATTTATATCCACTTTAAAGAACATACGAGTTTTCTTACTTTTTTTTCAACCAGGAGAACATTTTATTAAGAATAAGGGGACCATCAAGAATACTCCAACTAGAAAGATACGCAAATTTAACTTTAGAATTCAGTCTAGAAATCACCACCTTAAGCCTATTAACTAGAACTTTTGATATCACCTTATTTATAGTACCAATTAAACTAATTGGTTGGTAATCCCCAACAGATCCAGGGGCTTCAGATTTAGGGACCAGTGTGATGAATGGAGAAAAACAATTAATGTTCAGGGAATCGAAAGCGTAGAGATGCTCAAAAAGCTTTAGAAAGTTCAATTGAAACCCAGACAACAACGCTTGAGGAAATTCATATTAAACCCATCGGGAACAGGGGCCTTATCCCCCTCACAGTCCCATACCACATTCTTAGTCTCCAACAGGGAAAAAGGTTGGATAAGTACATTCAATTGCTCATCAGAAAGTTTTGTCAGATTCGGGCAAGAGAACGACGGCCGATCCGAGAGGGGTTTATCAAACTTTTTAAAGAAAAAGTTATAAACCTCATTATTGATAGAGATAGGCAACGTAGTCCATTACCCATCCACCATAAGGCAATTTATGCAATTATGGGAGATATTGGTGGGGAAAGGATCTACAGAAAACCAACAATTATCCAAAAAACCAAAAAACCAACCTTTTTTTCTCTATAACTTCTTCATATATTAATAATTTTTAAAAATAATTTCACCAAAAAGTCTATAATTTTATTAGCTTTATTTATGGGAAAAAAAATTTTAAAAAATAAAAATTTTAGTGATTTTTTATCAGTGCATCATGCAATAGTACTAATAGTATTGCATAATGCATTATAATTAAAACTACTTAAAAAGAAGAAACTTAACTTAAATATGAACGCGGTTTATTCGAATAATGTAAAAAACAAAGAATTGACATTCATAAACCAAATTTATATTATTGTTGCATAATGCATTATTAATTTCAAGCTAAAATCCGATTTTTATTTTATTTTTAAAAAAAACTCAAAAATATTTTTAAAAGTTTTTTTTCCCAGTATTCTTAAAATCACGAAAGAAACATACAAAAAAAATTTAAAAATAATTTTTTATCTTGGATTTTTTGTTTTTTTTTTTTGCAAAATATTGATTTTCTATAGAACGCAACCCGATATTGGTGTTCATAATTCAATGAAAATAACTAGTATTTTCATCATCATAAAATCGTTAATTATTTTACTATATATAATATGTGTATATTTTTAGGGACCCTTTTTTATTATACTCTTGATAGTCTTTCTTAATATTAAAGGTAAAACATAAAATATATTTTTATAATTAGTTACTTTATTTAAATACTTTTGTGTAACCTAATAATTATTTAATTTTTGTGTAAAAGAGGTTAATCAAATTTTAATAATTATTCTTTCAATTTAATATAACTAGTCACACTAAAACTTATTTTACTTGAAAACTATAATTTATTCTAATTAAATTATAGTTAAAATTAATCATTGTTTATAATTAAGTTGTGAAAACTTTATACGTCCTTCTACACTTTATATTATTTATGTTTTTAGTTTTATACTTTATATTTCATAAAATGGAAGACTTTATAAAATTGATGTTAGAAAAAATAGAGGGAATATTTATCCTTTTTAATAACATCCGGACTATAAATGATCCCTATCTCATTTGGTTAAGGTGAGATACCTGTGAGAACTCAGTCAATTCATATTCATTTAAACCCGACCCGATTTCGAAATTCTATTTTAATTATTTTTATTTCCATTAAACCAGAAAACTTGAGCAACCCAAACATATATAGTGCTTGTGGGGAATAATAATTATATACACGAGTAAATAAATTTAAGGTTTCACGAAAAGTTTGAGGTTAAAATACGAAATAAAGAAAATCCGATCTTTCACGCGAAATTCGATGTTAACCGGAAGTCTCGAAAATTATAAACCTATGATATTTTATATATCAAAGTTAGAAATTATATAAAAGTTTTTTATAATTTTTGGGGTTTAAAAGTGTTAATTTATCAAAGTTCAGGGGCCAAAACTGCATAAAACCAAACTTCAGGGGCTAAGAGCGTAAATCTGTCAAAATCACTTTGAAGCGGTACGCCCCAAATGTCTAACATTTGGGCGGTACGCCCCAAATCGTGCAGACGTGTTTCTAGGCTGTCTTCGTGTTGCAGACTCGTTTAACCTTCCAAAACGTGTCTTTTTCTTCGATTAGTCATCCTAATTCGTGTCATAACCAGATTTCGACCATAACACTATAAATAGCCTTTCGATCCATTCATTTTCACGCATCAAATTCATAAATCCATCTCTTGAAAACCCTAAAATCCACTTCGAACTTGTCTGCTCAAATTCGGCTGATCCAGGAGCTCTCACGTTCTCATTTTCTCCAGTTCTACATTATTTGGTACGTACAACAAAACCCCTCTATCAATTTCAGTTCATATCGTCGTTTGATTTGCGTTCTTGAATTGCTTAAAAATCTAGGGTTCTTAAACTTAATTTCTAAAATTGGAACAAACTGTTGGGAATTAAGAGCTGTAATTTTGGGAATCTTCATACGAACACATAATAAAAGAAACCCCTGAGTTAATTTCATAATTGGAGAACATTTTTTTCGAGTAAAAACGGTATTATACGAAGTTATAATGCCAAATTTAACAAACTGTTATGAGTTGGGATTTCAAACTTTAGGGGATATCTTTATATAATATCAAGATTAAAACCTTAAATTTTTATCATTTTTCGAGCGCGTTTGATATTATCCGAAAATTTGATAAATACAAATAGTCGTTAAAAACCAATATATTTATATAATCAAACATTAGTATATTGTGTTATATGATCATGTATATAACGTTATCATTCTTTTACAAACACCATTAATGTTTTATATATATATGTATTTTACAAATATACTTATATATTTATATATTTAAAAACATATATATATGAATATATATATATATTTAAACTTTTAAACTTAAACTAATATATATATATATATATATATATACACTTGAAGTTTAAATAAAGTATATATATATATATCTAATAAACATCATAAAGATATACATCCAGTTATAAAATATTAATTTATCAAAAACTATTTAGAACTCGTGCGAACCGGAAGGGTGAACGCCTGTACACTGGGTTTTCTGGCATAGGTAAAGGTGTCGTATAAATCCCAATTGGGACCTGGCGCATTTACCTGGGGATTCCCGGAGTGAGCGTTTGCTTATAGGAAAGCGCGTCTTCATATTATCACTAATCACATTTTTATTAAATAAACAAGAACCCTATTAAAGAACTCCATATACTTAGACCAATAGTCATTGTTGGACTCAGTCTGCCCAAGACACATACTAGATTGATGTGGCTAGTACGTTATAATCCAAGACGGGTCATACCCAATAAAGAGCTAGACAAACACCCAATGGATATTTATTTAGATATGATCAATTAAATAAATATCACTTATAAAAGATAATTAGAAATCGGTTTCGAATTAATCGAACTTGTGTTAAATCATATGGATGATTTAAATTAGAGAAGTATGGCAACAGTATTATTTAATTGGTTAAATAAATTGTTACATTAAACATATTTATATGTTACACCATGTTTGTACATGTAACATGTTACATGGGTCAAGTGAAGCATGACCAAATGAATGTGGACAAGGAAATGGACTAGATGCATGGGAGGGAACTTCAAAAGGTTTGAAAAGCTTTTCCACCTCTCTCTCTCTCTCTCCTCTTGCACGTTCACCCACCTCCCATTACGAGGGTGGTTGTGCTTTTTATTTAAACAAGGCATGCAACCTTGTTTATAACACTAGTCCATTGATTACTTGCTTTCTCTACACACTTCTCTCTCTCTCTAAAAAGCAAGAACATATTCTTGCTCCCAAAATCTGGAAATTAGTTCTAAGATCTTGTTGGATTCGGATTCAAAAAATGAGAGGAAAGAGTTGGTCTTCAAGAAATCCTAGCAACAAAGGGTGCTTGTTGCTTGAGCTCGTGGGTATCACAACCTTGAGGTTTCTCCTTTGAAGCTTGCCTTTCAACCTCATCATCATCTTCTCAATCCCTTGCTTGGAAGAAGGTATAAATCTAAACACCCTATGGTTGTTTTAGTTTTGATAACATGCATACATATTTGGATCCTTGGTTATTGGGTTTTATAATCAAGTGTTAAAAAATCGGTTTTAACATCAACTAATCAAAATATACATCAACTAAGCAATCTATGGTTTTGATTTTCCGCTGCGTTTTACATTTTAAGGAGTTAAAATGGCTTTGATAAAGTTCTTAAAACCCAACAGTCATTTCATTTTCGTTTATTCAATTAGCCTACTCGTTTCATTAGGATAATCTCATGGTTTATCACATTTCAGTTTTCGTTTCTATCTCTCGTTATCAGTATTACTCATCAGGTGAGTACTCATACCCCCTTTTATTACTGTGGGATATTATGCGATATAAACTCCTGTTATTACTAGAAGGGTGATTCCTTCAATCAAATGATGACTAGAGTAGTGAGTATTTATAACCACTTTCTCATTTTGGGGTGCAACATGTATATCCTATATCTAAATCCTAAATCTTTATTTCTTATTCGAAATCACAGCGATTCTATGATATCATGTGTGTTCTTTATTATGTGTATCTATGTCTAATATCTAAAGTGTGGGAATCGTGAATCTTAAATCATGAATGGTTAGTCTTTATTCTTTTGTGTACCATTAACCATTGTGTCGTGGTAACAATGATAGATACAAATCTATTGGTTGACAACCCACCTAGGATATTGAGATATAATCCTGTCTTCAAATAGGTGATTGCTCCCTTATTGTCTAGGTTTGGTTACACAACATCTATATCTATGAGTGGTGAATGGATAATCTTTATTCTTTTGGATAGTCTTTATTCTTTAGTGTAGTATTTTATAACATATCATATGAATAAATACTTTAATGACATAAACCGCTGACTTTTCATATACATAACTCTATGATTACTCACCAACTACTTTTGTAGTTGACACTCTCTATTTTATACATGTTGCAGGATGACTACTTGGATTATTTGAGTGATCACGATAGGATTGCGGACCTAGATAAAGACACTAAATCAATGTTTGATGTTTATATCTAAATTATTGTACGAATATTTGTTTATATATGAAAATGACATGTTTAAGTATTTGGTAACTATTACTAGTGGTCATGTGCGTCTGGACAGTCGTCTCGTCCCGACATATTCCGCCGTCAGTTGGGGTATGATAATACCCAAAGACATTAAAAAGTGAGAGGTCTTGGGTTCAAGTCTTAATTGTAACAAAAAATTAAATGGGGTCCAGGTTGGAACATAGGATTTTCTCACCTATGATAATTATTAACCTTATATATTTACATAAAAAGAAATAAAAGATACATAAGTTCTAGGCTCCTATGAGAGAGAGAGAGAGAGAGAGAGAGAGAGAGAGAGAGAGAGAGAGAGAGAGAGAGAGAGAGAGAGAGAGAGAGAGAGAGAGAGAGAGAGAGAGAGAGAGAGAGAGAGAGAGAGAGAGAGAGAGAGAGATACTAAATTAGTTTTTTTTAACGCAGTAAAAAATTTATTAAAGCTGAAGAAGAGCAAAGAAAGAAATTACAAAATAAGCATAGAGTTTTTCACCCAATCCGTCCAAGTAATCAACGACTTATCCTGTCTAGAAACAAACCAAGAATGCGAAAAAAGTATAATCGAGTCAATGATACTACCGTTCCAAGCCTTGAGAGAATGAAAGATCTTGTCATTGTGATGTTTCCAAATATGCCACCAAGTACAAAAAGCCACCGTGTGCAAAAGATCTTGTTTGATTCTTGAAAGTTTTGAATGCTCGACAAACTTGAACGTTTCATGAGGCCCTTCCGTGCTGAAGAAGTGGACACCAAGCCAGACATGTAACCGGGAAAACACTTTAGAAGCAAAGATGCAAGAGCCGAAGATATGGTTGGATGTTTCCAGCCGGACATTACAAATGGGACAAAAAATATGATCAATCTCAATGCCTTTCTTAGAAAGATTGAACCGAGTTGGGATTCGATCAAGAAAAATACGTCACGCCAAGATATTCACTTTCTTAGAAACCGTTTTTAACCATTTGGTAGGGGTGTTGCCTTTTGGGAGATGAATGTCATCAATATGCCTTCTCAAACTTTTCACCGAGAAAGTTGTATCTTCTTTTAAATTCCAACACCATTTGTCTAGATGATGAAAAAAAGATTTTTATATAAAATAAGTCATAATGAAAAAAATAAAAGAATGCAAATTGTCAATCATTGATAACAAGAAATACATGAACACACTTTGATTGATTGATGTTAGTTGGGAAAAATTAAGGTTAGAATATGACTCTTCTTCTTCCTCCATTAATTAAATGATAATATCGAATTTATTAATTACTTTTAATCATAACTAAAATATGAAAGCTACCATTCATCTTCACCTCTCTCCATCAGTCTACCAATTTAACAACATTACATCAACATATTCAACATGGTTAGTTAACATGTTGCACTATATTACGTTTGAGTTGTTATGGTTTATCTATATCAAGCCTACTTTTTCTTTTAAATGGTTAAAATATACTAATCTACACTACTTCTAAATTATACATCTTTATATTACACATTTTTCAGGTTTTAAATTTTTTTTTTTTTTTGTTATTTACATAAATACTATGATAACACGTGAGTAACATACACGACTTAAGACAATACGCAGGGAAGGCGGGCAACAAGCTGCGCCGCTAACCCCTTTTGAATAGCAAACCCTAGCCGTATAAAAACAACATTCTTCAATCTAGAGCCCGCACTATTCCCGCGCATGACTTTTTGGATCCGGTTCAACATGGCCACCGCCTCTGTCTCTAGATGGCCGAATGTATCGAAAGCGAAAGGAACAAACACATGTTGATTTTCAATGCACGCTTTCTCATGTTTGTTAACCTTTCCAGCAGCTGCTTTGGACACCGCCTGACCCGCTATGAAGGTGCTGGCCCTCAGCCACACAAGAGGGGAAACCCCTGTTAAATCAACACAAGCGTGTTTCCCATTCTGCCACCCAAAAACAAGTATGTCGGCCGGCCGGAGAGTTGAGCGCCCATCCAGGGGGTCAGACAGGAAGTTAACAGGAGCTTCTTTCCTGGCCGAGATCCCAGCCCGCCTGAAGATGTCAAACAGAACGTCACGAACCACATCATGTCGATATTTAAACCCTGGGAGCTCTTTGCAGTGGACAGCATGCTCCCCGAACGAATCCAAACATGCCTTGTTGCACACGGGGCATTTTTCATCCACAGGGAACAGGGGAACCATGAGGCGATATTTGAGAATGGCTCGGTATTCGACAGGCGACATGTGTTGCCCCAACCCATCAATAGGGAGAGCATGGAGGAAATCTTGCGCATGTGGTTGTCGGAGGCATTCCCAAACGGCCTTTTGCCTGACTGTCATCTCAAAAGTTGCTTCCATCTCGAGCATGCTTTTACCAAAGAGGGCATTCGCCAAAACGTGTTGGGCTTTTGGTGGGGCGGTGTCCTTATTGGTGAAACCGCTCAGATCAAAGCCCGGAATAATGTCATGGAGACCAGCCAGCGCATTCTCGTAGTCGGGGCCCATACCACAACCCCCACACCCCCGTAGAATATGGTCTTGCAGAGTCAAAGGTTGGGCGCGCGAAGCCACAAAAGCGTACAACGTCGCCTCGACCGCCGAATAAACCCCCAGACCCCCATGCCGAGTCGGCAAAGAGGCAAGTCGCCATTGCAAGTCCCCAAAGAAGGGACCCCCACACACGACAATGTCCTCGACGGCCGCCCGCAAATCCTTATCAAAACCAACCGCTGCGGCCATCATATGAGTAGGGGGGCAAGTTCTTAGGCCAAAGAGAAGCTTGGCGAGCCCCATGCACGAACGAAGCAGAAGGAGTTCGCATTGTGGGTCGTCAAGCGTAGGGAGGAGGCGCATAAGATCAGCAGCATTAGAGGCCCTCCTCGCAGCCAGCCCCTGAATAAACTGGCCATCCAGACTAACAGCCCCACCAAGGAGCTTCACCCCCTTGGTGGGTCGGCTAATGTCAGCAGGGAAGAGGCCCGGCCGAATTTTCTCGCCATCACAGGATGGCCAAAAGAGTTCCGTCTTCCGAATATTAAGGGTCAATCCCAACGACGGCCCCCTCTCGTTGATGATCCCGAGGGCCTTAGCCACCTCCCCAGTATCCCCAATAATCGTTCCATCGTCAAGATACCAGGCATGGAGCAGCAGGTGACATTGGTCACGGATATGATGCACAAGCGGGTGAAGGACGAGGGCAAACAGGAGGGGGCCCAGTGGGTCACCCTGCTGAACCCCAGTAGTGGCCCATATATGATCATCCCCTAGGTATAAGCGGGCAGGCTGCCCGTATAAGAAGTCAACCCAAGGCGAAATGGACGGGCACCTAAGCCTGACCTCACGAAGAAGGGACGACCTATCGACCAGGTTGAATGCGTTGGAGAAATCGACCGTAAGCATAGCGAGCCCCCCATCATGATGTCGTTCCTCCACCAGACGGTTAACGCTATGGAGAATTGCTTCAGCGCCACCCGATACCCCAACCCCAAATTGGAAATCACCAAGGTATTTAGATATTTCTTTACAAACCCCTTGCATCGCAACCTTGGAGACCAGCCGCCTCCAGATAGTACCAACGGCAATAGGGCGAATCCCATTGTCAGGCTTAAGGAGCGGCGTTAGGGGGGCCGAAGCCACAAATTCCGCTAAGCCGACCGGACACCGCCCCTCCAGCCAAAGGTTAACGACCGTGGTAATGGCGTCCAGGAGGTCCCTAGCCGTAGCAGACCTTTCCCCGCACAAGCTGTCCATAAGGTGTTGGGCACGCAATCCATCCCTCCCACACGACGTCCCTTTAGGGAAGGATTGGATGCATTCAAGGACCCGCGCCCCACTCGTGACAAGCGGAGGCTCGGAGAAGGGAGCCGAGGGCATGGATGGCGACGGGAGGTGTGGGTGCTTGGCTTCAAGGGCACGTGTGGTTTCCTTTTTTCTTAAAAAAAACTCTTGTTATCTGGTTATGACCCAAATGGCAAGTCAAACAACTTACTTTGTTCCCAATTGAAAAAGTCTATGGTTGCTATAACTTCAAATCCACAACCAAAAGTAATAATCCGACTCGTCGCTTTATTATCTTAAATTATATGACAACAGACAAGATGATCATGCTAGTATGCTACCATGGAGTCTAGTGCCAATCCCCGACATGCTAATTTGACACAAATATGATTGTTTTCATAATTGTTTTAAAAGTTGAGGACACTCTTTTACGGGTCATATTGAGATCAATATGCTAATATAAAGGTTACAAATAAGCACACACTTTATCATAACCCGTTATGTCTTTAAGGAGTAGTTTTGATATTATCTTCATCCCTTTTCGAGACGTAGATCTGAGGTTTATCATCCGTCATCAAATCTCTCTGTATTTATTTATTTGCTTATCTTTTTCACATTAATTTCTAAATTTTTCAAGATAAACACAATAACGTGTAGCTTACAAGATTTAACCACTTAACATTTTGATCGTAGTCTCGTAGAGTAAACAACATAAAACTAAGATGTCCCTCAAATATTTATTCACTTGTTACCTTTTTAAATGGCGAGCTCAAACACAATTAAGTTATACTTATAAATTTATATTTTTATCAATTATGAGACTTAAATTCAACACGTAGAAAGAAACACATTGAACATATACATGAGTATAAGCAGGCCACGGACCCTTTAATATTCATTTACCTTTTAATATTAATCTATTTATTACTTTATCAAAATAAAAAACATTGAGTAGTAAAAACTGCTTGCAGTTGCTTAAGGGTTAGTAGACTAGACTCGTATTCGATTTCAGAACTGGACATGGACGCGGTCGACGCTCGAATTTGACCGTACCTGGACGGCAGGGGCGGAACTAGAAATGATTTTGAGGAGGTCCACAATTTTTTACGGAGTTAGTATTTCTAGATATTTTAGTTTTATAGAAACATACATAAAGAAATTTGGTCCGGATCGGATTTGTCCGAAACACACCGTGCGTTACCTCTCATTTACTCTCCTTACTAAAATTAATAAAAAAAATGGGGAAAAAGATGTGTTACCCATTTATTCAACAGTAAGTATAATATAATGAAAAAAAGGGTACCTCATTTATTCTCTCACTAAAATTAATAAGAAAAATATGCGAAAAAGATGGTTACCCTATTTATACAAAGTAAATTTAATAAAAAAAAGTAGGAAAATGGAACAGGAAGAGCACCGGAAGAAAAAAAAAGGTGGGAAAGTGGAAAAGGAGGAGGACCAGAATCGAGCTTGGGTCATTTCATACTCCAACGAACGAATTATTTATTAACTACTCGATCATCTCACACACAAAAACAAAAGTTAATTTAGAAACGGTTCACATAATTTTCATTTTACGTACGAAGTTGAGGGGGTCCCCGAAACCCCTGGGCCTATTACAGATCCGCCCTGCTGGACGCGGTTGAATCCAACAGTTCCTAACCGATTCAACATATTTTTTGTTGTACTCGGTTTTTACCCATAACCAATTTGTACCTGGCATAGTACCCGATTCAGTACCCAATTGATACACGGTTTCACACCTGAGTATCACAGTTATAGCCAACGCCTAGTCATTTTTACCCGCTAGGACAACGATCTTGAGATTGTTTGAGGTCAACTTTGAGTGGGTTTTTTTCCCATTTTAAGTCCTAAGACTTGGTATAAATTGTTACTGGGTGTGAATGTGTAGTCACAACCCTTAAAACACTTATATTACTAAAAAATCTGATAAAACCTCTCAAAAAACTATCATACATGGTTAGTGAAAATGATCAATCATCCATTGGTGTTGGTTTTGTTAAACCAAACTGTTATTGTTATTTTAGCTACAAACAGAAACAAATACGTTTGAGATAATTTCGATTTGGGTCAAAAGTTACCTTATGTGAACAAATCTCGTTGTAGGAAATGTGGTAAGTCTATGAATAATGACCCACTCACAGTGGACATGCATATTTGTTCATCTTGGCCAAAAGAATCAAACACATTTCAAGTCCTAAAAGTGAAAACAATGTTGAAAAACAATTATATGATGAAATGGCCCAAGGAATGATGAATCCATTAACGATGAACATCTCTCTAAAAATACATAATTCAAGCGATGAATAAATAAAATCGACTAGAAATACAAAATATACAATAAATGTTTTCTAATTTTCAGATTCTTTTATTATATATTATATATAATATATAATATAATATATATGGTTTTTTATAGTGTAAGTTTGTAACTCTTTATAAGTTAAAATAATAAATAAAGGATATTTTATGTGACTGGAGTTTGTTTATTTTTTATATAACAAAAAGAAAACAATTATACCTGATTTGTACATAGTTCTACTCGTAATCGGTCCGAACCTGACTCTAACCGGATAGACAAGGCACGAGTTCTATTCATAAAAAAAACCAGGTATTACCTGGAACCGGTTTTGACCTTTAAAAACCATACCTAGTACCGTTTTGTACGAGAACCGGCTACCAAATTGCGCACCTCAAGGAGTTAGGACCACAATAACTTTTTTTATAACGGTAAATTTGGATCACCGACGGGGATATTACACCATCCACTCGATCATCTTCAATCCTCATCAGAAGGAAACTCACCACTGGTGAGAAAACCCCCTGGCCCAACTTTGTTACCCCCATTTTTTATTCATTTTGTTATAAGTGAGACTTGAACCCAAGACCTTTTGATAAGAAGTCATACACATTTACTATGATAGTAAGCTAGGACCACAATAACTTGCTTACCATTTCAAGCCACTCTAGGGACCCAAGCCAAAATTAAGAATGGGTCGCTACAAGACCAATGATACTTAGGCTATTCGTAATGGGGCGTTTTTGGGCTCCATAACGCCCCATAACGCCCCACTATAACGCCCCGCCCATTACCCTCCGGCGTTATAGGGCGTTATGGAGGTCAAAATCGCCGGGGGCGTCAGGGACAAAACGCCGAAGAAGATGGTTTTTTTCAAGATATAGCCGTTGAACGGCTATATCAACGGTAACTTTTTTTTTTAAATTTTTTTTAAATTTTTTTTAAATTAACTCTCAAACTATATATATATCTCCCCACATACTCTCATTCTCTCATTCTCCCTCAATTCACTCCTCTACTTCTTTTTTAAAAAATGGGCTCTCCCTCATCCGCTACTCGACTCGGTTTGTTCGACGATGAAGAAGACGAGGTTGTCTCCGTCGCACTTCAACTTTTTGACATGCCGGTACCACGCCCGGTTATCAAGCGGAGACATCTTGAACGTGATCGTAATGCGGCCAACGATAATTTGATGAGAGACTATTTTGGCCCATCACCGCTCTACTCCGATGAGACGTTCAAAACACGATTTCGGATAACCAAACGGTTATTTTTGCGTATAGCTAAAGATTTGGAGGAGCATTCACCGTATTTTAGACAACGGTACGACGCTACTGGAAAACTTGGGTTCACTTCCATTCAAAAGTGTACGTCGGCGATAAAAATTCTTGCGTTCGGCAACACTACGGATATCAACGATGAGTATTTGAAGATGGCCGAGAAGACAACGAGAGATACCGTTGAAGAATTTTGCAAAGGGCTTGCCGACTTGTACACGACGCGGTATTTGAGAATACCAACTTGGAACGACATGCAAAATCTATACGATCGCCACGAAGAAGTTCATGGTTTACCCGGAATGATTGGAAGTATAGATTGCATGCATTGGACTTGGGATAATTGTCCAACCAAATGGCGAGGACATCACACGAGGGGTGATCAGAAAGGTCCAACGGTTATTTTACAAGCCGTTTGCTCAAACGATCGTTGGATTTGGTACGCCAAATGTGGTGTCGCGGGGTCCCTTAATGACATCAACGTCTTGGAAAGTAGTTTTTTTAAAAAGAAAAAAGTAAAAAATAAATAAATATTAAGTAATGATGGTGGGGCTTTATGGGGCTTTATCCACTACACCATAAAGCCCCATAAAGCCCCTTGCCCAGTCAGCGTCCACATGACACATAATGCCCCTTATGAGACTTTATGGGGCTTTAACCATTACACTTAGCCTTATGTTTTGGATAAACAAAAGCAGATTACCTTTTGTTTTCTTTATACTTTATAATTTAAAAAATAGAAACATTCAATCCAGTTAATTCAATAAAAAAAATAATAAAAGAAAAGAAGAAGTCAAAGCTTTGTAACTGTGTCTCATTTTTTCAAACAGATAATGTTTCTCATGCCGTTCAAAAAAAAAAAAAAAAAAAAGATAATGTTTCTCATATATTACCTTTTTATTGTTGGTATACCATTTTTTGTTAAAAATTCCATACTTTATTCTTTAACTTTTGTAAACACTTAATTTGATTAAATATTTAATTTGATATGTATAAAGTAAAACGTTTCTAAAACATAAAATCACGTACAAGATAATTATTAGAAATAGTTCTTTTTTATTTTGTATTTGATGAACTATTTGTTTATTTGACATATATTTAACGGTTCAATATCACTTATTGTTTTTTGACCGGATTTGTTCCGACCCATATTTTGTCACCCCCACAAAAAATATATGTAGAGGTGCAAAAACCGGTTTGAAACCCAAACCGGTTCGGTTTTCAAACCGGTTTTGACCAAAATCGGTTTTGGTCAAAATCGGTTTGAGGCCAAACCGGTTCGGTTCTCAAACCGGTTTGAAGCACGAATACTGGAAACCGATGAAACCAGTTTCGGTTTCAAACCGAACCGGTTTGGGATCTCAAACCGGTTTGAACCGGTTTTGTATATATATATATATATATATATTTAAACTTTATAAAAACTAAAAAACATACTTTTTATTGGAAAAAAAAACATAAAACATTACAAAAGAGAATAAGTTCACACCTAAACGATTGCAAAAGTACCTAATTTGAAAGAAAATACAAATTATTTTAACCGGTATTTAAACATTATTGTAAATTTAAGAGTTTTTTTAGAGATTGGGAAGTGGGGTAATGCTTATAACACATAAACGGGGTATATATACCAATTTTTAGGCTCAAATCGACTAGAAACGGCTAGAAAAGTTGCTTAAAAGTGATGTGAAGAAACCGGTTTCAAACCGGTTCGGGCCAAACCGGTTTCAAACCGGTTTGGGCCAAACCGGTTTGAAAACCGGTTTCTTCACAAAACCCCCTAACCGATAGAAACTGGTTCGGTTTGACCGGTTTGGGAACCGGGTTGGTCAAAACCGGTTTTGACCGGTTTGAGAACCGGTTTAAGAACCGGTTTGAGAGCCCAAACCGGTTTGGGATTTGTCAGTTGTCACTGCCTGCAAATAGTATACACGAAACTAAAACCACACAACTTACCTAAAAGCCCACTGAATCGCTAAAAGCCCACTTCAACCAGATGCCTAAAGGGCACCCTCAATTTAATTATTTGAACAAGTAGACATAACTTATCAGTTATCACAAAGAAATTCATGTCTAGAAACACCACTCCTTAGTCGAAGGGGGAAAAAGGAAGTCATGAAACATCGGATTAGAAGCAAGACATGTCTGGACTATTTCGGGAAGCATGTAGTTCATTGTAAGTATCTTTCGGGGTTCAAATATCGACACGATTTGGTTAGAGTGTGTTCTTTGACATTTTCAAGCGCACCGGAAATTCTACGAAAAAGGAGGCCCCCGCGAATTTTCTGACTGATCCGTTGGACAGAAGATCAACTCTCAGACCAACAGACATTTTGATCTTTGGATGGATATGGGGGAAACATGCATTTATAGATCTTACAAGGGGTTTCCCCCCTCGTGAGTTTAGGGTGCGGTACCTTCACAGTAGGTCAGGTGGCTCTCAAACTACTTGACAGTGTTCAACATGTCATGCACAGTAATGTCATGACACCTAAATCTTTTAATATAGTTTTTAAATGGCTTGGTTTTGCTATACAAAAAGGTTTAACGGGATAATTTATTTCCCGTTTGTCTTCTATTTCTTTGTAAAAAAATGGGTGAATTACCTAGAGCATGGATCGTTGTGATAAATACACCAAAATTGGACTGAGACTTAGATCAAAACGAAGAACACAATGTAAATAATGCTCGTTTTATAGCTCAGATTTATATCAAAGCTTACAACGAATTAACTCGATGAAAGCACCTAATCAATCTATGATCATCACAGAACAAGTTCTCTTAAGAAAAACAAGATCAAAAGCTCCTACCTACAAATTGAATTCTCAGAAAAATGATGGAGTGAAGCTTCCGTGTGAATGTGTTCTTATTTCTTGCCCATCGAATGAATAAGAATATGTTAACACCTTTCATTCGGTAAAGATCATTCTCCGAACTTGTGACGCTCAGTCCCAGACTTGGCACCAAGAAGGGTCACGCATCGGATTTACTCATGAACACATGGTACAAAAGAGATAACTAAGCAGCGGAAATTAAGAACTTTTTATTTATATATAAGCCAAGTACAACAGTAAGGAAGATAACAACATACTATAACAACTATATCTTGTCTATGTCTATGCCAGTCTACTACCGAGTCCTTCCTGATAGCTTGCCCATCTAATCTGCCCTCACTAGATCCCTTTCCTTGCTACTTTAAACATTACCAATACCTGACATACATACATTTTTGGAAAGGTCAGCATACACAGGGTGAGTTCTAAGTAATTAAAACTTTTACCTTTACCTTGAAAGGTTACCTCAAACATTTGGGTCTAATGACCCCTTCTTTAAAAACATTTAACAGCTATAAAACATAACAGGATTATACCAAAACGTTTAAATCATCAGTATTAAAATCATTTAATACTCTAAAATACTTTGGGTCTCCGGAACCCATCCTCTGTGCAAATAATCATTACGTATAAAAGAGTTATACGAAACATTATAAGCAAACCTCCTTTTTACTAAGCATTGTCTATCTTGGGACTACTTTAGTCCCTTCGGTCGGCCGTCGCCTCCCGCCCTCGTGAATAACCGTCGTCATCCCGGTGGATTTTCATCCTTCACTTGAATTGTACAATTCCCCTCTTACCATTATCATAGACAATATTTGATTAGATTAAAACTTCTTTAAAAACATCCTCAAAAGTCCATTTAAATAACCTCTGTACTTTGGACTCATAACAGTTTCCATCACTAGCCCATCACCCGTATATGGAATAAGCGTTTTATAGATATAATGTTATTGGTTTTGTTAAACCACAGCAAAACCTACACAAGACTGGGCCAATAACATTGCATGTATATCGGCCCAAAAGCATTAAAACATTTAAAACATTTAAAAGTGGGCTCATAGAATTCACCTATTCTCTTAAGCAGTTAATTCGGCCAAAATCTCCGTTATGCCTTCTAATTAAACATAATTGCATATTGTGTGGCGTTAACGCAAAATTTAATATAATAAACACTTCCTATGTTTATTTTGATATCTTATTATCCTAATAATATTCAATTATTAAGTTTATTCCTTTTAAAGGTCATTAATGACCAAAGTGCCCTTTAGGCAGTTATCCTTTTCTTTTAACAATAATATGAAGACGCGCATTCCTATAAGTAAACGCTCACTCCGGATCACCCAGTGAGGTATGCCAGGTCCCAGTTGGTATTTATGTGACACCCCCGCTTTGCCAGAAACCTTAGTGTACAAGCGCTTAACGTTCCTGTCCGCACAAACTTCTAAATATCCGATTAACTCGGTACTTTCAGTACTTTTTTATTTATCCATTTTAATTTCATATATACTTATTATATATGTAGACATATTACTATACCAAAAAACAAGTTCTCATACCCTCTGGATTATTTTATATTAAATAATCTTATTTCAGAACCCTAATTTCTTGTTTTTCTCGTTTCTTTATTAAAACTCATTTTTAATTCAAACTAACTTAGGGTATTATTCGTTATAACATTCTATAATATACTTAAAAATATCAAAGCTTAGTTCAACACCGTTTCCTCAATTTGGGCAGAACAAGTTACGAAAACCCTAATTTTGACCCGTTATCAAAACCTTTAGCAAACCTTTTCCAATTGTGAAATAAACTTAGGGCTTTCTTAAAACAAATTATTTTAGGATTACCTACAAAAATTTAGACTCTAATTCCAAACCGGTTACCCAATTTTAGCAAAACAAGCTCAAGAACCCTAATTTTTATATATTCTTAGAAACCATACTTAGAGAAAATATTATCAAAAACTAAAAGTGGTTATTGTTAATCATACCTAATGAAGTATAACTACATACATTGAGCCCCTAACTTCAAACGAGATGATCGCATTTGGCAGAGGAAGTTCACGGCTCAAGAGAGGGTTTTTGAGTGATGATTTGCGAAATTGGTGAGGAGTTTGTGATGAATTCGATCCGTATTTATAGTGAGCAAGATCGCCTGGGGCTGCTACATGCCGAGGGGTGACTGGTTCGGTCGAATTGACACGTTAAAGGACTCAATTTGGATCAAACGTGATGAAGAAGTTCAAAACGTGAAAGAACCTGGTCGCTGAACAAGTCGCGTATCGCGGAGGGGATCATGAGGTGGTGCGCGATACGCGTTGGAACTTTGGCAGAATGACACTTTTGGTCCTTGTACTTTTTATTTACATTTTAAGCCCCTGAAATTCTACCTTTCTATCATTTTATGTGGTATATTTATGAAGGTTTCTAAGGCTCTGGATAAGTACGATGATATGCGTATACATACATACATACATATATATATATATATATATATATATATATATATCTTTCACTATTTTAATGTTTAGCCCCTCATACTTTTACACACTTATCATTTTATGTTCCAAATCTCTTTAAAATATATTTCTAATATAAAACTAAGCCTTGGGATTCATATAATAAATGTAAATACGTATAATACTTTTGTACGTTACGTATTTATTTATTTTTAATAATTCGTTTAACGTAAAGATACGCTCTTATTTATTTTTCACATGGTATTTATTCTAACACGTATTCCCACGTATATATTTATTAAGTGAATATTTCACATGCATTTATGTTATTAGAATATATATATATATATATATATATATATATATATAGAAAGAAGATCAATGGAAAATCCATTATTTTTTGGAAAACTTAGAAAACCATCTCCACCAATCACATAATTTCATTAATTGTTGATTTTTATTTTAATGAAAGGGTAATAAGGTAAATTTAGCATTTCTATTTTAGTAAACTATATTTAAAAATTAATGAGATAACTAATTTGAAACTTTTTAGGATTTTACATTATCACAACAAAAAAAAATCGTGAATCTCTAAAACCTAATCCAACGTTTTTATTAATCACGTGAATCTCTAAAACCTAATCCAACGTTTTTGTTGATCACGTCGTTCTTCATCTGCATATAGTTCATCACGTTTTTTTGGTCACATTCACAATCTCCATTGCCATGAAAGATCAAGATAAAGAATCTGGAAAAAGTAAAGATCGCGCATCATTTGACGATGTCGAATCATTCAATCCAGCGTCTAATCCATCTGATTATAACCAAGAGCATGAATCAATTGATGCGTCGAATCACCCAATCCAGACTTTCAAGACGATCAATATCATAATCCGGTTAATGCGAATGAAAATAATGTCGATCATTGTTCTTCGATTGTGATGGCTAACAGAGATAATTGATGGTGTCGAATCACCCAACCCAAGCGTCCAAGACAAGTATGATCATGATCCGGTTAATTTACAAATATATTACACTGTTGTAACATATTTTTCTGTTTTATCAATAATGTGTTTTTAAAAATATTTTGTTGCCTTATCGCAACTCAATTCCTTAATTGTTACCAAGATGTAATATAATTTATCCTCATCAGGTTAAAGTATTTAAGAAAATATAACTGTTACATCAGAGTAACAATTTACAGCGACACACAAAGAAAATAAAACTGTTACATCACTGTAACAATATATAGCAACATAGAATTTTTATTTTTCTGAATCATCTTATAATAGTGGTAATTTACAAATAGATTACACAGTTGTAACATATTTTTCTGTTTTATCAATAATGTGTTTTTAAAAGTATATTTTTTTCCTTATTGAATCTCAAGTCCTTAATTGTTACAAAGATGTAATATAATTTATCCTCATCAGGTTAAAGTATTTAAGAAAATATAACTGTTACATCACACTAACAATTTACAGCGACACATAAAGAAAATATAACTATTACATCATTGTAATAATATACAGTGACACGGATGAAGTTCGTCGTCGATGCTTTGAAGCCTAGTTTCTCTTCATCGTCGCTGCTTTTAATGGATACGATCAGAGTTTTTTTTTCTCCAAGATAATCTGGAACAATATTGAGTAGAGAGAAAGAGGGGCATTAAATTTTTGGGTAAACCAAATTACCATAATGCCCATCATTAAATGAAATATGTTATCAGTATTTACAATCTAGCCCCTCCTTAATCTAGACCATTAATTTGGAAATCAATGGTTAAAAAAGGGTTTTTCAGGTTTTCCAGAAAATAAGGGTTTTCCATGGATCCCTACCCTATATATATATATATATATATATATATATATGTGTATATATGTATATGTATATACCTACACATATATGTTAACATAATACAATTGTGTAAATGCATTTTCATTCGGTTATCATCGATTTCTATCATACCAATTTCTAAAACACATATCGTATTATTAAATCGTCACCTTTTATCCATTTACCAACCCGTAAATTACATTGATATACATTTTAGCTACTTAACACATATAGCACACGTATATAATTCAAGTTTGCGGTGTTACAACTCTACCCCCTTAAATAAGGTTTCGTCCTCGAAACCTGGTTTCGTCCTCGAAACCTGCTCAAACTGTGATTTAACTCACAAATGAGATCCTCACCTCTTACCTTCCTTTCCCGGATAAGTCTGGAACCTTTTTCTCATGCATCTAATGCATCCTATGAACCATCTGGTTCCTAGGTTACGATTTTTAGAATTGCAACAACTTTCTATGATAATCTGTCATCTACCTCTATTACCTATAAGGTCAACTATTCTACCCATAAATCTTCTTCAGAATTAGAATGTGAACCGTATTTCTATAACATATACTAATACTTTTAGGCAAGAATTTCTAACGAATAATCTAGATGATGTTTTGGGAGAATACGTCTTCCAAAAATAATGGAACTCTTCCTTTAATCAATCTCATATTATCTAGGTGGTGTCATAACTCTTAGCTATATAGGATAGCTTGATCATGAATCCCATTGGGGTATGCTTCGAAATTCCTCAAGGTTAACATTCACTGCGAAGTTTCTGCTACTCGGATTTAATCTTCTACGTATGTTAAACGTCTATCTACATGCTGTAAGACTTGAACTTTATTTCTGGACACTAATAGTCCCTTATGTGCTCATTAGTAAGTGATACATATTCAGGAATGCTACTGATTCGTTTCCACAGTGGTTCGTAATCTCTACTGCACGGGACTAATTTTAGTGCCACTTCTCATGGTATCTCATGTGTATATAGGATCTATCAACGACGTATTTACCACATCTTTGATATAACTAGAGGTGCAGTACCACTTTATTATTCTAATCGCAACAAAACCTATATATCTATCTTTTACCCTGGTAAACTAGTTTAGACCATCTCATATAATATCTCCGTCTCTTGAGTGAAAAATGCTTTTTGCTGCAACTTCCATTCGGGCCTTATCGGTAAAGATTGTACCGATGCCTGAGTTAATCCGTTCATCACTTCCTTTCATGCTTGCTTCTGATTAGGGTTCCAAAAGGTCTTGACATCTTCTTAGTCAACCTAATGGCATTATGATCCTTGAAAAGTCTTAGGTACTTCGATGGTAACAACTTTTCTAAACCTTTAGGAAGCTAAGATCTCCTAGTGTGTCTTCAGCGGCTTCCGACGTACTTCTGCTTCTAACTCTAAGGGGTCTACTAGGGTTTTTCTTCTGTTGATCGTATGAACCTCCTTTTTGCCAATCTATACAGTTCAAAACCTATGTATAGCGTTCTTTTCTTTCCTTCCAATGCCTCATGCATTTTTCTCTATTCCTCAAGAACTTTAGAACGTCGTTTGTCAGTATGCTTAGCCACGAGTTTCCTGGGTTTGAAGGGGCACTCGTCATTCCAGTTAACATTACTAATAACGTGTAATGATCATTTTGCTTCCATAAATCCATCCTCTTTATAGGCTCACTTTTTATCCTTTAGTTGGTGCTAGTCTGACCTCAAATTAACCTTGGAGAATCGTCTTGCTCTTTGTAGCTGATTGAATGGTTTGTTGATCCTTGGCAAAGGATGTCTGCTTCTAACCGACAACTTCTTTATCTTCTTGCAGCCTACACATATCCTTGGTTTCCGTCCTTTTTTTTGTAAATGCTGGAGTATCCTAAGGCGAGGTACTTAACCTAAAGAAATTTCCTTGCTTCTAATAGATATAACTGGTATGGTGCTTTTACTTCTAGCGTTGTTGCTTCTGGTGTTGTTGCTTCTGATGTTGCTTCTAACGTTGCTTTTGACGTTGCTTCTAGCGTCGAGTTGATTTTGGAACTCCATTTCTTTATCAGACGAGCTGCTCATTGAATCCTTTGGATAATTCATTCGGAGATTGACACGTCATTGGTACGTTCTTCAGCTTCTTGGTTTCACCTCCGAGTCAATGGCATACGTCGAGTATAACTTATCTCTTGACCCTTAAATTTCCACGACTTGATTACATAAGTAATATTTACTACTGAGCCATCACGATCCTTGTATATGAAGTCGAGCCTTCCTCCGGTTAAAGATGATTTGTACGTAGTATTATGCGAGTCAATTAATTCTCAACCCAAAGTTCTAAAAATTATCTAATGTTATCGGGAATAACCTAACAGGCAGTTTACGCAATCATAACATTTCTTCCTAAGGCCATTTCAGTCTAAAAAGGGATATCCTCGTTATAAATGTAAGCAAATATGTATAACCTACGTAATATATTATCGAAGCCCTAGTAACACATATGTGAGCATATTGTCGATGGAAGCATACCTAAAACTACATTGGATGTAACCTCAGATTGTGTGCCTACGATACTGAGAGTCTTAACTCCATTCTTCAGAACTTCATTGGGTCCGGTATTCTTCTTCAACTTAGGATAATTTACTCTTAGGTGTCCTGATTCCCCGCAGCACCTCTTTCGTTCTGGACAGTTACCCGATAAGTGACCCTCCTTCCGACACATATAACAGCCAGAGAGTCCTGCTCGACAATTTCCAAAATGGTTCCTATGACATATGTGACATTTAGGCTTGCCCACACCTCTTTTCATCTTCAACAGTTCCTGAGATTTCATCCTTTTAGGACAATCCGCTCTTTTGTGTCCTAAACTCCAACATTCGAAACATTTCTTCAGCTTCTAGCAGATACAGAAGATGTGATTTTCCTAGTCATAGTTGTGACATTTGTTTAATCTCCACATGTAATCCCTATGATGACGTCTCTTGTACACCTGACATATTGGCTTTCCTTCTTCAGTAGCTTCCTTAGCCTTCTTGTGGCACATGCTTTCATTGTCTTCAAGAATGTCTTCAACCTCGGATCGCTTTCGTTTGCCTTCCGTCGGGAACCTATTTTTGCTAGACGTTTCTTCGAGACAAGGTCCACTTGTGGAGGCTTTATTGGTCGCCTTTAGGAATTGATTAGCAATCGATAATAATGTAACCTTCGATGCTTCTGCTATCTTGGCGGTCTTCTCTTCTTCGCTGAAGGTACTTGTCTCTTCATTATTGCTAACATCTAAATTGGCATCAGACGTTCTATTCACATCATGACTACGATTATCACTACCTCTATTCATCTTCAGATCCTATAATCAGAATAGTCGGACATTTCAGAACTCCTGTGACGTGAAGTCTCCAAATTCTGAATTCATGATAATTAGATAAGTGCACGAGGCTATACAACTATATAGTTATGATGCATTCAAACCCCAGTTATTCTCACCACAATCATCCTTAGTTCCTTTCATTCTTATCAGTAACTCTATAACCGGTCCTTTAAAACTACCTTCCTCTAGACATTCTTACAAGTTACTGACCATGTATCTTAAAGTCCATTAACCTACCCCGCACTTGGCCACAGAACAATTATAACCTACGATATGTTTATTTGGGTAATACCAAATTGCAGTAGCTAATTGCAATTGGGTATTCTTCGCACTTGCATACCTTAAGTCATTCCTCCTATGTTCCTTGTGCAACCTCTTTCCTATGGGCATAACTATCCTGACTGGCATTTTTATTCTCTATCTTACCTTACAAGAGTCCTAGTTTAAGTCTAGATACCGTGCTAGTATCTAAATCTCTTAAACTAAGGCTCTGATACCAATTTGTGACGCCCACTCCCAGACTTGATACCAGGAGAGGTTACACATCGGATTTACTCATGAACACATGGTACAACTGTAACACCCCAAAATTTCATAACTTGAATTATATACGTATGCTATACGTGTTAAGTAGCCAAAACGTATATTGATATGGCTTATTGGTTGATAAATGGGTAAAAGGTAATGATTTGCAAAATGCTATACGTGTTTAATATGATAGATGCATATGATATATGTGTTAGATAGCCAAACATGATGAAACGTATGAAAAATGCATGTTTACCCGTTAACAGGTAATGAATTGATAAAATGTAGGGTTATATGAATAATGCATGTGTTAATAGATAAAATGAAATAAATACGTGATAATTGATATGCATGATATCAACATGAAATACGTGTTTAGGAGTTGATATGATAGTTTTAACTGACAACCTGAGGAAAATACCTTTACGTGATTGTATTATGTTAGATACAAGTGGGTCGACCCGCGCGCTGCCGCGGAGCCGAACCATTTTAAAAAGCCGATTAGCCAAGCCATAGGAGTTGACCAAATGAGGCAATAATAGCAATAAAAAAGCAATTGCACAAATACCTTCGTAGCTATATGGTTATCTTCTTCCAGGAGTATTTTCCTTTTGCCGTTGCTGTTTTCTGCTGCAGCGATGCAGAGTTTTGTTTGATCTTCGCTTCCTGTGGCTGATCAGAAACAGCCTTTAATGATTCCGGTTTAATTGGTTTCAGCCTATACTTATATAATGTTTTGGTAGCTATATGCTTACCTTCTTCCGGACGGGAAGGGTTCCCTTTGTGCGTTGCTGTTTTCTCCCTCAGTGAAATCTTGCAAATAGCTTGGCTATTCTTCGATATCCAGATCCACCAACAAAAGAAGGATAAGAAAATTAAAGGAGTGCAGTTTATGTAAGAAAAAAATCACAAAGAATACTATAAGCACTGCATAGTGAATACTATCACAATAAGAATTGGGTTGCAAAAATATAACTCCATGACCAATTGCTGCAGCAACGCAGGTTACACACGGCGAATTAATGTTGTACAGGTTACATCTATTTGAAACAGTAGCAACATAATCGAAGTGGCATTATGTAAATAGATGGTAAGCCTGGTCGAGAAAGAAGCAGCCTAAAATTCAAATTGTTTCTTCACAAATATTATTACATACCGCATAAGCATATATAGAGGCATCATTGTTGAAGCTGCTGCAAGGTATGGGTACATTGCATCTTGACATTGCCTGTACAAAATAAATCAAACAAAAATTTTCATATATATATATATATATATATATATATATATATATGAACACTCTTGCACATCATCTGACAATTATAGCAAATTTAGAATGGTTTCTCATATCTTGAATTATTTTTGAGCTTGTAAATTTTATAAAAATAAAATCTAGTAGTATGTTGCTTATAATGGATTTAAAAAGCTTTTCGCATAAAAGATACACTTTTAGAATTTCAATCCATTTGGTTACGACTAAACCCTGAAGAATAGATGAATGCATTCGGGACTGCGTAGAAGAATGTGACCCACTGTAGGACACATGACTTAATGAACACCCATGAACATCAGAAGTAGAGATATTAGCCTTTCATTTTTGAACCTCTAAAAAAGATAAGACAAACTGTAAGCGATGTAACTTAAAACCCAACCAAGTACTTAAACAGAAAATATAAAGTCTATCAGGATTAAAGAAAACATGAAATGTAACTTTTACCAAACCTATGTAACCGGAGAGACCAGCATAATATAGCAAAAGCAAAATTGAAATATAACCTGCACCAAAAATGAATTCTTTTACACTCTGAATACACAGATGTTTAAATCATGTGTAGAAAGCAAATGTAACTTCTTGAGTACGATGACCAAATCTTTAAAATCAAGAATACAACTCAAATTCAACCCAAAACAAACATACACCTCATTTAAACATATATTAGTGCGACACATATAAATGATCCCAAAATAAGACAATTAGAATCGTATACAATTCTTATGATGATTTAGAATCCAAATCATACCAATTGAAGCATCATATATAGAAAATAGATGTGTTCAAGTCTTCAAGAAGTAAATAGACATCCAATTCTATACTTAATAGCAAAAGAGTGTCTAATATATAGATTGACTAATCACAGACAAACAACTATAAAAACTCCTTCAGAGCAAAGGCATGCCTCGATTTCAAATGCATAGTCAAACTTTTAAATATTTGTGGCCTAGATTCAACAACCTAAAGTTTAACTTTTAAAGTCCAAATAACCCCTTTAAACTTCTGTCATTCAAGTCAACAAAAGTTTTCCAATAAGCTAAAAAATAAGATGCAACCTATATGCATAACAATTAACATTTAAACAAAAACATAAATAATTAGTTACTACTTTACTGATTGCCTCTTTTACAAAGTTCAAATTTGGACTTTACTTGCAAATGATCTTCACACGAAGCAACTATTATAACTTATTGATAACTACATACTAAAAAGAGAATCATGTCATAAATTACAATCTTTGCATATATATAACACCATTATAACCTATTAATATCACTGTCCCTCTTAACTCAACAATAATCAGATTCTACAAAATAAGAATAAACTACTACTTGTATTATTAAACTCTATAATCATTTGCATAAAATATATCAAATTCCTGTATAAACATCAAAACTGTTACTCTTCATGTGATGCATAAAATTTATCAAATTCCTCTATATTAACCTTGGAACATGAAACCTAAGTAGCAGATAATAATAGATAATATATAAGCAGCCATTATATAGGTGGTAATTGAGGTTAGCTTAGGCCTTAGGGACCATCGACATGAAAAGTCAGCATGGAGATGACACTATGCATCTACTATTTTTTTTTAAGTTCTTTAACTTTTTACCCAATTCCACTTCTGTACTTTTCAAATATGGTGATTAGAAAAGCTTGAAAATATATTAGTTATATAAAGGGACATGTCAATAATTTTACACACCCTAACTCAAAATAGAAGAATGGTTGTAAATATACCAGTTATATAAAGGGACATGTTAAGTTTTGGTCATTATAACCAACATATCCTAGACTCGGTGTGCAGAAATAGGACGTAACTGTGTATTCCGGCTCTTATACCAGGTGGCGTTATTTAAAAAAGTACCTGACTGCGCATAACAGATCTGAACTGTGCCTCTTCTCGAACTGATTGTCATGGAACATCTGCCGGACTTTGTCAATGTCGGCGAGTTCCTCAATAACAATTTTATCCTTAGCACAAAAAAAAAACGAACATACTAACGAATAAAAAATGATGGAAAACAACATGAAAATGATATCATAAACAACAAATTAACTTACAAAGAGACTTAGAAGAGACCTGCATAAGAGAAAGAAGGGGAGTCAAACAAAATAAGAATACAAATGCATAAGAACATATACTACAGTGAAGGCTTTGACACATATAATTTTCTATTAGATGTATCAGGAGACCAAATAATAATCTGAAAAGGATCTCAATTTCAATTAACAAAGATACCTAAACAGTAGATCACTTCGAATTGTGTATACCCTTTAACCTGCAAGCCAACAACAGGAGAAAATCTCCATTCCGAATTAGAATCAAACCCTAACGATTCAGTATACAACTTACACACAATCAATAGGAACCATTCGAAATCGCGACATTAGGTCGCCGGAAATCAAGAGGGAAGGCTCGAATTTGCCGGCGGAGTCAAAAGAACCACAACCGCTGTTGCTGGCTTGCCGGAACACGGCAACACCGCCGCTGGCTCGCCAGAACACGGCAACGCCGCTGCTGTTTTCTCTACAAAACCCTAACTGAAAAATTACCTGCTACTTTGATCACTCAAAGAGTTTGAAAAGCAATTACATCCAACCGAAGTTAAAGAACATAAAAGCAATTCTAGAATCAAAGATCGGGAAAGAATAAGACTCGGTACGTACCTTCAAAAAACTACATTCACAAAAAGGACGAACAGGGCTACGATCGTCCTCCGCCATGACTCTTCCGTCACCACCACCAACCCAAAAAAACCGATGGAGAAGATCGTAGAAAAGATGCGGCTGTCTATAAACCACCATCGCCGGTGGCCTTGGCGATGTTCGAGAGAGAGAGAGAGAGAGAGAGAGAGAGAGAGACCAGGTCTTCTATGCAAATGGGATTGATAGAGAGCAGTAAATAGTGATGCAGGGATTGAAAGGGAGAAAGCGTGTGCGTGTAGTGATGGGAGAGAGGTGTGGTAGGTCGATATTCTGATCAGGTATGGCACCCCTCTTTCTTCCATAACACGCCTATTCCTTATCTTCTAATTACAATTGTGCCATGACACACAATACCCTCAAAGTTTCACTAAATTACAACCATGCCACATTTCACTGTTGATGAACAGGGAAGGTGCAATAGGTGTTTGTACAATGAGCTTGGAGAAGTGGTACCATGTGTTGTTATTTGTATATATAGGGTAATATGTGTAAGTATATACATATATATTCTAATGGCTTAAATACATGTGAAATATTCATTTGATGAATATATATATGGGAATACGTGTTAGAATAGTTAAGCGTGTGAAAAATAAATAAGAACATATTCCTTTTGTTAAACGAATTGTTGGAAAATAAATAAATACGTAACGTATATGAGTAGTATACGTGTTTATATATATTATACTCGTCCTGAGGCTTAGGAGTTATTATAAATGTATCCTAAGATGATTTGGAACATAAAATGATAAGTATATGAAAGTAGAGGGATTAAAATGTAAGTCAGTGAAAAGTATATATAAATATAAAAATATATATACGTATGTATATAAACATTATCGAACGTATCTTGAGCCCAAAAAATATTAGAAATATGTCCCATAATGTTTTGATGCATAAAATGATAAGAGGGTAAAAGTTCAAGGGCTAATTATGCATAAAACACAACAAAAAGGGCTGAAAGTGTAAAACTCAAATCTGATCGGAAAAGGGAGTCTCAAGTACTGCGAGTCGCACCCCATTCCCTTTTCGAGGTCCGCGAATACCGCGTCTGCACAAAATTTTGATTTGGTCCATTTTTAGCCACGTTTGCTTACTTGTTCTCCAATTTTTGGCTCATACTCGTCAGTTTTGAGAGGATTATTACCATGGGCACCTGGAGGGTGTTAAGACGTTTTCAACAAGTATAAATAGGCCTCCTAACATCACATATTCATCACAAAATCATCAAAATACACTCTTAAAAACCCTTATACGAACCAGAAAGTTACAAGGACGGGAACGACCGACTACTCTAGGTACAGGCATGAAGATCATTTTGTCAACCATTGTCCAAACCAGAAGAAGCGTTAGGAGTATGGAAGTCCGGAATAGGCCAAGAAGAACTTACGTCCCAGGAGATGATTTACGTCAAAAAATGGCAGGAAGAATCCACATGAGGGTTGGACGAACTACACGCAGAAGAATTCTAACCTAGGATAGGAGATGCTTTGTCAAGGATCCCGTAGTCAAGCTACCTTAGACAACTTAGGATTACGTCTTCCTTAGGACATATGCAAACTATCAAGCTAGATGATCTCAAGACGAATGACGATATGCGAACGAGCCTGACGATTCGAAATTACAGCAATAAGAGGTTATACATCAGAGATCTAACATTGGTTTATTAGATAAGTAATAGATATTAGGACATTCAGTATGAAGACAGACGTTTGACATACGAAAAGGTGGAGCTAAGCATGAGAAATTTCACGAAGACGCGTTTCCTAAGGAATTGGCAGAATTATCCATCCTAGAAGATCGTAGCAGTTTTGAAGAAATTCCATAAGCAGATAAGTTAGAATAAGAAGGAAGCTCGGAACAAGATAGTTCAAACGTCTAGAACTCGATAGATACACTGGTAAGTTTCGTATTAGCCTAGGAAATAAAAAGGGCGAGGTGAGAGATTTCCATCTTGAGTTGATTACGGGTTAAAACAGGTTTCGAGGACGAAACCTTGTTTAAGGGGGGTAGAGTTGTAACATCCCAAAATTTCATAAATCGGTAAATACGTGACTATATATATATACATATACTAGAAAGATGTGGTTATACGTGTTTAAAATAACATGTTATATGTGTTTATATGTGAATATATGTGAAATATATGTGGTGATAATCCAAATAGATAAATACGTAATGCATACGTATCTAAAAGATAACACGGTGAAATATCGATAAAATAAATGAAAACGTGTGTAAACTATAAATATACGTATTTATAATCATCAAGATAAAGTATTAATGTATATGTATTTATTATAGGTTTAGTAAATACATTCGTATGTGAAAAATGCACAAATAATAGTTAATGAGAAAGAAAATGGATAAATATATAATATTTATACATAAATACGTAATTATAATCCTTGTTATACGTAACGGAACTTTCAAGAATGTTAGAAACATGTTTAGGAATGTTTTAGGACATGAAATAATAACTACATTAAAAGATAAGGGGCTAATATGCATTAAATAGAAGTTGGAGGGTTAAAAGTGTAATTGTATATAAAGATATAAACGTGTGTATATATATATATAGGGCAAAGTTCAATGGAAAACCAATTCTTAGATGGAAAACTGGAAAACCATCTTTAATGAAAGGCATGCATGTAATTTTACACTTATTTTTTTTACCAGCGAGTTTTTTTTCTTAAACAAACTAGGGCATCGACTAAAGCCCCTTTCTTCTCCCTCAAGAACAACCTACGTGATTCAAGCGATCTCTCAAATCACATCTCTACGACTCAATCGATCTCTCAATCGCATCTCTCGATCGTCGATTCAATCACGCTGAGCTCGTATCAGGTAATCGATGTTGTGACAACCGGCAATTTCCCAGGTTAACCCCGTTAATAACTTGTGTTATCTTCAGTAAACGTCCGTTACATCAATTAACTAGAATCGTTACACGAACATTGCACATGAGTCTAGACGTCGGTTAACTTACTTGAATAATTATATTTTATGATTTTATGTAAATCATATTTTATGGTTTCATGAAAACGTTTTGTCATTTTATGTGACAAATATATCTATGATTTTATGTGGTATATAGGTATATATCTATACACATTATATTTCATGATTTTTTGTGACGACGTGTTACATAAATTTCACGAAGCGTTTGATGTGTGTGAAAGTGTCTATAAAAATATGGTCTTACACTATCAGGTTTTAAATTTATAAAAATGGTTATCCACCTAGGGACTACACACACACGTAGGCAAGTATACCTGCCATGTATAGTATAGTGTTGGTAAATACCGGGTTGTCGAACCTCAAGGACTCATTTTATGCAAAACAGTCGGTCTTTAGTTAAGCCAATTTATTTTTTTGTATTTTGAAAAGATGAATTTGAAATGTGGATGGTTTTAAGAGAACAGATTGAAGATTGGGTTTGTTTAATTCAATAGCGTAAAAGGATCGCTTAGGCAATGACTCCCCCACCCAAGTTTAATTGATTGTATCGGTTTTGTGCATACGCCTTGTCGCTCATGTGAATTGGGTTCCTAAGACAAGGCGACCTAATTCCTATGGATTGGTTCACTATTAGGGTTATAGACAGGCCCTAAATGGTTACTAATGGTCCATGGTGAAGTGTAGACAAGTTAGTTATGGATTTGAAATGCCCTAGGCCAAGTCCCGAGTTATCGGTGACTCAACTCACAACTGGTCGAAGGATTAGGGTATGGATGATCCTGACGTTTCTAGGGTTGTGAAGCGGTTAAGTTCCATGGATCAATTGACCCAGTAGGTCCTAGACACGACTAAGTAAGGGCAGACCCGACCTATCGGTGACTACTTGGTTTACTTGACAATGTCGAGGGTGGCTACTGACAGAGGGTGGGTAATTTCTCACTCAGCCCTAAGGGTTGGACTCCTGATTGGTGACTAGGGTTCTTAACGATCGTGACTATTGCTAGTTCACGGGTATGCCACAGATTCTGTGGTTCGGCTATACAATAGGATTCCTGATCGGTCGGTGCTCTGCGACCTAACGATGAGGGTCCCACAAGGCTAAGAAGTATCCAAGAACAATCAAGAACACAAATGTCATCAATTGAAACAAAGAAACAAAACTATTATTTCAAACCATAATCGAATGTAGAAACCGACACAATTACAAGATTAAACCATGGTTGGGCTCGTCTATGCCTAAACGATTCGATTGGTTTAGCCAACTATGGTGAAATACGAACAAATGTTCATCAAAGGAAAAACAAAATTCATATTAAACCAAATGCTTACAAGATTGAGTTCAAACACGTTCTCGATGCTCAAAAGCTTCAAAATCATTACTTCAGCGCCTCGGGATCACTCCAAGCCTTCAAAGCTGCTTCTTGGTCGAAAAATGGGATGCTCTAAACGTCTGGAATGGCTTGGTATATATAGGGGTCAAATTCTAGGGTTTTCTGAACGTTTTCAAAAACTTCAAGTCGGTTCACGGCCGTGACAGTGCCTCTCACGGCCTGGGCAGGCCGTGACGTGTCTTCTGAGTCCATTCTGATGTCGGTCACGGCCTGCAGGGGGTTACCTGGGTGTCGGTCACGGCTTGTAGGCCGTGACAAGGGGTCTCACGGCCTTGACAAGGCTGTCATGGCCATGACAGGGTCTTCATGGCTTGGCTTCAGTGCTCACAGCTTGGACAGGGTGTGACAGGGGTCCTCACGGCCTAGGCCAGACCATGACAGAGGGTCTCACGGCCTGCAAGCCGTGAGGTTTTCCATCTTCTTAAATTTTTCCGTTTCTTTCCTCGTTTTTCGCACCAAGCTCGATTTTTCCTACAAACTCATGATATTTATCAGAATTTTATATATTTTAACATTTTCAACCTTAATTCGCTAATTTCGACCCCAAAACCCGTTATCATTTCGTGTCCAAAACCACACACATCAGCGTTTCTATATTTTCATAGGAATTTAAAATGTATAGTTATTGAGTTATAACTATGATTTTATGCGAAGCATATATAGATTATTTTTTTATAAAATTTCGTTCTTTAAACATGTTCTGACACACACTCGAGTATTCACCGTCAAGTTATCTTCGTTAGCTTATAAACAAATTCTAAACTTGGAGGATTAACCTTGCCATTTCTGAAACTTGGTAGCTCATGTTGTAAGTGCATAAGGGCCTTTCTTGCCAATAGGGTAACCTCAATTTCAAAATTTAAGGAAACTGTTTCAAGCATCGTTCTTTTTTTCCATAACCGACCTCGATCGTGAATACTCACTTCAAGTTGCAATCAATACCGATCAGTTACGAGTGTTCTGAGGTCGCGATTCAGGTTCGGTTTCTATTTCGGCTTCAAAAACTCACATTTTCTCGATTCCGATTCAAGGTAACCATTCCCTTTGTTAATCGCACGTATTGCTTCATTTTATTTATGGTTTCTCGATTTTCTGGTGACCGGAATAAAACTCTGGCCACCGGAGTTTTGGGGAAGAAAGGGATGGCGGGTTGGAAAGGGTTATGTATTTAACTGATCGACTCTAAACATCAACGCACATGTAGCGCAATTGGCCAGTCCCTCGCATTGGTTCTGAGAGGTCGCCGGTTCAAAACCGGACTACCTCAAAATTTTCAGGTTTTTGTTCATGATTATCCTAAGACCCCATCTATGGTCGCTGTTCCTAGTTAAAACTATTTCTGATCGAATTTAAAACCAAAAACAGGTCCAGCCCTGTTGGTTGTGGCGCTGCATTGCCGACCAGAGGTCACAGGATCAAACCTGGTGACCTCCGGTTCCTTTGTTTTTTTTTTAATTTTTATCTTTATTCTTTTATCTATGGACTTGTATGACTTAAAACCTATCACCAATCGTTTCCCATGTTATTTTGGACTCGTAGAAACCCCCGTAAACATCGTTGCCTTCGTTTTCTCTTGTCATTTTTTATATAATTTGATTATTATATATAAAGATATTGATTACTTGATAATAAAACTTCAACGAATACCTATTTGAGAAAATATATAAATGAACGTATTTGGAAATATAAAACGAATGTTTTATCAATTCCTATATTTATGAAACAAAAAATATATATATGTATATATATATATATACATATCTACATATTTATAAATATCTCTATCTACATACATAAATATGCATTTCGACTACCCCGTTCTTGTAAAAGATGACATTTATCTTTTATTCGCTCTTGGGTAAACTTTTATCCTTTCGACGTGTCATCAACTTGATTCGTGAGTAAACCGATTCTTGTCTAAATGATCTTCTCCGACTTATTTCGTGACAAACGATTTTTATCCCGTTTTTGAAATAAATCACCTACGTCACATATGGAATTACTTGTCAATTTAAACCGTCGTCTAGGCTATGTTACGCATGTTCGAACATACACTTACGTATGTAAATTCGTTAGTTGCTCGGTAAACTACGCAAGAATCGAAGTCTTACCAAATTGTAGCAGCGCACCCTAAGGTGAGTTACACGCCATTTTACGTTACGTCCGGTTTTGGACGATAACACACGCAAACACGTTACACCCGGGTTAGGGTAATAACACAACAACGTTTATGTATGATTAAAGTAGAAATCCAGTATATATCACATGTTCACGTAAAATGCTTTATCTTTCAAGTCCTTACTTTATCGAACCGTTAATAGCATATAGCGAGGGGATATTGGGTAGTACTACTGGGGTCTGACAAACCCCACTCAGCGGGCATGAGATGCACCACCTGACTAGCGGTCGGACTGAGGACAATGTCCAGCCTAACTTACCGTGATCGAGTAGACACGGGGAAGGCAAACCACGTAAGGATTATTCCTACAACTAATTGGTCAGCTTCGGTTGCGAACGTTTTAGTGACATGAACTTAGGCTCCCTACCTACGATATGGATTGTATTCGTAATATACATGCTTACATACGAATAAAGACTGTTGTATTCGTACTGCGTATTTATTGCTTATGTGAACTCACCAACATTAGTTGACACATGCTTCTTGTGCATGCTTTGCAGGACGCTAGGAGTATTGATTTTGGGCATGTACGTTGGCTAAAACCTTTCATGTTGGGAATTTGTCTTTAACCTTTTTCGAACTTAGATTTAAACTGTTTGTTTACTTAATGGGCGCTTGTTTTGCCTGACATTACTTTAATATGCTTCCGCTGGATTTTCAAACTCCGGTTTTGGATATTTTCCACTTTGGAAATATATTTACATTTTTAACCCTTAACTTATGTTTGATGTAACTAATGACTCGGGTCTTGGTCTGGTTCACACCCCACACGGTAAAACTCCGTTAGTGGAAATTGAGGTGTGACAGATTGGTATCAGGGCCCTTGGTTGCAGAGAACTAGAATTTTCAAAAAAATTCTAAACTGTAACTGTTTTTGAACATTAGTTACAACAATTCCCAAAAACATTTTCTTTTCACGTGCCAAAAATTGATTACTCACATTAGGTTGTTTTTCTTTTGTTTGTGTCTGTCTGGGTTCTGACAGTATGGCACCACATGACAACATGAGGGGTAAGGGAAAGAAAATTGCTAACGAACAGTCATCATCCTCCAACCAACAAGGCCGCGAGCCTGAGCATCCCGAGTACACGAAAATGGACTTCCTTCGGGATCAGCACATACTTCCTGATAGGTATGCACCAGACGATTATAGCTGGTTGAATCCGACAACATATCGGTTGCTTGATATGTTTCATGTGTCGGACAGGGTTAACCTACCCTTTGATTTGAAGCATGTCATTTCGGGACTGATAGCAGCCTATGACAACACTCTTGGAGACACCAGACAAAATTCCATCCACAATCGCACAAGCAATAGAGAAATCGAGCAATTGCGATCTGATCAGAGGGAGCGGGATACCTACCACTACAACTTGTCTCAAGGGGTAATGGGTATCCGTGACAGGGTCACCAAGCTTGAGTCGCGACCCAATCAGGCAGATTTGGAGCATAGACTGCATCAAGCATAACATCAGATTTCCGAACTCCAACATTCCAATGCAGCACTCCAACATTCCAACGCGGCACTAGCAGCACAGGTCGCCGCCCTCCAAGCTCAAATGGCAGCCCTGCATATTCAAGGTGCTCCTGTTCAGGAAGAAGAGGAGGAACCCTTCGAGGAAGAACCTTTTGAAGAGGATCCTCAAGAGGACACGGAGGAAGAACCAGATGTTATCTATCCTTGATCTAATCTGTCTTCTTTTCATTTATTTTGTTACTTCAAATAAAATTGACTGGGTGTTTATATTATTTTGAATGTTTCAAATACTGAGATGCATTATGGTTGGATGTTAAATTTTGTAATGGATATTACATCTTTGTTTTTCCAATGTGTTCCTAAAAATTATTTCGTGTGATGGATGGATGCATGAATAATTGTTTAGTGCTTAATGAAATTGATATTGGATATATTAATATTATTTTTTTTGGTTGTATGCGTTCTAACGTATATAATGAAATTAATATTGGGTATTTTAATCATTGGAATGATTTGCATGGAAACAGAATCATGGCTGAACACCTCACAGCAGCTCTAGATCCAGGCTTTGATAAACGAAAACGTTACGGCAGCACTCGTTGCGGCTCAAGCACAAGGAAACAATAACGGTGGTAAGCAAAAACAGATGAAAAATTGACTACATTTTTTTTTCTCACCCTAAAAAATTATTCTATAAAATAATTTTATGAAACAAACCCAGGCCCAGCTCAGTGCACCTTCAAAACTTACATGGATTGTAAGCCGCTCACATTCAAGGGTGATGAATGATCCGTGGGTCTGCTGCGATGGCTCGAGAAATCAGAGAAGGTATTCTCAATGTGTAACTACCCAGTTGCGAGTTGGGTCAATTTCGCAACCGCTACACTCGAGGGAGCTGCCCTCACATGGTGGAACGCACAAATCCAAATGTTAGGGCTCGACGCAGCGAATGCTATGACTTGGCAGGAATTCAAGGATGCCATCATGGAGCAGTACTGTCCTCGTGATCATGTTAAAAGGTTGGAAGGTGAGTTCTAGAATTTGAAAATGATAGGTTCTGAGGTTGAAGAGTACACCGCTCGCTACCACGAGTACGCGGTGCTATGTCCTACGATGGTTGATGCTGATTTCAAAAGGAATGAAAGGTACGTGGATGGGTTAGCTCCACAAATCAAGGGGATGGTTACTGCTCAAACCCTGCAAATGTGCAGAATGCTATCAGGTTGGCCAATAAGTTGACTGACCAGGCCATAGAGCAGGGAACTTTGCCACCCAGGAAGGTCCCCAAGATTGCCCTAGATGGGAAAAGAAAGAGAGATAATGACTCTAGTAACAACAACAATGGTGGGAACAACAATGGAAGGTCCTCCACTCACAATCAAAACAAGAGGTACAACAACTCCAGGGGTGACTATAATAACAGTAACACCAACAGCGGGGGCGGTAATCAGAACCGCCAAGGTGGTAGTAATCAGAATCACAATGGGTATAAGGTACGAGCACCGTTCTGCAATCGATGCAACTAACACCACAATGGGGTATGCAAGAAGCTCACTTGTGAGCGTTCTGGTAAAGGGGGCCATGAGGCTAAGAATTGTTGGGGAGAACTACAAAACCGTCCCAATCAAAATTAGAATCAGAATCAGAATCAGAATCAGAACCAGAGGCAGAATAATGAAGGCCCTAGGGGGTGTTATGAATGTGGAAAGCCAGGACACTTGAAGAGGGATTGCCCGCAGCTCCGAAGGAATAATAATAACAATGCTGGTAACAACAACAATCACCGTAACAACAATAACAACAGTGGTGATGGTGGTAGAAACGGTGGAGATGGCGCCAAAGGGCGAGCTTTCGTTATAGGTTCAGGTGAGGCAAGAAACGATGCCAACGTCATTACCGGTAAGTTCTTTCTAAACAACTACTTCGCAAATGTCTTATTTGATACGGGTGCTGAGAAAAGTTTTATCTCGACTAAGTTCTGTAAGTTGATTAAGGTTACCCAAACTCCACTAAAATCTAGGTACACGGTTGAATTAGCAAATGGTAAGCTTCTTGACACCACTCACTTGGTTGAAAACTACACATTAGAACTATCTGGTCATAAACTAAGTATAGACCTTATGCCTTTTACCATCGGTAGTTTCGACGTGATAGTGGGCATGGATCGGCTATCCATGTAAGGATCGAATCAACCTTCACGCGATATCAAAGTCTATAATCACTGTGCGGAATCCAGTGATTATAGGTGATTCAAGTCTAATCGAAAGATAATATGAATATGCAATAAAGAACACGATAAGAACACAAACCAGATGAAGAAAACACTTTACTAACCACCTTGATTGCAACACAAGAATCGAAATTCTCTTAGGAGAATTTCGTAAACACCAAAGTTGAAAGAACACCAAAAACAGCAACCTCATAATGAGGGGAGGGCTTCCCTTATATAGGGATTCTCCATCTTGGAGAACAAGCAAAGATAAAAACCCTAAATAACACCTAATTCCCGTATTTGACTTTCCAGGCCCACTAAAACCCATCTAAACTCTTTTAAACTGAGCCCAAACCCATCTAAAATGGCCCAATAACCCAATACATTAATAAACCAACTATTTTTCACCTATTCTAACACATATGCCTTCAAAATAGTCCGCCAATAGGTGATTTAATACACAAGCCACAAATTATTCCCTTACAATCTTCCCCTTGGCTTGTGATATTAAATGTCTTCAACTTTCACTCTTTACCTTGGCATGAGCATGGGTTGATGAAGATTCTTTATAGTTAACAATCTTTATTGAGCAGCAACGGGAATGATTAATGACTTTTCTCTTTATCAGCAACAGCTTAAACTTCTTGAAATGAACAAGTAATGAGAGGAGGATTCTCAACTACTTGGTCCTTCTTGAAAGAAACTTTGGTTCTCGCTGGATCAACTGTAACTGTCTTGACTTTTCTTGACATTCTTGATGTAGCTTCCCCTAAACACTTGAATGGTGTCTTTTGAATCTTTGGAAGCTTCATTTGAACAACCAACAAACTTCCCCTGAGCATAAGGTAAGTCATTTTCCGGCTGGCTCTTCAACTTGATCAGCAACAACAATGCATTGATCATCTGAGTCCTTGAATTTTCTTTTCCATGACATTTCATTTGCATTTAACCTGCCATACATGGAACAAACACAAACACTAACCAGCATATGATGCCTGGTTACTGGGTTAGCAGGAGAACAACATTCTTTAACACAAACCCTAACATTGATTACGGGTTTCCTTTAACTACTTCCCCTGAACCCGAAAACTCCTCACATTATCTCCCCCTGAGATTCTGGAGGGGTGATACCTTCTTGCATAAAACCCATAAAAACTTATTAAAACCTTTAAATTAACCTGGCCATGGTTGCAAAAATAAACAATAAAAACTTAAGATAATACAAAAGAAAAATAAAAATAAAAACAAACATACCAAATTACTAAACAAGAAGGTTTCTATGGGATCAAACCTTATGAATCTGACTGAGGAACCCTTTTCAGCTCTGTTACTCGAACACGTCCAGGTGATTGCCAATATACTGATCCACTTTAAACTCAAACCCTTTTCTTTATCAGGTTGTTTGTCACTTTATTATCTTTTATTGTGTATTAATTATGAACAGCAAGTGGGTTTCAACAAATCCTAGGTACATGTTATTACAAACTATCAAGCATATAAATTCCCTACCACATATTTTCACAACCTGAACCAGAAGTATGAAACTAAGCTCGAGACTTGGTTGAGAAGAGAAAGAGAAGATCAAATAGATTTTTTGGGTATAATATACAAAGTCAACTGAATTTTTGAAACATTTTTAATAATGCTCTCATCAGTGACAAAGGCTGAGGGTTTTGGACTCTTGAGGGTCTCTTTTGATGTGCTCTTTGGCATCTTTTGGGTGTATATTATTATTATTTTTTTTCGTATATATATATTTTTGGTGATCTAGAAGCACATATGTATGGACAACTCCAGGTCATTGCTCACGCAAAGCAGAGGAGAGCCTTACATACACGCGAAGCATCCCCTGGTCATTGCTCACGCAAAGCAGAGGGGACACCGACTTTTTTGAGCTCAATTTCACACTCTTGGAGACAAGCGTGTGTATCGGGAACTTAAACATGCAGTCAAATAGAAATGCAATTAACCTAAGTGCTGATACCCAACAAACTGCCATACGTTATCTTTAAATGTGTAACACATACCTTTTCAGATTTAAGAGCCGAGCCTACCAGCATATCACCATGGATCATGTCTTTCACATCTGCCTTACGCGTGTCAGCCATCTTCAAAACGGAAATTTATTTCACTTCCCACCTTCTCAGGCAAACAAACAAAAGATTAAAAATTAAAAAGCACAAATTTTTGAGGGGTCCACAATTTCATCTTTTCTATTCTTCCCCTTGCTTTTTGATTTTTAATAACAACACACACCTTTCTTTCTTTTTTTTTTAAACACACTAACACACTATAAGACAAACTTGGCCAAGCTAACCTTCAAAGTTTATCATTTGAGATTTTTTTCAGAAATGAGTTTTGTTTTATGCAGAACCATACTTCTCATCAGATTTGCCAAGAAACAAACAATTAAGACAGTACCTTGCTGATTTTGCTAGATTTACCTCTTACCAGAAGAACATCCCTACAAATGAGAATCTGCATGTCATGTAGTTGAGAGATGCCTTCTATCCTGTGCCTGGAACAATCACTTTCAAAAACAAATAAGTTAATGGAAGTCCTCCTTGACTGTTCCTGCACAAGGTGAGAGATTAGTTAACCATAAGTACCCAGGCCATTGTTGTTCTGGGTATACCTGCAGAGTCATTGAAAGTTATTTCTTTTAAACACATTCTCTTTGAAAGATTGATACTTGGGGTTGTGGGTGCCTTTGATTTGGGTTTCTTGGTGTTGTTTTTGGTGGACTTTGGTGTGGGCTTTGTGGGTTCATTAGAATTCACACGACCATCATTGGAAATGACATTCGTGGGCTGATTGTTTTCTTTCCCTTTACCCTGTAGCCTTTTAGGTGGAATTTGATAAATGTTTGATTTATCATTTTTAACTTCATCAAATTGTTTGGAGTGCTTCTTATACACCCCTTTAGGTAGGTAACACTGATTTACCACCTTTTTCACATTCCACCTCTCTTGATTATTCTCAGAAAGACCACCATGTTTGGGAACCCAAATAGGTTTTAAAGCAACAACTGATTTGTTAACAGAATCATTCAATTTATGACTTTTGAAATCAGTTTTGGTTGGATGTTGAGGTGACTTAGGCTTTTGGTTAACTTTCTGTACCTTTGGTTGCAGGGGTACAGACTTCTGCACCTTAGGGATTGAAGGTGCAGGCTTTTTGGTCACCTTGTGTACCTTTGGTTGTGAAGGTACATGTCTCTGCACCTTAGGGTGTGAAGGTGCAGATTCTTTGGTCACTTTAGATACCTTTGGGCCTGTAGGTACCTTTGGCTGAGAATTTACCTTTCTGTGGGCAGGTTTTTGGTTTGTGCCACCATATGATTGCCCTTGGAAGTTTTGAAAATGAGCTTTAGGGTAGTAGGGTTCATATGGCCTATATAAGCAATTCCTTGCCACATGTCCAGGATTCCCACACATATGGCAGGACTGCTTCTTTGGGTATGCGGGAGCTTGGGAATATTTCTTCCCTGTGGATACCCAAGATGGTTTGGAATTTTTGTGGATCCACACAACTTTGCCATTGGGCCTAGTTGTTAGCACATACTCCCGCTGTACTGGCACAAATTGGTCATACACAGAATTTACCTCAGGATATGGGATAAAGTCATGTGGTCTGGCCTCCTGCACATTCTGCACATTACTAGCATTATCACAAACATTAGCACACACATTCAAACAATCATTCAAACCAACCAAATTGGGATCAGTAGGCTTAGGATCAGCAACCTGTGGTCCCTTATCCTTTCTCAAAATCCTGACTTTCCTCAAAGGTTTGGAAAGTTTAGGATCACAAACACCGAAATTAAAAGTACCACAAACAGAAGTTTTGTCAAAAACATCAGACTTAGCAAAGCTCAATTCAGACTCAGATTTATTTGACGCAAAAATTTCAGTTTTGACGTCAGGAAACTTTTGACTCTCAATGCCAACACTTTCCCCCTTTGAACCTGCTTCTTTGTTTTCTGTATCTGCACAAGAAGTAATAGGGTTAGAAACAGGAGCAGTAATTTTAATAGGACATTCCGAAAGTCTTTTGTCAATGTCAACTAAAGAATCTATTGTTCCCTTTGATGGTGTATGTTCAGAAATCATTTCATGCATGTGGGGCATGGACACAGTGTGAGTTGATGTCTCTTCCTTTATATCATCCCCAAAACCTAGACCTGAATTTTGTTGAACATACTTCATCCTAACATCAGAGTTATAGAAAAGAGATCTTGCTTCCAGCATTTTTGATTGAATCTTATTATTAGCGTCTATCTTACTTTGAGATTTAGCAAGTTGATCTCTCAATTCTTCTACCTCTTTTGTTAGTTTTTCAACTTTTGTATTAGCAACTCTTAGCAAGACTCTAGTGTCACTCAATTGATTGTCAAGGTTTGTCACATCAAGCTTAGCTGCTTCATACTTTTCCCTATTCACTTTAGCCATATCTTTGAAATTATTTGATTCTCTGGTGGCGCGTTCACAGTTTAGGGATTCATAATAAAATTTGGATTCATATTCTTTGTAAGCCTTGTACACATCTTGACAGTGAGAGCTAGAGCAAGTGCATACCTCTTTCTTACCTGTATTGGTTTCGGTGGTACCTTGTAGAATGGGTGCCATGAACTTCTTTGGATGAGTCTCTAACGCAAATTCGGACCGGAAAGTCTTGACCGGATCGAAAAGTGAAAGCTGGAGGGTTGGATAGAAAAGTGTGATGTTTGGATAGAAAAGTCAAGTTTTGGATCGAAAAGTGGACTTTTTGATCGAAAAGAGGACTTTTTGATCGAAAAATGGACTTTTTGATCGAAAAGTGTGGCTGATCGAAAAGCTGGTAGGAAAGCTGCTTGGCTGATCGAAAAGCTGTCTTGGCTGATCGAAAAGCTGTTTGGCTGATCGAAAAGCTGTCTTGGCTGATCGAAAAGCTGTTTGGCTGATCGAAAAGCTGTCTTGGCAGATCGAAAAGCTGTTTGGCTGATCGAAAAGCTGTCTTGGCTGATCGAAAAGCTGATTTGGCTGATCGAAAAGCTGTCTTGGCTGATCGAGAAGTCACAGGGGGACTTCTCGACTGAGATGAGCGGATCAAAAAGTCTCAAAGGGACTTTTCGATTGAATAAACTGATCGAGAAGTCTCAGAGGGACTTCTCGATCGAGAAGCTGTCTGGTCGAAAAGTCACAGAAGGGGACTTTTCGACTGGTAGAGCAACTGATCGAAAAGCCACAAAAGGGGGCTTTCTCGATCGAATGGGTGCGACTGAAGAGGATTTTTCGACCAGAAATCTGATCGAAAAGTGTAGGCAGGGCTCGAAAAGCTCCTCAAACACGCAGACAAACGACCACGAAACTTCTGACTTGTCTTGTAACCTGCAGAAAAACACCTCCGAATAGTGCTATCAACTGAAAATCACCACGAAAACTCAAACTCGTTAGTTCATCAAAAACTTGAATCCGATATCGCGAGAGCCTCGAAACTTGCGTTTCTTGGCTCTGATACCAATTGTAAGGATCGAATCAACCCTCACGCGATATCAAAGTCTATAATCACTGTGCGGAATCCAGTGATTATAGGTGATTCAAGTCTAATCGAAAGATAATATGAATATGTAATAAAGAACACGATAAGAACACAAACCAGATGAAGAAAACACTTTACTAATCACCTTGATTGCAACACAAGAATCGAAATTCTCTTAGGAGAATTTCGTAAACACCAAAGTTGAAAGAACACCAAAAACAGCAACCTCATAATGAGGGGAGGGCTTCCCTTATATAGGGATTCTCCATCTTGGAGAACAAGCAAAGATAAAAACCCTAAATAACACCTAATTCCCGTATTTGACTTTCCAGGCCCACTAAAACCCATCTAAACTCTTTTAAACTGAGCCCAAACCCATCTAAAATGGCCCAATGACCCAATACATTAATAAACCAACTATTTTTCACCTATTCTAACACATATGCCTTCAAAATAGTCCGCCAATAGGTGATTTAATACACAAGCCACAAATTATTCCCTTACAATCCAAACATCAGGCGGAAATTGTCTGTTAAGAAAAAGTCATAAGAATACCCATAGCAGGAGGAGAAGTACTCTCAATTCTGGGCGAAAAGGGAAGTGCTGTCTCCGGAATCATATCATACCTTAAAGCGCAGAAGTGTCTTCGGAAAGGACACGTGGCAATCCTGGCCACAGTTACGGACCAAACCAGGGTAGAGAGAAAAATCGAAGACTTCCCGATCGTACGCGATTACCCGGAGGTATTTCCTGAGGAATTACCTGGCCTTCCTCCGCATCGGCAAGTAGAATTTGGGATTAACCTCGCTCCGGGAGCATCTCCGATCGCGCGTGCACCATATCGTCTAGCGGTGAACGAATTGAATGAGCTATCCACACAACTGCAAGAACTGCTAGATAAGGGTTTTATCAGACCTAGCTCGTCACCATGGGGAGCACCGGTATTATTCGTCAAAAAGAAGGATGGCACGTTTAGGATGTGTATTGATTACCGCGAACTTAACAAAGTCACTATCAAGAATCGATACCCTCTTCCACGAATAGACGATCTTTTTGATCAGCTTCAAGGATCCCGTTACTATTCCAAGATTGATTTAAGGTCTGGTTACCATCAGCTTCGAGTCCGTGAGGAGGACATAGAAAAGACAGCCTTCAGAACACACTATGGCCATTATGAATTCTTGGTTATGCCTTTTGGGTTGACAAATGCACCAGTTGTGTTCATGAATCTCATGAACCGTGTGTGCAAGCCCTACCTTGATAAATTCGTCATAGTGTTTATTGATGACATCCTCATCTACTCCAAGACAAAAGAAGAACACGAGGAACACCTGCGGTTAATCTTAGAATTGTTAAAGAAAGAACAACTCTATGCAAAATTATCTAAGTGTGATTTCTGGATCCGAGAGGTTCAATTTCTGGGTCACATCGTCAACGAACAAGGTATCCACGTTGACCCAGCCAAGGTCGAATCCATTAAAAATTGGTCTACCCCTAGAGCACCTACGGAAATTCGCCAATTCCTAGGTTTAGCAGGTTACTACCGTCGTTTTATAAAAGGATTTTCTCAGTTAGGTCAACCATTGATCGCTCTTACGCACAAAGGAGTTCTATACAGATGAGGTGACAAGGAAGAGGCAGCTTTCCAAACTCTAAAAAGAGAAAACTTTGTACTGAACCTATATTATCTTTACCTGATGGGATTGACGACTTCGAGGTCTATTGTGACGCGTCAATCCAGGGACTCGGATGTGTTTTGATGCAAAGAGGTAAAGTCATCGCATACGGGTCAAGGCAACTAAAGTCCCATGAGAAGAATTACACAACTCATGACCTAGAGTTGGGCGCTGTTGTATTTTCCTTGAAATTTTGGAGACACTACTTATATGGAACCAAGTGTACGATATTCACTGACCACAAGAGCCTCCAGCACATATTCGAACAGAAGGAACTCAACACGAGGCAACGTAGGTGGGTCGAATTGCTAAACGACTACGATCTTGCAATAAAGTATCATCCAGGCAAGGCCAACGTAGTGGCCGATGCCTTGAGTAGAAAGGAGCATGTTAAACCTACACTACGTCAAAAAGTGGCTTTGGCCACGGCTTTTTTTACGCATAGCCACTGTTTTGTAAAAAAACGTGGCCAAAGGTAAGAAATACTAGTTTTAGCCACACATATTTTATACCCGTGGCCAAATATATAGCCTTTGGACCCTTTTAGCCACGTATTATTTTGTTTATGTGACAACAACAATCAGGTGCAATGGCTTTAGCCACTGTTTTACAAAAACATGTGGCACTTATTTGTCACGCTTAAAAAAGAGTGGCGAAATGCACCAAACGGCCACAGAATTTTTATGATTTTTAATTCGTGTGACCAAAAAGGAATGTATGGCCACACTTAAATAATGTTGTGTGACGGAAGAGTAGATTTTATTACTTAGTAAATTAAAAGAAAACAAAACTATTAAGTATATATTATGCGTGGCTAAATGTGAGCAATGGCCACGCTTTTTACTTAGTTATGTGGCTAAAAGCTAGTACATATGGCCACTGTAATTAGGTTGTGTGACTAAATAGTAGGTTGTGAGTGACAAAAATCTATTACCAATGGCCACATATATTAACCGTGACTAAATGGTAGGTTGTGAGTGACAAAAATCAATATTATGGTCACGGTAAAATATTAAACGCGTGGCGAAAAAGAGACGATTTGTTTCCCTCTAAAACAACGCGCTTTTTTTCAATTTTACCAATTCGAGCGGGTTAAAATCTGCTACCCTATATAGTATATATCATCATCATTGTTATTTTCCTTTACCGCCATCCCTTTCTTGATCTCAAATTCTCTACACCAATTCGTTTACACCATTAATTTTGGTATCAAATGGCCGATAATCAACGCTCCCTTAATTACTGATATGTGAAGAATAGGCGTATTTTTTTGGTTTACAGTAACAGGAGAAGAAGATCCTTCAAGTCTCACAAATCTGTGATTAAACACAACGATGAGAACATCCTGAGGCAACTCCATGCGCAGAAGATTCCTGATTATTTTGCCTACTTTGTTGAGGCAACAAAATTATTCCGTGTCCTTGATGCAAAATTCAATGAATGTGAATCCGAAGAAGATGAAGAAGATGAAGAAGATGATGAAGAAGATCAAGAAGATGAAGAAGATGAAGAAGATGAAGATGATGATGATGATGATCATGATGATGACGATGCAAGTTCAGGATCATACATATCCGAAGATTGCAGTGATCCGGATTATTAATTAATGGATGTTTATGTTTAATTATGAACAAATTAAGAACAATATTTTATATGTTTATTTAGTTATGATATTAGTAGTTATAATTGAATATATGATGGTTATAATATATGTTTATCATGTTTGATTATCTTGTGATATGGCCACTCATATTAAACATTGGTTGCGTGACAAATTATGACAAATGGTCACGGTATATTAATTTTAGGTGGCTAAAAGAATACCAACAGTGGACGGCGCTTGTAATCATTACTATTTCATTTACTTTATCTTTCAAATCTCCATCTACCACGCCCCTCGAGTATCGATATATACTTAATTATCTCTGTATCAGTTTTCATCATCATCTCCACCATGACCCTTTTCTCCCAGTCTTTCTCTCTCTGTTTTTCGTCCATCATCGCCATCAAAAAATGTGGAATTGGCGTCATCCGTATGTGGAAAACGGTAAGTTATCATCTTCACCACTGAAATTCGATTGAAATTTTCGTCTCAGATTTGGTAATTTTTTCTTGTGCAGGGAAAGATTGCACTCTGTATCTCCTGCGAGCAGATTTTAAGTTATTGTGGAAACCATGGAGACGAGGAGTCTCTAATGGTTCATACAAATGCTTTACTGTGAGCAGATTTTAAGTTATTGTGTAATTTTATAACAGTCAGCAGTAACGGCACATGTTGAGGTTTGCAGCACTTGTATTCTTCAGGTGCTTCTCTCCCTTTTGGCCCCATGAACCCGATTTCTCTTCAGCCACTTCTTCACCATTTTCAGTTGATCATAAGCAAGTGCATGTGAGAAAGCAAAGAGGGACTTGTTCTCTCTTTTCACTTGATCAGAAGCAAGTGCATGTGAGAAGCAAAGAGGAATTTTTGTTCAGCCGCTTCTTCTCCCTTTTAAGTTAGTAGTTTTTCAGTTGTAATTTTATAGATCAATGTATTAATGGAATCATACCCTTTGGATTATGTATGTAATTGTGTTTGTTAAAGCAGCAGTTGATTTTGTTTGTTTATTTTTTACTTTTATTGACTCTGGTTTGGTCAAAGAGAGGAAACCTGCAGGCACAATCAAAAAAAGGAAACACTTGACTCAAAATTAAGATCCATAATATTCCAGAATACATAAAGAAAAAAAACCAAATATTGTTGATACTGTAATTTGCTAAGATTCAAAAACATTACAATGATCAATTAATCGTTTTTACGTAATATCATTCCAGTACAGTCAGCTCTATGGTAAACATTGTCACATGTATCTACGGGTGGCAATACATTATCGTTGTGAGGAAAAACTACCGTACTAAATTCTTCATTGGCATCGTCTTCATAATAATCTCTGTAATTTCTGGGAGGTGTCATAAAGACAATATGCAGTTTTTTATCCAGCTGGTCTTTGACGTAAAACAACTGTCGTGCTTGTGACGCGAAAATGAACGGGTCCTCCTTGTGACCTAGTCTTTTAAGGTTGACCAAAGTGTAACCAAGACTATCTTTTTTGACCCCCTGTGTATTCTCAACCCAGTCGCACATAAATAGAGGGATGCTTTTAATATGGTATTCTAGTACCCATATCTCTTTTAAAACCCCATAGTAAGGTTTTTGTCCATAGGTTAATACCTCGTTAGAGATGTGCATGTCATTTACCTCTACACCAACCCCGCTGTTCTGGTAAACCTTACCGTCTCGAGATTTTGTACGAAATGAATAGCCATTGATGTCATATACTTCATATTTCCTCACGCTTCTGTGCGGACCATGTGAAATCCACCTAACGGTCTCTGATATAGTTTCTGGGGACTCCGCTATCTCTTTTTCAACCTGAAATTCATAGTAGGTTCATCAGGAGAGTTCATTAGGAATAGGAAGGTTATAGTTCTTCCAAAAATAAAATAAAGTTGTTCCGGACAACTCAGGTCAGTTGTTCCGGAAAGTTACAGTTCATCCGGAATTTAAACTATAAGAAAATAGTTTCGGTTCACCAGGAAGGTTATAGTTCATCCGGATAGATAATAGAGTTGTTGCGGACAACTCAGGTCAGTTGTTCCGGAAAGTTACAGTTCATCCGGAATTAAAACTATAAGAAAATAGTTTCAGTTCACCAGGAAGGTTATAGTTCATCCGGATAGAAAATAGAGTTGTTGCGGACAACTCAGGTCAGTTGTTCCGGAAAGTTACAGTTCATCCGGAATTAAAACTATAAGAAAATAGTTTCAGTTCACCAGGAAGGTTATAGTTCATCCTGATAGAAAATAGAGTTGTTGCGGACAACTCAGGTCAGTTGTTCCGGAAAGTTACAGTTCATCCGGAATTAAAACTATAAGAAAATAGTTTCAGTTCACCAGGAAGGTTATAGTTCATCCGGATAGAAAATAGAGTTCTTCCGGACAACTCAGGTCAGTTGTTCAGGAAAGTTACAGTTCATCCGGAATTAAAACAATAAGCAAATTTAGCTGACCTTGTTGCGTAACCATTTACCAAATGTTGTGCTCTGCTTCTTAGTCAGCTCATTTAGTCTACTACCAGGATGTTCCTTTTCCAAAAATTTCATGTGTTCTCTGCAATTACATGAATTGAAGTTATCTATAAAAGTTTATAAATAATTAAACAGATCAAAAAAGGTTAATAATCTAAATTACTTACTCGATATAATGCTCAATTTCAGGCGTATTTAGCAACACATATAAATGCGCTTTCGATAGGAGCTCTGGAGAGACTTCAACTGATCTACCAGCTGACCCAGGACTTCCATCAGCACCGCTATGCTTTTCAGTTGGAACACCAATAGTTGTGATGTTTTTTTGGTATTCGCTGAGAAACTCAATCGTTTCTTCTACAATGTTCTCCTCAGCAATGCACCCTTCTGGATAAGTTTTGTTTCTCACGTGGCCCTTAATTACCTTCATACACCTTTCAAATGGATACATCCATCGAAAGCATATTGGGCCACATAATTTTACCTCCCTAGTAAGGTGCACCGTCAAATGAAGCATAACATCAAAAAATGATGGCGGGAAATATTTCTCAAGCAGGCATAGTGTGACACAAAGATCTGCTTGCAATTTATCTAGTTCTTCGACGTTGATCTCTTTGCTGCATATTGATTTGAAAAAAAAAACAGAGCCTGATAATAGCATATCTTGTCGGTTGAGGCATGACTGACCGAATTGCAATTGGCAGAAACTGTTGCATCAGCATATGATAGTCATGTGACTTGAGCCCCACAAGTTTCTTGTCCTTTAGACTAACCAAACTAGAAAAGTTAGAACAATAGCCTTGTGGAACCTTCAAGTTATACAACGTGTCACAAAACTTTTCCTTTTCATCTTTTTGTAACGTGTAACACGCTGCAGGAAGTACTGTGTTGTTATTGTTTTGTTTAGGCTGCAACTCTGGTCTTAACCCCAAAAAGTTCAGATCCTTTCTAGCATTCAGTCCATCCTTTGTCTTTCCTGGAAGGTTGAGCAGAGTTCCAACAAGACTCTCAGCCACATTCTTTTCAATATGCATGAAATCAATGCAATGTTGGACACTATTATGCCTCCAATATCTAAGTCTTCGAAACCATATATTGAATTTCTTCCAATATGGTGGCTTCTCTTTGTTCTTTCTTTTTCTCTTATCAATCTTCCCCCCTCTTCCGGTTGAGGTCCCAGGGATTTCTGAATCAGTACACCTTAATCCCTTTCCCCATTTGTTATTGATATGTTGAACTTCGTTGTATATCTGTTCCCCGGTCATAGGAACTGCAGCAGGTTTCATCTCTTGTTTACCATCGAAGGCCTCTGTTTGCTTTCGGAAGGGATGCGTATATGGTAGATATCTTCTGTGACCAGCATAACACTGCTTGGCTGAGAAAGGAAGCCTAATGCATTTAGTTTTTTCCCGACATACCACACAACCATGGAATCCACTGTACGGGCAACCACAAAGTGTACCAAGTGCAGGGTAATCATTAATCGTCCATAAAACAACTGCACGCATAGTAAACTGTTCTTGCGCATACGCATCATATGTTTCCACACCTGCCTCAAATAACAGCTCTAAGTCATCAATTAATGGTTCCAAAAACACATCAATATCGTTTCCAGGCGCTCCCGATATTAATAACGAAAGCATGATGAACTTTCTTTTCATACACAACCATGGTGGAAGGTTGTAAATGACAGATAGAACCGGCCACACACTGTGATTTCTGTTGCCTCTATTCACGTCGACCCCATCAGTTGAAATGCCAAGACGAAGACTTCTGGGATCGTCAGCGATTTCGGGATATCTGTCATCTATGGCTTTCCATGCCGGTGAATCGGATGGGTGTCGTAACACACCGGGTATTTTGGAACTGGTGGCATGCCATCTCAGATCTTCCGCTGTGGTTTTCACTTGAAACAGTCGTTTCAATCTTGGAATGATGGGGAAATACCACATTACCTTTGCAGGAGTATTGTTGTATAGTTTCTTAGTCCTCTCATCCACCTTCCACCTGGACTCACCACAAGTTGGACATACAGTTAGGTCCTTGTTCTCCTTCCTGTAAAGAATACAATCATTGATACACACATGTATCTTGGTGTACCCTGCACCCATTGACTTCAAAATCTTCTTGGCCTCATATGTATTTTTCACAATTTCATTACCTTCAGGTAGCATCTGTTTCAGCAAAACTAAAAGTTCATTAAAAAACTTATCTGATCCTCCATGCTTAGTCTTCAAGTTCAGTAGTTGAACCAAGGCAGATAACTTTGTGAAGGTATGGCATCCTTCATATAGGGGCTTCTCAGCATCCATTAGTCGTTCTTGAAACTTCTCATGGTCCTCAGTGAAATTGTCTTCAGTAGCTCTGACCATTTCTATCGTTTGATATGCATCGAATGGCATTCCGGAATCAAAAGATGATTCCTTGTGAAGCTCATCTCCTGCGGGCTCGTCTTCCTCTCCGTGTTTAGTCCACGTTGTATAACTCCGATCGAATCCCTTTGAAAACAAATGAAATTCTACATCATCAACATCAGAAGAGTAATGGTTTAGACAATTAACACAGGGACATGGAATTTCCTTATTTTTCAAACTTGTAACTGCAAAATTTAAGAATGATTTAACTCCATCCTCATATGATTTCGAGGTTCTACTGGTTAGCATCCAAGACTTATCCATGTTTGTTTTGCTAACAGATACAACAGCAAAGATTATTAAAAACTAATGTTTTGCTAATACTGAAAACCCTAATTTTCAATAATCTTTACTGTGAACCTGTTTATTGGAGAAGTAATATGACGGAGGGAAAATTCTGTCGATTAATGAGCAATGGAGAAATGGGGAGCGGGAAATTGGGGAAATCGAGATAATGAAAACCCTAATTTTTCAATTGAATTCGCTCATTAATTTATCCCGCCTCTTTTAGAATTTAGCTGGCCCAGTTAGAATCGTATTTAAATAAATTATAATGAAAAGTAGCTTCTAACTCAGGGTGCTGCTCAGGTGGTAGAGTCGCTTTAGATTAACATACCATGTTCCGTGTTCGAATCCTTATTGCGTTACTTTTTTACCGTTTATTTTTGAAATTTTAAAAACACAAACAGGTGATGTAACTAGTAACGGCTAATTTCACTTTTCCGTTGTTTGTTTTTAAATTTCAAAACCTACAACCACGCTATATAAACAAGTTAATCAATTAACCATTAAATTAAACCACCACTTTCACACACTCTTCGTTCTCCCCATCCAATTTATACTCTTGCAAGATGGCAGAAGAATGGACCCAGCAGGAAGAACTGGGGTTGTACCGAGCTTGGTTGGACGTAAAGTATAGGGACTATGTGTTGCCTACAAACCCTCCCTTACTTAGTACGTTTCTTAATTTTTCTTTATACCAATCATTTGATTATTTGATCAGTTACGTTATTCATTTTTATATATATATATATATAATTAATTAAGTCGATGTTTACCGATCAATTAGGTGATCCTAATGACGAAGACACGATTCTCTTTTGGCTGGATGTCAACATAAAGTTTCATATTGCTATGGAGCGTTCCGACAAGTACCGTGACACAAGCGTCGTAAGATCGAAATGGCTAGACATGGACCAGAAAATCAAAACATTCAACAGGATATGCAAAGAGAATGAAGAGGAGAACCAAACCAAGGAAGACCTGTTGTTCATTGCGTTCGAACACTACTTACATGAAACCGGAGAAGATTTCAAGCTTCTACTGGTGTGGGAAATGATTAACCTTTTTAGGGTTCCGGATTAATTAAGAGTAAGTGTTCTGGTTTAATTTGAAAATTGTTCTGGGATTACTAATTAATTATATGTAATGAATTGATTTTTAATTTAATATAATGTATTTATAGTATATATAGTTCATCCTGAAGAACTCTAGCTAGTTTATCCGGTTCATCCTGAAGAACTCTAGTTCATCCTGTTCTATTACTGATCGAATAATTACTCTTGATCCTGAAGAACTCTAGTTCATCCGGTTCTATTACTGAATAACTCTTTATAATCCTGAAGAACTCTAGTTCATCTTCTCTCAATCCTCATGAACTCATTGAGTAATTTTGACTTTCTTCGTTTTAATTTTGACTTGTTAATTTTATTACCAGAAAATCAAAACATTCAACAGGATATGCAAAGAGAATGAAGTGGGTAATTTTGACTTTCTTCGTTTAATTTTGACTTGTTAATTTGATTTTTAAGATCGTGTGAAAGTAATTTCGGATAATTTCAGATCGTGTGATTAAAATTTTAGTGGTCTTTTGATATGGAGAACGTGTGAAAGTAATTATAATGTGCAATGTTCAATAAAATAAGACCTTTTGTATACTCTAGTGATTAGACATCTGAGCTTAGGCATACTCAAGTGATTTGCACATATAACCATACCACCTGATCAGTAATCAGAAACTTCTCACCTCCATTATCAAACCCTTCTCAAAATCCTTATCAAACCTTTTCTCAAAATCCTTATCAAACCCTTTCTCAAAACCCTCAAATCCTTCTCAAAATGGCAAACTTGAAAGAATTAGTTGATCATTATTTGCAGACGAAGGTTGTTGCTACCCTGGACCGGTACGGGGTGATTATCGGGGCAGAGAGACAGAGTATCTTAGACGGCTTGGCCCTGCTCAACCAGGTACTTACAGAGCCACCAAGTCCATCAAGATACCAGATGGCTACTTTTCTGGTAGAAGAGATACACGTCTCCAATGCCAGGCTTCAAATGTTGGTTCAACAGAGGCAAGAAGCTTTGAGTAGGCATTGGGAGTTGATGGAGGAGATGGAATCTAGGTTCCCGTGAACCTCAACCCGCAACTGCTCTGTCTTTTGTTTTTTTAGGAATGAACATGTAAAGTAGGAAACAATTTTGTGTATGGAATTGGAATCAGTAGTATGAAATCCACTTTTTGTTATATACTTGTTTGTCTATTTTTGTTTATGAAATCAATCTGTTAAACAAAAACCCTAATCCTCGAAAACAGAGACGATCAACAATTGCAATCCGATCAACAACTGATGCATGCATAATTTTAGGTAAAAAAGGTAATCTGTTCGCACAATCTCCATTCCGTTAAACAAAAACCCCAATCCTCGAAAACAGAGACGATCAACAATTGCAATCCGATCAACAACTGATGCAGAGACGATCAAAAACCCTAAACACAAAAAACAGAACGGATCTACAAAAACCTTAAATTTTGGGGAATTCTAATTCTAAATAAATTATATAAAAAGAATAAGATAAAAATTAAATAATGGGTCAATTTGGGGTCAAATGGGTCAATTTGATGTGTTTAGGACCAATGAGTCCCAATAAGGTGTGTAAGTAAACAATAAGTTGTGTTTAGAACCAATGATGGCCCAATTGGTGTGTATGTAACCAATAAGTTGTGTTTAGAACCAATGATGGCCCAATAAGGTGTGTATGTAACCAATAAGTTGTGTTTAGGACCATGTGATGTCCCAATAAGGTGTGTTTAGGGGAAACGAGGGTCAGTTGGGACCAATGAGTCCCAATAAGGTGTGTATGTAACCAGTAAGCATGTTTAGGACCAATGATGGCCCAATATGTAACCAATAAGTTGTGTTTAGGACCAATGATGGCCCAATAAGGTGTGTTTAGGGGAAACGAGGGTCAGTTGGGACCAATGATGGCCCAATTGGTGTGTATGTAACCAATAAGTTGTGTGTAGAACCAATGATGGCCCAATAAGGTGTGTATGTAACCAATAAGTTGTGTTTAGGACCAATGATGGCCCAATAAGGTGTGTTTAATTAGGGGAAACGAGGGTCAGTTAATTAGGACCAATGAGTCCCAATAAGGTGTGTTTAGGGGAAACGAGGGTCAGTTGGAACCAATGAGTCCCAATAAGGTGTGTTTAGGGGAAACGAGGGTCAGTTGGGACCAATGAGTCCCAATAAGGTGTGTTTAGGGGAAACGAGGGTCAGTTGGGACCAATGAGTCCCAATAAGGTGTGTTTAGGGGAAACGAGGGTCAGTTGGGACCAATGATGGCCCAATAAGGTGTGTTTAGGGGAAACGAGGGTCAGTTGGGACCAATGAGTCCCAATAAGGTGTGTTTAGGGGAAACGAGGGTCAGTTGGGACCAATGAGTCCCAATAAGGTGTGTATGTAACCAATAAGCATGTTTAGGACCAATGATGGCCCAATAAGGTGTGTATGTAACCAATAAGTTGTGTTTAGGACCAATGATGGCCCAATAAGGTGTGTTTAGGGGAAACGAGGGTCAGTTGGGACCAATGAGTCGACCAATAAGGTGTGTATGCATGTAACCAATAAGCATGTTTAGGACCAATGATGGCCCAATAAGGTGTGTATGTGACCAATAAGTTGTGTTTAGGACCAATGATGGCCCAATAAGGTGTGTTTAGGGGAAACGAGGGTCAGTTGGGACCAATGAGTCGATCAATAAGGTGTGTATGCATGTAACCAATAAGCATGTTTAGGACCAATGATGGCCCAATAAGGTGTGTATGTGACCAATAAGTTGTGTTTAGGACCAATGATGGCCCAATAAGGTGTGTTTAGGGGAAACGAGGGTCAGTTGGGACCAATGAGTCGATCAATAAGGTGTGTATGCATGTAACCAATAAGCATGTTTAGGACCAATGATGGCCCAATAAGGTGTGTATGTGACCAATAAGTTGTGTTTAGGACCAATGATGGCCCAATAAGGTGTGTTTAGGGGAAACGAGGGTCAGTTGGGACCAATGAGTCGATCAATAAGGTGTGTATGCATGTAACCAATAAGCATGTTTAGGACCAATGATGGCCCAATAAGGTGTGTATGTGACCAATAAGTTGTGTTTAGGACCAATGATGGCCCAATAAGGTGTGTTTAGGGGAAACGAGGGTCAGTTGGGACCAATGAGTCGATCAATAAGGTGTGTATGCATGTAACCAATAAGCATGTTTAGGACCAATGATGGCCCAATAAGGTGTGTATGTAATCAATAAGTTGTGTTTAGGACCAATGATGGCCCAATAAGGTGTGTTTAGGGGAAACGTAGTTGGGACCAATGATAAGGTGTGTACAATAAGTTGTGTCTAGGAGTCTAGGACCAATGAGTCCCAATTAATAAGGTGTGATTAATTTTCTTTTTTCTCATTATTCAGAAAATTTCACATGTGAACACATATGAAAAATAGCTATTTCACATGCGAAAGTGTCTACAATGAATCTCACCCATATATATATATACATGTATATATATAACCGATAATGTATATATTACAACACATTGAAAGATATATATATATATATATATGTGTGTGTGTGTGTGTGTGTGTGTTTGTGGTGTGTCTTTAGTACTTGACATCTTTTATTTTCACGTTAGGTATACAAATTCATTAGGATACAATTATCATTAAATTTATTGCTTAACATTCCATTTTCCATTTAAAGATCATTTTAAAGGTATGTTTAAAATACTATTATCTATGTTTAGAATTTTGAGTTTTTAAATCCGAGAAATGCTAACGTCTTATTGGCTGAGATATTTTCACCCGGATTAATCCCCAAATTACTTCCCACCATTTTTCAAATTTCCCCAAAATTCATTGATCAGTTCCTATTCCCTCTCACCAAAATTTTATCACCAAAACGATTCATCACTCTCTTCTTCCCTACCACTAAAAATTCCTCTACAGGATTCATCACACTATCATCTTCAGGAGATCACTACCTAATTATTAGCAATGGATAGCAGAAATATGAAATACAAGAAAGGCTTTGAATGTTCTGTCAATTACAAGACCAAAAGAACACTTAAATACTGAAAAAAGAGAGGTAAATATGGAAATGAATTGCTGTATCCTTTCTGTGCTTTAGCTGTAATTCACGATGTAATTGAGCCCATAATTCCCTCAATCAATAATTTATTTCTTTTCTAACACTCCCCCTCAAGTTAAGTAGTGGGGTCTCCAATACTTAACTTGGCAAGACAAGCACTGAGCACTTTTCCATTAACGGCTTTGGTTAGTATGTCTGCGAGTTGGTCTTCTGATCGGACGAATGGAAGCTCAACAATCCTTGCTTCCAGTTTTTCTTTGATGAAGTGTCTATCAATCTCTACATGTTTGGTGCGATCATGCTGGACAGGATTCTCTGAGATTTGGATTGAAGCTTCATTATCACACATAATCTTGCAAGTTTGATTTGGTGGAAAACCAATCTCAGTTAAGAGCTTTCGTATCCATAGTACCTCTGCAATACCACGTGCTATTCCTCTGAATTCAGCTTCGGCACTAGACAGGGCAACGACTTTCTGTTTTTTGCTTCTCCATGTAACCAGATTTCCACCAACTAAAGTGAAGTACCCTGATGTCGATCTTCGGTCTCCTTTATCTCCTGCCCAGTCGGCATCGGTATAGGCTTGGATATCAAGATGTTGGTTTGGTTTGAAGAGGACTCCATAATTTGTCGTACCTTTGAGATATCTAATGATTCTCCATACCGCTTCCATATGAGTTGCTTGTGGATGATGCATGAATTTGCTAACAACACCCACTGCGTAGGCAATATCTGGTCTGGTATGCGAGAGATATATTAATTTCCCGACCAATTTCTGGTATCTTTCTCTGTCTGTTGCCTCTGCTCCTTCTATCTTGTGAAGCCTATGGTTTACCATCATTGGAGTTTCAGCAGGTTTGCAGTCGAGCATTCCTGTTTCTGCTAGAAGATCTAACACATACTTCTTTTGATATATGAAGATTCCTTGTTTTGATCTTAGTACTTCGATGCCTAAGAAGTACTTAAGCCTCCCCAGATCCTTCATCTCAAAATCTGAAAACAATTTCTCCCTTAGTCTTGTGATTTCTTCGGTGTCATCACCTGTAATGATCATATCATCTACGTATATGATCAGACATGTTACAAGTTTACCCCTCCGCTTGAGGAAAAGAGTGTGGTCTGCGTTGCTTTGTTTGAACCCATATTTCTTCATGGCTAAGGTAAATTTTCCAAACCATGCTCGAGGGGATTGCTTGAGGCCATAAAGGGATCTTTTTAACTTGCAAACTTCTGTTGTCTTAAAGTCCTTTGTAAATCCAGGTGGTGCCTCCATGTAGACTTCTTCTTTTAATTCTCCATGTAGAAAAGCATTTGTCACATCGAATTGATGAAGTGGCCAGTCTTTATTAGCGGCTATAGAGAATAGCACTCTGATAGTGTCAATTTTTGCAACTGGAGAGAAAGTTTCTGAATAGTCGATCCCATATGTTTGAGTGTATCCTTTTGCAACCAGTCGTGCCTTGTACCTTTCAATGGTTCCATCTGGTTTGTGTTTGATAGAGAAGACCCAACGACAACCTACAGGTTTCTTCCCTGATGGAAGAGTGCTTTTCTCCCATGTGTCATTCTTTATTAGTGCATCCATCTCTAATTCCATTGCGTTTCTCCAGTTTTGAGACTTCAGAGCTTGTTCTGCATTTTTTGGAATTTGTTCAGCATAAAGTGCTGATTCAAAGGCTTTAGCTTCTTTACTTAAGTTCCCCGTTGCTAAATTAGCAATGGGAAACCTGGAGCTTCTAGATTGCTTTTCTGGTGTAAACCGTTTTGGAGGAACCCCTCTATTAGACCTTGGTGGTAGAACATATCTTCCAGTAGAATTGTCTTGTGTTTGTCCCTCTTGTGTTTCAGTGGAATCTGTTTCTACTTCATCGACAAGTTCATGAGTTTCACCAGTTTGATTATGAGTTTCATGAGTTTCACTCGTTTGATTATGAGTTTCGGAAGTACTTACCTCAGACACCAGGTTAGGAGGAGTTGGTTCTGTGACACTGATCGAGGCAGATTGTTGTGGACTTGGTGACTCATTTGGGATGTTGTGACTTATTTCTTCTGCTGATGGTATGCTTTGAAGCCAATGTAGTGTGTCATCAAACTCCTTCTCCCCCTCACCACTATGTTGGGATTTGTAGAAGAACTCTGTTTCGAGGAAATCACAGTTCATGGTGGTGTATATTTGACGTTTTCGGGGACTGTAGCATCGGTATCCCTTTTGGTTGATTCCATATCCTACGAACACACATTTTTCGGCACATGGGTCAAGTTTGGTTCTATCGGTTTTGGGTATGTGAACAAAGACAGAACAACCAAAGATTCGTGGTTGAAGAGTAAGGGTTGGTGGAATTTTTGTGAATTCAGATAGGGTTTGTAGTGGTGTTTTTAGGTTGAGGGCTTTGGTTGGTAATCTGTTGATAAGGTAGGTAGCAGTTGCAAGGGCTTCAGGCCAGAAGAACTTGGGGGTTTGGGATTCAATTAGGAGGGCACGTGTTATTTCTAGGAGGATACGGTTTTTCCGTTCAACCGTGCCATTTTGTTCTGGAGTATGAGGACATGAGGTTTGGTGGATTATTCCTTTTGTTTGACAAAATTGTTTCATTGAAGTATTAACAAATTCACCCCCGTTGTCGGATCTTAGGGTTTGAATATTTGTCTGGTATTGTGTTTGGACCATTGTATAAAACATTGTGAATTTATCAAATACTTCAGATTTTTGTTTCAAGAAATAGATCCACGTCATACGAGTGCAATCATCAACAAATAATAGGAAAAAACGAAAGTTTTGCCCACCGACAACCTCTGCGGGTCCCCAAACATCCGAATGAATCAGAGAAAAAGGTGAACCAACCCTAGTGTTATTAGGTTTAAAAGAGTGTCTATGACTTTTGGCCAACGCACACACGTCACAGTTCAACACTTTATTTGAAGGAAAAAGTTTTGGGAATAATAAATGTAAATAACCGATAGATGGGTGCCCCAAACGCCTATGCCATAACCAAGCTTCCCTATCCATGGTTCCATGAGCAAGCATTGCAGTACCTTCATGAGTCACTTCATCCACGTAATACAATCCTTGACGTTCAGTGCCACGCCCAATAATCACTCCTGTCCTGATATCCTGTAAGATACAAAAGGTAGGATGCATCAAGACTGTGCAATTAAGTTCCTTTGTAACATGACTAATGGATAGTAATTTATGTGATAGAGAAGGGACATAAAGACAATTTGAAAGTTTCATCGTTGGTGTTATCTCAACAATCCCCCCTCCTTTTACATCCATTATTCCCCCATTAGCGGTTTGAATTTGTGTTCTCCGTGGTGGAGATGTTGAGACGATGTCTGATTTCTCAAACGTCATGGTGTCGGTTGCCCCACAGTCAAGTATCCACGACCTTCCTTGTTTCTCACTTTGATTTTTTACAAGGTTAACAAACCCTTTTCTAGAATAATTAGGATTCTCTTTTGGGTTGGTTTTAACATTTTTGAAATTTAGGGGATCTTTGGAGAAATAACAAGAATTATGTTGTGGGTTGGTTTTGACATTCTTGAAAATTAGGGGGTTTTGGTGTAAAGTGGAGATATTTTTTAGGTTAACATCGATGGGTTGGGAGGAGCAATCCTCACTCCTGTGACTAATTTCTTCACCATTTTCTTCCTCCTGGTGCGCCGTAACAAAATAAAAAAAACTCGCTTGGTTACCTGTACTTGATGATCCTTCTCCATCATGTGATGCTAGACCACCAAATCCATCATGGAACCCCCTAAAAAAGTTACCTGGTGTTCCTTGGTTGTTAGCCGCCGCCGCCGCTATGCCACCATCGCCACCGTCGCTACCGCTGTTGACGTCGATGACAACTGTAAAGTTGCCCACGGGGTCGGCGACCCTTCGCTTCTCAGTTCCGGTGTTTTTTTCGCCCCTGGTGTGATCATCCGACCACCATTCCGGGTACCCGTCGACTATTTCAACCTCCGGAGATCGTGTTACCCATTGACCATTTCGACATCGGGTTTTTATATCTTTTATCGGGTTTGCAAATTGGATAGAGAGATCAGAATTTGGGTTTCCGTCCTTTGACATGGTGACTCAAATTTTGACCCGGGTTGGCTGGGAATTGGTAAATAACGAGCTATTGGGTCCTAGAATTGACACCGTAGCTCTGATACCATATTAGCAATGGATAGCAGAAATATGAAATACAAGAAAGGCTTTGAATGTTCTATCAATTACAAGACCAAAAGAACACTTAAATACTGAAAAAGAGAGGTAAATATGGAAATGAATTGCTGTATCCTTTCTGTGCTTTAGCTGTAATTCACGATGTAATTGAGCCCATAATTCCCTCAATCAAGAATTTATTTCTTTTCTAACACTAATTCCCGTCAGTATTAATTTCACTGTCATCTTCGATCAGGAGATCGATCATTTGTTTCATATCAATTATTTCATCTAATTAATTATTATTCCATCGCATTTATTTCATTCTCTATTTATTTCATTTCAGGAATCATCTAGCTCATTTAACAATGGATCATGAAGCAGGTGATGATATTTATTATAATAACAGTGAAGGCGAATACAATGATGATTCTTCACAAGCGAGTGAAGAAGATGAAATGGATAACAATGATGATTCTTCACAAGCGAGTGAAGAAGATGAAATGGATAACAATGATGATTCTTCACAAGCGAGTAAAGAAGATGAAATGGATAACAATGATGCCCAAGTCGACAATGATGCCCAACTCGACAATATTGATGCCCAACTCGACAATGATGACCAAGTCGACAATGATGCCCAAGTAAACAAGAGGGGATTGACGCGGTTGACAAAGTGGCGTGCCAAATTTGAGAAAAGTGGTGGGAAAAAATGGCCAATAACATTTGATGCGCTGGGAAGGGTTGACGGGGTGCATAGACCAAAATTTTCGAGTTTTTTGGGAGACATTGCAAGGTCAGAGGTTGGATTGAGGTATCTAAAATGGAAGGAGGTGCCAAAAGATGACAAGAACAAGATGTGGGCACTGATTCAGGTTATGAAACAGATTAAACATTTTCTCATATTAAGTTTGTTAAGTTATTGAATTCCATACATGTGACTAAAACATCCTGTCATATGTTATTTTTTCAGCAATTATTCGAAATTGATGACTGTCGAAGGGGTCCTATAATGGTACGGCTTGGTGGGTTGCTAAGGAGTTTTAGAACAAAAATGTTCAAGAGACACGTTCGTCCCAACCTAGCAAGACCCACCGTGCTTGAGAAAGTTCCAAAGATGTATCACACTATTGTGAAAAAAGAACACTGGGACAGATTTGTAGCACATACAAAATCTGACGAATTCAAGGTTTTTATTCAATTCAAACTGCAGATTTCATTAATTAGGCTAAGTGTTAATTAATGAGATTATAATTATATATCCTACTGTTCTGTTGGAAAGGCTGTGTCAAAGAGTGCAAAAGAGGTTCGAGCACAGTATGTTTATGATCATACAATGGGACGGGGAGGATACCCCTATCTGAGAGAAAAACTGGTAATAAGCTAAGTGTGTTAATTAATTACACCCAGTCATGGTTAAGAACGTGCAATGTATGTTTCAAGTCTGATATATATTATTATTATAATACAAGGTACAAAACAAAGAAATTGCAGCTGATGATTGCCCCTCTCGAGCGTTTATGTGGAGGAAAGGAAGGGTAAATAAAGAGGGGGAATACAAAACGCCTGTGGTGAAGGGCGTAGCAGATGATATAGTAAGTTTAATTGCTATATATATACCTAATTATTCACATGTTAAAAATTAACAGCACCTCACTACATTAACTAAATTAATTACTGCAGGCCGAGAATGAAGCAAAAATAAATGCGGGATCCGTGAATGTAGAACCGGGAACGGATGCCCTAACATTGGTCCTTGGCAAGGAAAGGGGTGGATACCTAAAAGGTATTGGGTATGGAGTGACTTCCCGTGGATATTGGCAGGGTGCTCCAAAAGGGCGATCGAAAGAACGGATCGAAAAACTTGAGGCGGAACTAAAAAATGAAAGACAGCTGCGTGAGAAAAAGGATCAAGAGGTTGAGCACCTCACTGATATGGTTAAATCACAGGATGATAAAATTGATATGCTTACATCGTTTATGAACAGGATTATTGAAGAAAAACAAGCTACAGCGGTAAATTCTGTAAGGGACAAATTATATATATATACCTATAATTAATTATATTATATATACTTTACTTTTTATCAATTAATTGAAATTGCTTGAGCGTGAGGATCTTCTACTTAGTCGATATGAAATCAATGTATAACGAGTAAGAACACAGAGAGTAAATACAAACAGGCTTTGTATTAACCACAGAGAACCACAGAGTACACTTAGAGAATGTATGACATCGAAAAGCTACTGAATCTATACAAGACAAACCTATTTATAGGCTGAAATCACGACTGGCCGAACCTCAGGTTCGGCCAAGCCTCGGCGGCTCCGAACCTGGAGTTCGGCCAGAGTTCGGCCAGACCTAAACTTGAACGTTCCGTCTTGTAATCGATACTTCACATGACGATCAGGAACCATGTATCAACAAACTCCCCCTCGACATGTGCAGTATCAACTCCTCTTAATAAAACTTGTATCTTGTATCTTCAATCAAACTCCTCCTCGATCTAGACGATGAGTTCAATCTTGAATACTTGATATTGCAACGTGTGTAGTCTCTTTATCAACAATCTTCAGAAGACTTGAAGTTGCGATGTTCTCTTTCCACTTAGAAACCTGCCAACATAAATAATCTTGGTGCAAAACGTCTCTTCGAGACTCCAAGATATCATGATTTTGAAAATGATGTTGTATTCCGTGTTGATCAATCGAAAACAACTCAGAAACAAAATCTTTTTGGCTTTTAGGAACTTTACATCAAAACACACCTAAAATCTTTTTGGTATTTTCTGATAAGAAAGTAAATGCCATACAGAATCAGACACTATTTTTGTCTTTTGTGAGAAAGATCACGACTTGGGATCATATTGGTCATAACATGCTGAACTACACTTCAATTTCAATTATTGTAGCACATAAGCCATGCCGATTGCAGATATACTTTGTCCAACTTTAAACTCTGGCACAATCATACTCATAACATCTGGATATGTTAAGGTATTTATTAGATATGCATTGACCAGTGTACCCCACACTATCAGACATACTCAGATATGCTTTGCTTATCACATTTTGTGATTTCATTTGTGATTTTAATCACACAATGATTGTATTCATGATATAGTCAACTGTGTTCCATGCAAAAAGAAATAAGAACGTTAAATCGTCTACCTTAAGGTCGATCTTTCGATACGCAGATAAGGCCTCGGATTTAACAAAATAAGAAAATAAAAACAAGTTGAAATTGTATAACTCAACAACAATCAGGTCGGTACTCCCGTACACGCAGAGAAAGTCCGATGAGTTATACGAAACACCAAAGAAAATAAAGCAGAACGTCAAACGAACAACGATCAGGTCGGTCTTTCGACACGCAGAGAAAGTCCGATCGTTTGACAAAATAAAGAAAATCAAACAAGTTTAAATCTTTGCAAAATGAACACATGTATACACAGTGACTTCTCATTTTATTTTTCACATATCTTTTTCTTGATATATCATGAGATATGCATCAAGATGTTGTCCACTAGGTCAAGCATCAGTATTTAATGTGTATATCACATTTGTATACTTTCTGATTTAATGCCGAGCCTACCTTACACATCGATCAAATGGTCTTATGGCTTTTTCACTTACTTTATCCATGAGTCAGACACTGTCAGCCAATGTACCATCATTTCCCAATCATGTCGGATACAATTTCTCGTTTTTCAATGTTTTTGCTTTTTCAATTTTAATGTTTCAAATTTCTCCCCCTAAAAATGACAACTCTATTTATAGATTTTCATTTTTACGATTTGAAAAACAACACACTATTTTTGGTATTTTTGCAAAAACAAACTCCCCCTCAAAATGAGACGAAGTGAAAAACCAAGAAAAATTGATCAACCAACACGAATACTTTCAGTTTAGCTTTTGTGAAAACAAAATTGAATTTTGAAATTCAAGTAAATTAAAACAGATATTTCACAAGCAGTAATTTTTCAACCACTGAAAGGTCTTCCTGAAACACCTGTTGACACCAAATAAATCATTAGTCGCTCTGGGATCGACCCGATGTAACATCGTCGGGTCGCCCGGTGTCTTCCACAAAGTCATTGTTGGCCTTGGAAACAACTTTTGGTTTCCAAATTTGTAAAAGTTTAAATTTTTGATCAGAACCTGAATCAGATTCAACCGACGTACTTGGATTAGACCAAGACGATTTACGAGTTGATTTTATCTTAGAGCGACCATGGTTCATCAAAAATTTGACCTTTGTTATCCACATATTTGGCAGTGTTGTGAATATATGCAGTCGTCGGACAATCAGCAGCAAGATGTCCTGGTTGACGACATACATAACAAAGTCGTTCTCTAAACATATTTGAAAATTGTTTTGATTTTGAAAAACCTGATGAATGCTCAGAATCAAAATTATCAAAGAAATCATCAGAAGAATCATACCTAGGAGATGGACTCCTTGAAGATGATGATCTTCCAGAATAGTAAGTGAATTCCTTCTGAGATGGTGATTGCTTTGCATTCTTTGCTTTAGGAGCCTTGGCAACTTTCACCGGTTTCTTTGTTTGAATCAATTCTTCCTTCACAACAAACCCCACACCTTTGTGTTTGGAGCCTGAAACCTTTGAAGTACTTGAAGAAGAACCCGAAGCTTCTCTCGCCTTAGCTTCACTTGTGAATTTGGCTTTAATGTCCTTTAACTTGTTCTTTTCAACCAAAACTTTGTCTTCTTCAGTTGCAGATGAAGAACTTGACACAACCTTATCAAAAATCTTCTCATTCTCCAACAAAACAGACTTTGACACAAATATTGGAGCGTCACCCAAAGGCTTCTCCTTCTTTTTGGACTTAGATTTATTCTTCTTGAATGAAGTAGCAAACTTGGAATAATCATGCAATTCATCTTTTGGATCAATCTGAGCAGCAGTAACTTCAGTTAAATCCACTGGTTGAGGAACCAAGTGAACATCAACTTTCTGAGAACTATCTGAGCTCTGATCCTGCTTGTATAGGAAATTTAGCATTGTGGGTGATAAATTGCAATTCTTCACTTGCCGCTTCAACTCCAAAATCTCCAATTTTAAATCATTGATCTGTTGTTGAGCATCAAACACTTCTTTCTGTGACTTGATGAACTTTGCATTGAGATCATCATATTCATAAGTTTGTAACTTTCGGATCTCACATTCAGCAAATAACTCTTCAAGAACACTTTCTCTCTTTTTCTTGTAAATCTCAACATCCTTTGTCAAGACTTCATTCTTATCACGATAGAGAGTATTCTCATCTTGAAGCATAGAAATTTTGTTCTGAAGCTTTTCAACAGTAACAGCAGTTGTAGCAATAAGAGCAGTTGCTTCTTCATACTTTTTCTGAACCGGATAACTTTTCTCAAACAGATTCTCAAAATCTTGAGCTGCATCTAAAGCTTCAGCCTTTGCTTTCTCACATTCTTCAGCCAATACTGTTTTCTCTTTTAAAACATCTTCATGAACATGAACCAACTCATAATACTTCTTTTGAAAATCTTCTAACTCTTGCTTTAACACCACTATTTCTTCAGTCGAAATTTGATGACTCTGTTCAAAACTTGCAATCTCCTGAAGAAATTTCTTACATTTAAGACATTCAGCCTCTTCAACCGTTGAACTCTCAGAGACTCTAGGCAATTCTTCTTGAACCAGAGATACACTTGAATAAGAATCAGAATCAGTTAAAATGCTATCATCATCAATATGACGAACAGTCAAAGCAATTGCAGGTTTAGAATTATTCCTTTTAGCTTCAGTATCTGCATTCCATGCAAACTCACTTGAATGTGAAAACGTATTGGTCCAATCATGAACAACATTAGCAGATTTAATCTCAACCTTCTCAGCTTTATTTGGAGAATGATAAACTAAATGTGCATGTTGACCAGTCTTCAACTTAGCATCTGCAGAACTTGGACATTCTCTAGCAAAGTGACCATAATTTGAACATTTGTAACATTTCACCTTCGACTTATCCAAACCAATCTTACCTTCCTGATTCAGTCTTTTCTTCCCAGTTCTATTGAAAAACTTCTTTGTTCTTCGAACCAACATAGCATACTGCCAATTGAGATCCATTTCCTCCAAATGATCATAATCAATCTGATCATAATCTTCGTTAGCTAACTCAGCATTACTCACAGCACCCGTGATAACACCAAAATACGAAGATACCAATGCAGACATTAATGCATTATAATCATCAACAGTTTGAACAGATAATGCAGTTTGATTTGAAGAACTCGGAACAGAAACATTACAACCAGCAGAAGAATAACTTGAAGATTCAGATTTACCTGCCAGAAATGCTGTCGGGGGTGCAGAATTAAGAATATTCGATTTCCCAGCATTCATTGTAGAATCATTTTCACCATGATACACTGCAGGATTCTGAATTTGTGTAGGAAGAGACTTGTTCACCATCAACTCCATATCCCTAGCCTGAATTCTTTGAACTAAATCATTGAAAGACAATCCTTGAAAATCCTTGTCATGAGTAATCATCATAACATAATTCTCCCATTTTTCAGGTAAAGCTTCCAAAATCTTCTCTTTCATATCAGCTTCGTCTTTAGTAAGATTCACCAAGCGCATTTCACTCATCAGATGAGCAAATCTTGCAATCAGATTGGGAATCGTTTCATTCTGATAATGTTTAAAGCTGTCAAACTCTTTCTTCAAAACCTTTTGTCGACTTTTCTTGTACTGGTCATTGCCTTCACATCTTTTCTCTAAGGCATCCCATAAACTTTTCGATGTGTAATTACCAGCAAATTGATGAAGTAATTCTTTAGGCAAAGCCATCGTTAAAGTACCATATGCCTTTTTCTCAGCTTGATAAGCTTTCTTTTGTTCAGAAGACATTTTTCTTTGAAGTATAGGTTCACCAGTTTCATCTTTAGGGTAAACATATTGCTCAGTGAACGCTAACCACATATCAATGTCATTTGTATCGACATATGCTTCAAACCGTTTAACCCAACTATGATAATCTTCCAACTTTAGCAATTTGGGAACTTTCTGACTTGTTCCAATTTCATTATCATAGTTCATCATCGTTTGCATAGTTGCTTGAACTGAGTTTTGAATAGCCGCGAATGCTTGAAAATCGGACATTTTCGAAACACAAGTTACTGTTCACTCCGAACCTCCTCCGAACCTCCACCGAATTATCGCCGAACTTCGTCCGAACTTGAAATACACCGAACGTCCTCCGAACCTGACCTTCGGACGACAAAAGAAAATCTGGTCCGAACGAGCACCGAACGTGTACCGAACTACCTCCGAACGATCTCCGAACCTGACGTTCGGAGCGGTTAGACCGAGCGTACTCCGAACTTGGAGTGCGGAGCAGTTACGCCGAACCTCGAGTTCGGCCGAACGCGAAATTTCGGAAAAACTTGGAAAAACTCACTGAAATTGACACCTCTCGAGCTGTAAACACTCAATCAACTGAAAATGAGCAAACACAGACATATTTGACGTGAATCATGATGTTTTGAACGAGAAATTCGAGAAATGAAGATGAAAAACGAGTTTTGAAAGTCAAAAACGTGAATTTGAACTCGATAACTCGAAAAACACTGATCTCCGACTAGTAGAGTAAACCAAATGCTCTGATACCACTTGAAATTGCTTGAGCGTGTGGATCTTCTACTTAGTCGATATGAAATCAATGTATAACGAGTAAGAACACAGAGAGTAAATACAAACAGGCTTTGTATTAACCACAGAGAACCACAGAGTACACTTAGAGAATGTATGACATCGAAAAGCTACTGAATCTATACAAGACAAACCTATTTATAGGCTGAAATCACGACTGGCCGAACCTCAGGTTCGGCCAAGCCTCGGCGGCTCCGAACCTGGAGTTCGGCCAGAGTTCGGCCAGACCTAAACTTGAACGTTCCGTCTTGTAATCGATACTTCACATGACGATCAGGAACCATGTATCAACATTAATTATTATAAATCATTAAATCATTTCGTAGGTAAAGTCCGCGGATGGGCCTCTTACTACAGCTGTAAGATCTAAAAATAGTTGTGATCAGCATTCCAATGTAAATACAACGGTAATTAAATATTATTGCTGATATGATCAATCTCACATGAGCGCATATTTATTAATTAATTAACTAATTGAATTAATTGTACGTAGGACATGATCAATTCCGCGCACAATACATCGCGGAAACAATCTACTCCATCAAACTCATCTCAGAGGTCGGCCGATAAGGTACGGATTTGAAACAGTTCTGAATTTGAGTTGATCTGGAAGATTCAAGTTCATCTGGATGAACATGCGTCTCTAGTTATAGTTCATCCGGATAGTTAGAGTTCATCCGGATAGTTAAAGTTCCTCAGGATAGGTAAGGTTCATCAGGATAGTAAAAAGTTCATCAGGATAGTTAGAGTTCATCGGGATAGTTAGAGTTGATCCGGAACATTCTAGTTCATCTGGATGAACATGCGTCTCTAGTTATAGTTCACCGTGTTGGTTATAGCTAGTTCATCCGGATAGTTAAAGTTCACCAGTATAGGTAAAGTTCATCAGGATAGTTAAAGTTCATCAGGATAGTTAGAGTTGTTCCGGAATATAATTAATAATTAACTTTTCCGGCTATGATAAGTTTGTACTTCATCCGAATGGTTCTCTGGATAGTTAACTAATGTTTATAAGCCGGTTATGAGCGATATGATTTTATTAATTAATTGAATTGTAGGTCTCTTCTGCGACTCTATCACAACACACTCCTCCATCTACAACAGCGTCGCAAAAGGAAAGGGTAACTATTTTAATTTACACAGTTGTGTACTTCCCTTATAACTAATTGCTATATGATCATTTAATTAAATGCTGATGCTGTCTTTAGGGGAGAAAGAAGAAAAATGACAGAAGCAGCAGCTGCTGCAGCCAGTACTGCTGGGGCATCAGAGCAGGAAGTGGTATATATATATATATATAATTAATTTAGAAATTTGACAAATCGCTTTGACGTTATTGTTAATTAATATATATGTTACTAATCAGTTAATTACATGGTGTCAATTTAGGAAAAGAATAAGAGACATGCAAAACCAGTAAAACCTGCAGCTCGTAAAGTACCTAAGAGTGATCGGTTGGAAAAACCAAATAATTATGATGCCATTGCAACTCCTATCGATCAGCCAGTAATCCAAGAGGTATATAGATTAGTATATACCACAATTTATTTATTCTATTTTTTACTTTAATTAATTAATCGTCACTTCTGATCAGGGGAGCCAGCAAACTGCGACGTTGCACATGGAGGGGGATCCAATGAACGTCATGGGAATGGCTAGATTATATCCAAAACAAAAAGATGAGAAGATTCATGGAAAGCCATTACCTCCTGGTTGTCGTAGAATTACAGCTTATCAGGTCAATAAGGGTGCAACATTTTTACCATTCCCAATAGATGATAAAACAACGCTTTCGGAGGTTGAAGATAAATATATTATTGCATGGCCGATGAACCGAATGATCCTTCATTCTAATAACAAGTCAGATAGATCACAGCCGGTTGATCATTCTACGGTTCAAAAAGTAGTGGAACAACCACAGGTAATTACTACATTAATTAATCGTATCCGCTAATTAATTAACTTTATAAATATATATATATATATATATTATATATATCTGATCGGTTTTATTTGTCATGTTTCCAGGTAAATAATGATCGGAAAAAGATGCCGAAAGTGTACGTAACACCAAACCAGCTGATGAATCAAAATCTGAAAAACAGAAAACTCAGTATACAGATCCAGCAGAAGCAGCTGATCAGCACGGACAAAAAATTATAATTAAATATTATTGAAATTAAACTTTGATTAGTGTCGTATGTTATCTTTTTTAACAGCATCATGATTAGTGTATATATGTACATTAATTTTTAATTATAATATATGATTTTTAAGGTTTCTTTATATTAATTAATATGCAGTATAATTAATTGTAATTAAGAAAATATATGTGACCATATATATAATATCAAAGGCCACACTTTTTATATTTTAACGTGGCCGTTGCCACCATTTGGCCACGCGTATTGGGACACATTATCTGATTTCAACTACCCTTTGGCCACTTTTTTTTTCTCCAAATATACGTGGCTAAAACACAAATATACGTGACCATATCATACCAAAGGCCATGTTTTTTATATTTTAATGTGGCCGTTGCCACCCTTTGGCCACCCGTATTGGGATAAAATGTATGATTTCAGCAACCCATTTGGCCACATTTTTTTACAACATATGTGGCTAAAACACAAATATACGTGACCATATAATACCAAAGGCCACGCTATTTATATTTTAACGTGGCCGTTGCCACCCTTCGGCCACGCGTATTCGGACAAAATGTATGATTTCAGAAACTTATTTTGCCACGTTTTTATAACATATGTGGCTAAAACACAAATATACGTGACCATATAATACCAAAGGCCACGCTTTTGATATTTTAACGTGGTCGTTGCCACCCTTTGGCCACGTTTATTGGGATAAAATGTATGATTTCAGCAACCCTTTGGCCACGTATTTTTATAATGTATATGGCTAAAACACAAATATATGTGACCATATAATACCAAAGGCCACGTTAAACTAACAAATGTGGCCGTTGGGACCCTTTGGCCACGCTTTCCGGAAGAATTATTTGATTACAACAACAAATATTGGTACCCTTTAGCCACGCTTCTAGGTGGCTTCAGCCACTGATATTGTAACGTGGCCGTAGGATACATAAGGTGACGGGACCTTTGATATCGATTGGAATGAAAAAAAACGTGACCAAACACCTTTGGTCACGGTTTTTTTCCGTGGCCAAAGGTGAATTTTGACGTAGTGCTAGAAAGGTTCGAGCTCTCCAATTAACAATCCATACGGGGCTACCGGATAGGCTCTGGGATGCTCAGAAAGAGGCCCTAAAGGAGGAAAATTTCGGGTCTGAATCATTACGTGACATATATGGAACTTTTGAAGTTAAGTCTGATGGACTTCGTTATTATAATGACAGTATATGGGTACCTTTGCATGGAAATCTTAGAGAACTAGTGATGGACGAGGCTCACAAGTCCCGTTATTCGATCCATCCGGGTTCTGACAAAATGTATCAAGACCTAAAGGGGCTATATTGGTGGCCCAATATGAAAGCGGACATCGCTAGATATGTTAGCAAGTGCTTGACGTGCGCAATGGTCAAAACGGAACATCAAAAGCCAGCAGGATTACTGCAACAACCTAAAAATTCCTGAATGGAAATGGGAAGAAATCTCGTTGGATTTCATCACGGGATTGCCCCGTTCTTCTGGCGGTTGCGATATGATTTGGGTTATCATTGACCGGTTAATAAAATCCGCCCATTTCCTTGACAAAACAGAGAAACTTACAAAGATATACCTCAAGGAGATTGTCAAACTTCACGGAGTGCCTTTATCTATTATGAGACAATAGATTTGCTTCAAAATTCTGGGGATCCTTACAAGCGGCGATGGGCACCCGCTTAGATATGAGTACCGCGTATCATCCTCAAACAGATGGACAGACTGAACGTACCATCCAAACTCTCGAGGATATGCTTAGAGCATGTGTGCTCGACTTCGGAAAAAATTGGGAAACTCATTTACCACTGGTAGAATTCTCTTATAACAACAGCTACTATACCAGTATTAGAGCCGCTCCATTTAAGGCTCTTTACGGACGAAAATGCAGATCGTCGGTCTGTTGGGCCGAGGTCGGTGAGAGCCAACTCACTGGACCTGAACTAGTGCATGAAACCACGGCGAGAATCGTGCAGATCAGAAACCGCATGAAAGCGACAAGAGATAGGCAAAAGAGTTACGCAAATAAACGCCGAAGGCCTTTGGAATTTGAAGTTGGCGACAAAGTACTACTGAAGGTCTCGCCTTGGAAAGACGTCATACGCTTTGGCAAGCGCAGGAAGTTGAATCCCCGCTATGTAGGACCATTCGAGATCACAGAAACTATTGGTCCGGTGGCTTACCGTTTAAATTTACCTCCTGAATTGGATGGAGTACACAACGTGTTTCACGTTTCGAACTTGAGGAAGTGTTTAGCAGATGACACTCTCATAGTTCCATTAGAAGAACTAAAAATCGATGAACAATTGCGATTCATCGAGCAACCCGTGGAAATCATGGGACGTGAGGAGAAAACATTGAAAATAAGTAAAATCCCCATAGTCAAAGTGAGATGGCAATCTAAGCGTGGACCGGAGTTCATGTGGGAACGAGAAGATCAGATGAGAAAGAAATATCCACACCTATTTGATCCAGCGTCCACGTCTAATCAAGGTATGAGTTAAATTTAGGGACAAAATTTCCTTAACAAGGGGATGATGTAGCAACCCTAAAAATTTTCTATTCCTTCCACAGAAACCGTAGCAACTACCCGCAATTTTTGGTGCGAAAATTCCTTAACAAGGGGATGATGTGACAACTGGCAATTTCCCAGGTTAACCCCGTTAATAACTTGTGTTATCTTTAGTAAACGTCCGTTACATCAGTTAACTAGAATCGTTACACGAACATTGCATATGAGTCTAGACGTCGGTTAACTTACTTGAATAATTATATTTTAAGATTTTATGGAAATCATATTCTATGGTTTTACAAAAACGTTTTGTCATTTTATGTGACAAATATATCTATGATTTTATGTGGTATATAGGTATATATCTATACACATTATATTTCATGATTTTATGTGACGATGTGTTATGTAAATTACACGAAGCGTTTCTATGTTTTCATAGGAATTTAAAATGTATAGTTATTGAGTTATAACTATGATTTTATGCGAAGAATATATAGATTATTTTTTTATAAAATTTCGTTCGTTAAACATGTTCTGACACACACTCGAGTATTCGCCGTCAAGTTATCTTCGTTAGCTTATAAACAAATTCTAAACTTGGAGGATTAACCTTGCCATTTCTGAAACTTGGTAGCTCATGTTGTAAGTGCATAAGGGCCTTTCTTGCCAATAGGGTAACCTCAATTTCAAAATTTAAGGAGACTGTTTCAAGCATCGTTCTTTTTTTCCATGGCCGACCTCGATCGTGAATGCTCACTTCAAGTTGCAATCAATATCGATCAGTTACGAGTGTTCAACAGTCCTTCTCTATTCAAATCATTATATAAGTTCTCAATCATTGTACACAACCAAAGAAAAGGAATCATAACACTCTCGAGCTCTCTCTCTCGTTTTTTATATTCCGGTGAACTCGAATTCCAGCCAAAAGATCCACCGAATCACCACCATTCAATAACCTCTGTGATCGTGAAGCCCTGAGGAACAACCAGGCGTTGACGGTTGTGCTAATCGTAACCGTGCTCGGAGGTCGCGATTCAGGGTCGGGTTCTATTTCAGCTTCAAAAACTCACCTTTTCTCGATTCTGATTCAAGGTAACCATTCCCCTTTGTTAATCGCACGTATTGCTTCATTTTATTTCTGGTTTCTCGATTTTCTGGTGACCGGAATAAAACTCCGGCCACCGGAGTTTTGGGGAAGAAAGGGATGGCGGGTTGGAAAGGGTTATGTATTTAACTGATCGACTCTAAAAATCAGCGCACATGTAGCGCAGTTGGCCAGTCCCTCGCATTGGTTCTGAGAGGTCGCCGGTTCAAACCGGGCTACCTCAAACTTTTCTTTTTTTGTTCCTGGTTATCCTAAGACCCCATCTATGGTCGCTGTTCCTAGTTAAAACTGTTTCTGATCGAATTTAAAACCAAAACGGGTCCAGCCCTGTTGGTTGTGGCGCTGTATTGCCGACCAGAGGTCACAGGATCGAACCTGGTGACCACCGGTTCCTTTGTTTTTATTTTTTTTAATTTTTATCTTTATTCTTTTATCTATGGACTTGTATGACTTAAAACCTATCACCAATCATTTCCCTTGTTATTTTAGACTTGTAAAAACCCTCGTAAACATCGTTGCCTTCGTTTTCTCTCGTCATTTTTTATATAATTTGATTATTATATATAAAAATGTTGATTACTTGATAATAAAACTTCAACGAATACCTATTTGAGAAAATATATAAATGAACGTATTTGGAAATATAAAACGAACGTTTTATCAATCCCTATATTTATGAAACAAAAATATATATATATATATATATACATAGGGAGAGTATCATTTGAGAACCAATTTGATTTGAGAACTAAAAAGAACTAATCTAAGCCACTAGTTTATATATATGGAAACCCCCCCCCCCCCCCGTTGAATTATAGTGGTCTCCACCTGAAATTAGTGGTGGAGATTTAGTTCTCAAAATAAAAAGTTTTCATTTAAACCTAACCCAATATACATATCTACATATTTATAAAAATATTTATCTACATACATAAATATGCATTTCGACTACCCGGTTCTTGTAAAAGATGACATTTATCTTTTATACGCTCTTGGGTGAACTTTTATCCTTTCGACGTCGTCATCAACTTGATTCGTGAGTAAACCGATTCTTGTCTAAATGACGTCTCCGAATTATTTCGTGAAACGATTTTTATCCCGTTTTTGAAATAAATCACCTACGTCACATATGGAATTACTTGTCAATTTAAACCGTCGTCTAGGCTATGTTACGCATGTTCGAACACACACTTACGTATGTAAATTCGTGAGGTGCTCGGTAAACTACGCAAGACTCGAAGTCTTACTAAATTGTAGCAGCGCACCTTAAGGTGAGTTACACACCCTTTTACGTTACGTCCGGTTTTGGACGATAACACACGCAAACACGTTACACCCGAGTTAGGGTGATAACACAACAACGTTTATGTATGATTAAAGTAGAAATCAAGTATATATCACATGTTCACGTAAAATGCTTTATCTTTCAAGTCCTTACTTTATCGAACCGTTAATCGTATATAGCGAGGGGATATTGGGTAGTACTACTGGGGTCTGACAAACCTCACTTAGCGGGCACGTGATGCACCACCCTGCTGGTGGTCGGACTGAGGAAAATGTCAGCCTAACTTACCGTGATCGAATAGACACGGGGAAGACAAACCACGTAAGGATTATTCCTACAACTAATTGGTTAGCTTCGGTTGCGAACGTTTTAGTGACATGAACTTAGGCTCGCTACCTACGATATGGATTGTCCTTGTAATATACATGCTTACATAGGAATAAAGACTGTTTTATTCGTACTACGTATTTATAATAGTTATACTTATGTGCTTATGTGAACTCACCAACATTAGTTGACACATGCTTCTTGTGCATGCTTTGCATGACGCTAGGAGTATTGATTTTGGGCATGTACGTTGGCTAAAACCTTTCATGTTGGGAATTTGTCTTTAACCTTTTTCGAACTTAGATATAAACTGGTTGTTTACTCAATGGGCACTTGTTTTGCGTGGCATTACTTTAATATGCTTCCGCTGGATTTTCAAACTCTGGTTTTGGATATTTTCTACTTTGGAAATATATTTATATTTTTAACCCTTAACTTATGTTTGATGTAACTAATGACTCGGGTCTTGGTCTGGTTCACACCCCACACGGTAAAACTCCGTTAGTGGAAATTACGGGTGTGACAGATGTCGACCTCCCTCCATCTCTATTATATTTGATTTTATTCTTTGTTTCATGTTACATGAGTACATCCATTAGTTTGTTTGTTTTTTTTCTTGTTTAGTTGTGTCTCTATTTGATCTTCTTCTTCATTCTGATTCATTCTGTTGCTCATCGATTCAATCATGTCAGTTTTAGCTTCCAAATCGCATCAGTTAATCAATGTCTACCCCTCTTATCATGGATCCACAAACCAGTCAATAATATAATTTTATAAAGATGCAAAAAGTATTTTAAAGTAAAAGAAGCTAAAAGAATCGTGAGATTCAATCTATTAATAAAAAAAATGGTTCCTTCGTTTGTCAAGAAGATTTGCAGAAATATTTTTGCATTTGTTAATAATAATTTAATTTGTGTTCGGTGTTTAAACACTTGTTCCAAGTAAACATAAATTTAATTAGCAGTGCTTTTAAACCCAGACCGGAAGATCCGATTAGTTTAACCTGAAACATGAAAAAAGATGGTTCATTTTACCGTTGTTGATATGGAACTTGGTTTTTAAATCTGGTCTGATCTGGTTGATCATTGAAAAAACGCATGTGTTTGAGAACCGGAACCAAACCGTTAATTCCTTACGGTTCCTGTTCGGTTCTTATTTTGACGGTCCAGTTCTCGGTTATAAGACCTATAAAAAAGATTAATGTATTTGATGTTGGATTTGTTGAAGCTAAATCAAAGAATCATTTGAGCTGGACCCAAAAAAACGTTTTTCTTTTCTGGATGGAATAAAGGCTTTCAAGAAAGGTGCCCAAAAGACATCCTCAAAATCTCAAGTAAAATTAGGGAAATCTCTTGATTGTTGTTCATCAACTTAGACTTAATCTTCATGCAGTAGAGTTTAACTGATTTTCATTCATATTAATCCTAGGTTTGTTTGTAGTATTAGCAATGATGTTACAAAGGTCACCTTATGTGTTAATTAATAATTACAGTATTGGCAACTCTAAATGAAATAGCAAAGTATCATGGAGAAGACAAACTTCTGGTGATCGTGTGGATGGTAACACAAGTGAGTTAACTCGATACTATTAATCGTTTATGAGCAAGCAAGATTCTATCTCTGGTCCTATAAAGGATTATATATTGATATCGTGGATTTTTAAATATGCAGGTTGTTAGAATCATAAATCACTTTAATGCATAATTTATTTTCTTTGTTTTGTAGGTTTATATGTATGCTCTTACATTGATCTTTTGAGATGCAAAAGTCTCATAGAGTTGTTGCCTATGATCTTGCCAAGGTCTTGGAATTTAAAAAAGGTGAAAATTCCATTATGCATCGTCATGATATTGTTTGTAAATTGAGTTAGAAAAACAAAAGATACAGATTGACTAAATAAGGGTTCAAAATTCTAAAATTGCAAGTAAGCAACGGAGTTTTCTAGATTATAGATTTTTCTCTTAATTTGCTCGTATGTGTTGCTTGTTGTTGCAGGAAAGTATATTGGCAGAGAGAACATCAAACTTTTTGCTAACAAATTAGGTTAGATCTTTAGTCACCAAAAATGCCTTTTTAATTATGTTACTTTCTTAGTTCAAATGGGTTTGTTTGTTCTCTACATAAAAAATGCCTTGAAGATTAGGAAAATAAAGATAAGTTTTGTTATTATCTTTAGCCGAGGAGGTGATGGATAAGGTTGTGACAAAGAGAAAAGTATCCAGCTTTGTTGGGATGTTTTATAGTTAGAAGACGATATCATAGCAACACAACAACAAATCCATATGCAAATACAATTGCAAGTGATGATTTTGAGGGGAAGAAAGTGGATGATCCTGTCGACGAAAGGGAAATTTCGAATATGTTTTTTTGGTGAAGATCTGGATGACGATAATGATGAAAGGATAGTTGTTTTTGTATATGAGGAAGGGATGGATATGATTTTAAAGTTTTGGTATTAATTTGCGAAATATGGATATATTATAAGTTTGATTAGGGTAACATTCTTGATGTTTTTGTATTTGGTTTTTTGTTTGGATATGAATACATGGTTGCTAAGAATATCACTCTTGTATATATTTTCTTTTAGTTATGATTGTATTTTTTTGTATTAATACATGTACAATCCTCGTATGTTTTTTATATAATGTATTACATATATGGAATATTGTACATGTTTAACACACCCTATGTTGCAAATATGTAGCACCCCAATTTTGAATCGCTTTCTCGAACATTAGATATTTGTGTGGTACATTGGCATACCATGCTAGATCCCTACTCAAGAGGACCTCAACCACTTTCTAAAAGTTACGAATTTTTATATTTACACACTATTAGTGTGTGTTTGTAAGATTCGGTTCTTGATTGAATGGATCGGTGTGAAACTATATAGGGTTAGGATCATGCGGAAACACAGATATATTATGAAAACGTGAAAACACATATTAAATCTTCTATAACTTTTTCATACGTTAATATTATTTTAAAAAATTTACACCAAAATTATCATGTTATCTTTAAATCTAGCAAAAAAAAAAACAATTTAGAAAAAAATAACGTTTCGATTTTTTACAGTGTACATATGCACTACAATAATGTTGCACACGTGCACTACAATTATGATGCATACGTGCACTATAAAAAAACCGAAACGTTAACTTTTTTTCTTCTTCCAGAATTAGGACAATAGAATTCAAAGATTTTTTGTGCAATTTTTATAAAAGAACGTTAAGGTATGAAGATGTTATAGAGGTTTTAATATGTGCTTTCACGTTTTCGCAATATATGTGTTTTTTCGCATTATCCTTACCCTACGAGGGCATATGACCACTCATAAGTTCGTATTCATTTAGTTTTTGGTATCGTTAATGTTGATCACATAGAAACTTGTGATTAAAGTTTATTTTCTTCTCCCTCATTGTGTCGTTTCTTAAGTCATTTCAAACCGTAAATATCACCAGTTTTGACAAATTTGGAAACTATTGAATGCATCGTCAATTTTTTATTTGTATGATCACCTTGATATTTGTACATTCAATCAAATCACCATAACCAGTAATGAAATTGCTCCGAATAACTTCGAAATGTGACTTCGATTGAGAACGAGCATTCGTCTTACAATTATTCTCTACAATATAATGAAATTGCATCAAAACTCAAATTACATCATATGTAGTAATAAAAATCACAATTGTTCTCTACTATATAATTTAAGATGAAGCGGGTAAGTTAGGCCAAAAGAGACATGGCCTTAATCACGACATTTTGTTAACTTCTATCCCCGCTTCTCCCTTTGTCCCAATCACTTTTAATTTTGTAGGGCGCCTCCTTTACGACCCAGTTTCTTTCTCCCTGCATGTTAAAATTATAATATTTAATAAGACAATAATACTATTTACAGCTTTAAAATAATCATGTTTATACTCATGATGCATTAATGCAACATGATTGTGTCGCATATATGCAACATGATTGTATTGCATATATGAAACATGATTGTGTTGCATACATGCAATGTTACAGTTTATATAGTTTTCAACCTTCTTCTAGTTTAATTTTATATTGTTTATATGCATTGATGTGTTGCCTATATGCAACATTACATATTATATACTTTTCAACCATACGTTATTCTAAGATAATATTGCATGTATGCAACATGAATGACTGTGCTGTGTATATGCAACATAGAGTGTGTTATGTATGTGCAACATGGTTGTGTTGCATATATGCAACATGGTTGTGTTGCATATATGCATCATGGTTGTGTTGCATATATGCAACATGGTTGTGTTGCATATATGCAACATGGTTGTGTTGCATATATTCAACATGGTTGTGTTGCATATATGCGACGTGACTGTATGTATATACATAACTTGTTGTATCTAATGCTTGAATGTAACAACATAAACTACCTCGTGATATCCAAGTTTTTAATAGAGCAAACCAACAACTGATTACTCGAGTTTTTCCAATTCGTTAGTCGTGCTACGGACCTGTTTTACACCAAATTTGTAGATAAATAGAAAAACTGAAAGTAAATTTAATTATGCATCTAATAATGAAATAAAACACTATCACTCAAAAGTTTTTTTTTTCTTTGGCAGGGAAATACATGCCTCTAAAGTATATTGCTACAAAACAATGAACCTAACTTTGACACATAGTCTAAAAGTACCTTTATTGAGCAATATAATGTCAGAAAAATGACAAATAAAATTGAATCAACGAACATCATACTTGCTAATTTAAATGAATATATGCAACGTTATGTCCCTGTGTGATTCGAGAAACCGAAGTGGATAAACAATAGGAGTGCACAATGATTAGGCGTACGAAGATCGATTATTACTCTTGACCGTAAAAAAGGAAGATAAAACATTACCAAAACCCTTGATGCAATGATCGTTGCGATTCAATTTTGAAATGAAATCAATGATCGAGTGTTTGCGAATAATTACCTGATGTTTTTCTTCGACTGTTTTGCTGAATTCTTCCTTTAATCCTGCTTGTAAACCCTCGATTGAAACCCTAGTTTTGAGCAGTCCCCTGGTTTACATGTTCGAAAAGAGAGGGAAAGGAAATTTTGTTCTGTTCCTTTTTGGTTTCTAAATTTGTTATGACTAATCAAATTACACTTTGCCCAGATTGCCCCTCCACCTTATGATTGTTTGAAAAAAAGGGACGGAAGGTTTTAATTGATACCATAATTAACCAAAATTTATTAGTTTTCCAGTTTTCCAATTAAAACTAGTTTTCCAAGGAACCTTACCCTATGTATATATTCGTACCCCGAACCTTAGAAACCTTTAGAAATATACCCTTAAGTGTTTTATAGCATAAGATAACATTCGGTAGAAGTCTAGGGGTTAAAACTTAAAACGTAATTAAAAAGCTTGAGCGACCATTTCTACCAAACTGCCAAAGTACCTCGCTATACGCGAGACCTGGCTCCCCTTCTCTTCGCGATGCACGACCCGTTTATGGACATAATTCGACCACCGGCTCGTTTTTGGCGACTTGCATCTCAAGATCTTGACTAATTGACCTCCCTAACGTGTAAATTTTGGGCCTTAGTCACCTAGTACGTGTAGGAACATCATTTCGCACCAGATACTATAAATTGAAGCTCAGATCATCCATTCGAACTCGCCAATTCACTCGATTTCTAACACAAAAACCCTAATTCCAAACCAGAACTTCGTAGGCCTAATTCGAGCAATCTAGGAGGAGTGAGAAGATGAAATCTTTTAGTGAAGCACTAATAGGTATCTAAAATAGCCTCTTTCAGTTTTGGCTAAATCGATCTCTAAGTATGTTTTCTAAAAATATGTTAAAATTAGGGTTCTTGAGCATGTTTTGATAAAATCGGGTGATCGAGTGGGAACTAGGGTCTTAATTTTTGTAGGTGAATGTATTTTAAGAAAGCCCTAAGTTTATTTCACAATTAGAAAAGGTTTAGTAAAGGTTTTGTTAACGGGTCAAAATTAGGGTTTTCGTAACGTTGTTCTACCCAAATTGAGTAAACGCTATTGAACTAAGCTTTGATATTTTAAGGATATTATAAAAATGTTATAATGGATAATACCCTAAGTTGGTTTGAAAAGAAAATAAGTTTTGATAATAAACGAGAAATACGTGATAGTAGGGTTTCTAAATATGAATAATTAATATAAAATAATTCGGAGGGTATGGGGACTTGATTTTTGGTCTTATAACATGTTTATATATATATTAAGTATATATGAGTATAAATTTGATAAATATTAAAGTATTAAAGATACCGAGTTAATCGGATATTTAGAAGTTCGTGCGGACCAGAATGGTAAGCGCCTGTACACTGTGGTTTCTAGCAAAGCGAGGGTGTCGCATAAATCCCAACTCGATCTCGGGTGAGCGTTTACTTATAGATGCGTGCCTTCATATTATCAATAAAAAGGTTATTCTTCCTATAAGGGCATTTTGGTCATTTTTCCTTAAAAGAGATAATCCCTAATAAATTCTTATTAAGATAATAAGATATAAATAAACATAGGTATTATTTATAATAACCTTGCATTAATGCAATCCGATACGCGATTAGGTTAATTGTGGACCATAACGGAGATTCAGTCTGAATAACCGATTAAAGATATAAGGTGAGTTTTTACAAGCCCACTTTTAAATGTTTTAATGTTTAGAATATTTTCGGGTTGGTATACATACATAACTGATGAAAATATATTCAAGATAATTGTGACTTGATATATACGTGTTATATGATGAAGTTGTTACTGAATTTCTTATACGTGTTATGCAATTATGTTGATTATGTGATGTGTATATACTTGCTTTGAAATTAGGTAGCCAAGTGATAAGGGAATTGTTAGTAAACGTTTAGTGAATATGTATGATTATATGAGAACATGTGGTGCATTTGCTTGTATTAATATGCGGTGGATACGCCGCTGGTACATCATATATATTTACATAGTAATATAAGTTACCCGGTATATTGGGAGTGTGGAGGATACGTCGCTGGTACATCCTGTATACATACACTAACTGTAAATTAGGGGATGTCCATTTGTTGCAGTATATGAATGTCTTATCACTGTTTAATAACAAACCTAAAGCATCTGGTTATTTAACTAGGGGTAGGTAGTGTACATGATCAGAGATTATGTCACTAAGATGAGAAATGACCTAATAGAGTTAAAGCATGAGTTGCTATTATGACTTATTAGAGTTATAGCATGTGTTTCTACTGAAGACGAATGGTCACTGCTTCCCCATAGTGGTTGTCGGACGGAGTGGCAGTCGGACATCGCAAAAGCTATCTTACGACAAGGTAGGATGACGATTGCAGTGGCGGGCTAACCTTTCGAAGGAGATGAAGAATGAAGAGACGCTACTTTGGAGATGAAGAATGAAGAGACGCTACTTTCCCGTAGTAGTGGCTTAGGGAACCGTGTACGGACGGAGCTGCATTGGGTCGTTGGAATAACTATCCTTCGAGATGGGACGAAGTGTGCAGTGGTGGGCGTACTCTTCATGGAAAACCAAGTTAGTTGGTTAAATATAGTGACCTAGAAGTTATGCCTAGGGTCATGGTTAAGATAATAGGATATATTATCATAGTGATTACGTGTTAAGATTTATATGTGATTTATAAATGTGTTGTGAAAACAGGTAAACACTTAAATGGTTAAATATAAATGTGTTGTTAAAAGTATGTATGCTAGGTTCTGCAGAGACGTTTAGAAGTAAAGGCACTGATCTTGTGAGGACGTGATAATCGAGAAGGCTATCAAGGAAGAGTTTCTGGCAAGCTGGCTTAGTTATAATTTTTGTTATTGTAATTAGTTATAGTTATGTACAATATCTCTCTTACTGTAGTACTTGGCTTATATAAATAAAAGTTTTAAATTTCTGCTGCTTAATATCTCTGTCGATACCTTGTGTTCATGACTAAATCCGACACGTGACCCCTCCCGCCGCCAAGTCTGGGAGTAGGTGTCACATTTTACTAATTTACGTTATAGCCCCTCAAACTTTCTAATACTTATCATTTCATGTTACGAATCATGTTAGGATATATCTTTACTAATTTATAAGCCTCGGGATACTTGTAATAAATATAAACACGTATAATACTCGCATACGTTTATATCTTTATATAAATTATGCTTTTAGTCCTTTTACTTTTCCATTAAATATTATCAAACGTATTCACACGTATATATCCATCAAATGATTCATGTATCATCATGCTTTTCATCTATACTACTATATAATGTATATTGTTCAAAATGGCATTTTCGTAATTAAAAGCGTCTTAAAATTAAAACACATTCTTCTTTAGGGTTCTGTTCAGGTTTCATCCGCTTCTCAAGGTTTACCATTGTTCATCCATTGCTTCATCCGTCGTTCAGGAAAGAAATCAGACCGACAAAAGATAGCAAACCCTAATCTCAGAAAGTCTACGCTTGATCCACCATTCAATTACTTTTCATCGCCAGATCCATCGTTAATTTGCCTTTCATCGCAGACGCTACAGTGTTTTCCTCGAGGAATCTCCTATTTGAGTAAGTCTTCAATTGCCCTTTTCATCTTCAAAATTACGCAATCCTAATCTCGAAAAAGGCCATCTCCACATTTCAATTGAGGCAAAGATGCAGACTCAAGAATTAGGCCAATGTTGCAGACACACGGTTATGGATATGGCACCCAATTCAAATCTCAATTCAAATTTTCAAATCAAAGCCTCTATAAGCACACATCTCCCTCTCCATTCCCATCTGCAAAGAACCGCCGATAATTTGAGGTATGTATTGTGTTTTAAATCTGATTCCAGCTTCTTCATTTTTATTTATGTTACTTGAATTTGATTTATGTTTTATGTTTTAAATATGATTCAAATGTACATTCAAAGAAACACTGAATTCAATCTGAGTATTACATTTAGTTTAATGACATTTAATATGATTTGAAATAATTTTGAAATGAATATGGGTGTTATAATCTACTAATGGAATGTTTAATATGATTTTGAAATGTTGATGACATCTAGTTTAAAATATATTTAGTTACTCACAACGAAAGTATTTGATTTAGTTAAAGTATTTTTGGATGTTAGTTACTTAAATATGGTTCAAAACAGGTTTTAATTTGGATTTGAGATCAGTTTCAACTATTTGAGATATACAAATTTGAACTAAACTGTTTTATGTGTATGGTCTTTTTAAGTTTTTATAGTTCCTTGAAATAAGGTTTGTTGTACAAGTTTACTGGTTTCATTTTTTGATTCTTTATGTAAAGAAAGAGTATCATCTTAAGACCAGTAGTAATAAATGTATGATCTTTTTTAAGTTTTAATACTTGAAATAAGGTTTGTTGTAGGTTCGTTGTACAAGTTGTTTGGGTTCTTACAACTTTCATAATCTAATTAACAGGTGAACATGAACTTGCAACATTATTTGTCACACCCCAACCGAAGACGGAAACGTCGGGGCATGATTAGATTGCCAAAAAGCTCATGACAACTAAATTAAGATGACAATATTTAATTAACATCAATTTTATTAATAATAAAAGGTCATTACATAAACTTGAAATTAAAACATAACATGAACGATTCAACAATGTCTTATTAAGAATTTAACTAGGTCCAAATCCCTAAGTGGAGCAACTTGGATCAAACGTTATCATTTCCTGCAACATGTATAAGATAATGTCAACTACAAAGTTGGTGAGTAATCACAGGTTTAATATGTAACATGATATATAAAATGAAAACATGCGAATTGTATCCTATGATAGAATGAAATGAAAGATCAACATACTAGATAAAATGACAACATGAAATAATGCATAAACAACCCTTAATGACAAGGATTTCCTAACCCGAAGGTTAGACTGTATGAAATAGGTCTCAAATACCCAACGCCAGAACCGGTCAAGTTGAGTGGGTTGTCAGCCAATAGATCTATCTTTGATTCCCCAAGCCTTACGTTAATGTTTATGCGATATGAAATATATGAAACACTATGAAAAACATGAAATCCCAACACATTGACAAGTTATGCTAGAATGAAATCCTACACACATTCACACATATGTTCTACAATCGCATTATATGAAAATCATGAAAATCAATAGATTGATATAGGATACATGTTGCACCCCAAAATGTAAAACACGAAAAAGGGGCAAGGATTACTCACTTGGTAAAATGAAAGGCCACGAAAGAACGCGAGAATGATAGTAGTAGTCATGAAGGTCAACCTAAAGGAAAACGAAGGGGACCTAGTTGAATAACGAAGCTAGGAGGATAGGGGTTCGTGGGCATTTGGGGTTTTGTTTAAAGAAATGTTATTAATTTGACAAAAATTATATAGTGTATTTATGAGTAATATAAGTGTTAAGTAAATTTCTATGGCATAAATGAGATGTGTTATAATATCCTTTAATTATTTGATTAACTCAAGGTGTTTATATAATAAGTTTGAATTAGATCACAACATTAACTAATGATAATAAATAATAATAATAATAATAATAATGATGATGATGATAAATAGGTTTATTGGAAATTAACAATCCAAGTTATTGGGTATTGGAAGATAATAATCCCAATTCAACTATTGTAAAACAATAATCCCAATTATTGACTTATTGGAAAACGCTAGTCCCCGTCTATTTTTTTTAAACGTCGTTAACTTGAGCTGACGTGGCTGTGACGTGTAGTGACCGTTTAAAAACTCTCTCCTACGTGGACGCCATGTGTATATTACCGTTTTAAAAAGAATAGGCCACGTGGATCTGAAAATCGTTCCTAATAAAAACCCTAAATCCCCAATTGAAGCTACGGTTGTTCGTGAAGCAAAAACTCGAAATCGAAGACCAGCTGCTGCAAGGTAGTACCTGAGAACACAAATGTCTGGTTCTTCTTCAACTCCAAACCCTAATTCCTTCATTAATCGGAAGATTTTGCGTCTTGATTTTCATGGGAACCTTTGTTGCTACCATGACATTCCTGCTGTGAAACGAACTGCTGGTGCGGATACATCAAGACCAGGGCAGCAGTTCTTTGGATGTGCATTGTGGCCGGTATGTAATGCATACTTGAAAATTAATCAATTTTATTGTCTATTGCTAACTTAAACATCAACTGTTGATGATTTAGGAAGTTAATCAATTTGGTTGTTTGCATCTCTTCCTATGGCTGCTAACAACATGCCCCCAAGGAATGTTTTCAAAAAACATCCATCTAGACAGATAACTTTTCTACAACCAGCCAAAAAACCCTTCCTTAGGCTATCAAAACACACAAATAACCTATGAAATACCTCAAATTCTGAGTCATATTCACCATGGAATCCAGGGTGGACCTTCACCAACTCAAAAACTGATGTTGGATTGGCATCTGTTAGTGCTTTTATGTAGGAACCAATTTGGCTATAATGGTCCCTCATTGAACCATGAAGCATCCTGTGAGCATATTGTTTTGCCTTGTATACAAACCAATTATTGACCAACAACTTGAAGGCAACCTTTATTGCATCTTGAATTTCTTTTGCACTCCAATCTGGTTTAGCCTTAAACACATCCAAGAAATACTCAGCTACAAATTTACAAGTTAATTGCCTATTTTTAGTCATGTTCCTTAGACAGGTGTGTTAGTTCATAGCACTTTTGACCAAATAACAGTCTTTCTTAGCAAAATGTGAGCAATAAATCTTGAATGGACAACCTTCTACACAATGATACACAACTCTACCCCCTCTTTTACTATCACTTGCTGAAATAACCAAATTCCTACCTTGGGCAAGAGCATACCTCCTTGCAGCCTCTTTGAATGCACTCCTAGATGGGAATCTTGTACCAACAACCCATTCCCACTTAGACCAGTCTGTATGCTAATTCACAACTGGAACATTAAGCTTATACTTCTTCCCTAATAGATCATCATCCTCACTCTCTCCAGGTGAGTTCACATCACCCTCAGAATCCTCATACTCACTACCTTCACTACCTTCACTATCTTGTTCTTCTTGAACAACTGTTGGTATTTGTTCACTACTAGAGCCTTGATTAACCAACCTCTCAATCAATCTTTGTTGCTCTAACTTATCTTCTTTGTTAACCAATGAAACCTTACTAGCTAATTCTCTCCACTCCTCATCATCTGTGTCTGATTCATTGCACACCAATTCACCTGTTTCTTCATTATCAGCAGCTAATATCTCAGCCCCTTCATCAACTGTCTCTTGATCACCATCTACTTCAACAGGATCCTTAACTACCAATTCACCTGTTTCTACTTCACAACCAGCCTTAACAACCTCAGCCCTTTCATCAACTATTTCTACCTCAGTAGCTTTAGGATCTGAAATATCCCCTTTCACAACTTCAGGGTGATAATCTGCAAGCCCCTTAGCTTCAACACATTCAATGTCTGTTATACTAGTAGGGTTTGCATTTGGGCTATGTTGGGCTTCAGATTGGGCTGCTACAGTTTTGGGTCGGGTTAGTCTTTGGGCTGTTACAGTTTTGGGTCGGGTTTTTTGGTGGGCTTTGATTTCAACATAAATACTACAACTACGTTTCTTACCAGATCCTTTGATCATCTCATTAACATCTTCATCATCATTCAATTCCATTAAACCATCTCTTATGGTTTTACCAGGGAGCAAGTAATATAAAACAAAGTTTACCTTATCATAGCAACAATATTGAAGTACATAACCTTGAATCTCAAAGAAGGAGAATTTGTCAATCCCAATTTCGAAGCTTAATGTCCCTCCATTCACATACTCCAATCTTTTTGTTTCTTTAAACCTGCCACCGTACCAAATCTTCACCTTCACTTTTTCAGACATTGAATCTGTTCAGAAACAAAAATTAGAAGATGTAGGTAGAATTAGGGCAAAAGAAAAGCTTGTTTCGTCTAGATTACCTTCACACAATCGATCAATTCGACTGATTTGGGAGAAGAACGAGAGTCGGGTCTAAAATTTGGGGAAGAACGTGGTTAGGTTAACTTTTCTTTGATGTTATCGGACTATATCTTTTGACACATGGCGTCCACGTAGGACTCAAGTTAACGACATTTAAAAAAAAATAGACGGGGACTAGCGTTTTCCAATAAGTCAATAATTGGGATTATTGTTTTACAATAGTTGAATTGGGATTATTATCTTCCAATACCCAATAACTTGGATTATTAATTTCCAATAATCCTGATAAATATTGTAACAATAACTACTAATAATTATTTGAATAACTCATAAATGTCTAATAATAATGTTAATAATAATAATATTAATTAACATTAAATAGTAATAATAATATTATTAATAATAGCAAACATAATTATGCTAATACTATTATAATCGTCTAAGCAATCCTCAAGGTTTTGTATAATGCGTTTATGACTTGATTAGCAATACGAGGATGAATGATTTGAAAAAAAAAAAGAAAATAATATACGAAGTTGGAATGCATTTAGGTTAAAATATTATAACTATTACCAAGTAATGTAATACACACTAATTATAAAAGTAATTCTATAATAGGATCTAATAACTTAGGAACCATCATAATTTTATTATGATTTATAGTTAACATCGTAAGGAATAAGTATTTATACCATGTGATATTTATAGATATATAGATGTAATATATATAATTTTTTAAATATACATATATATTTAGAAGATGATAACAAGTAATAAAATAACCCAAATAATTATGAATATATTCTAATTACAACATTCGTGATTTAGAATAGAGATAATTGATATTGGAATGCTTAGAATAAACTAATTAGGTTACAATATATGTTTTCACAAAAATCCCCAAATCACGAAGAACCCTAAAATTGACTCATGAAATAAAGCGATAAAACCTAAAATTAACAGAGGGGTTTTGTAGATAACGAAAAACTAGGTGGAATGGACTACTTACTTGCTGAATTTGACGGAGAATTGAGCCCGGAATCGAACGAACAAGTTTGGAGCCCTAGAAATTGGGGGCTTTTTATTGCCTTTATGAAAATCGAAATTGAAAGAGGGATATGATGCGTGTGAGGGTCTACAACTGATTACTGGTCTCAATTTATATTGAAAGAGATCGGAGCTGGGTCAATTGTAAGCTTTAAAAATTGTTTTAATGGAGGTTTTTATGAATTTGGAGGTTTTGAGTGAAAATCATTTATTGTAAACGGTTTTGAGTGATTGTGGTGTCATTAGAATCGTAATTAAATTTGGGACATGAATAGGTAATAAATTTTTGGTATTAATTGAAAAAAAACGGATTTGAATTATGATAATGGACCGTTCGCGAAAGGGAAAAAACAGAGAAAGAAAAAAGAAGAGCTCGTGGAGGAAGGAGGGAGGAAAGATGAATTTCACGCACAGCTTTCACCATAAAACTATTTGAGTCGAATACAATTCATGAAATCAGAGCTGGTCCGATGGTAAGGGCTGTGAGTTTGAATGGGATGTCGCAGGTTCGAACCCTGCGCCTCTCATTTCCTTGTTTCTTTATTTTTTTCTATATTAAATTAATACAACCCATACAAGACACAATTAATTCCCACAATTTATGTTTATGACCCGGTCTTTCTCATGTCTTTAATTACGAATCATTTAAGAATATAAAATTTATTTTTATAAAATTATTTTCGAAGTTTATCGAAATTACATAAATGACACAAACTTTTAATATTTACAATTTTAACCCAAAACTTTTGTACAACTATAATTTGTGTTTCAATTGCGTGCGTAACTAGTATTGCCCACATATTCCACACGTATATAGCATACTCAAGTCCCGGTCCAAAATAAATAAATTGAAAGCTTGAAATATTGAAATCCAAATGAAATAAAAACAAAATAAATTAAAATAATCGTAAATTATGCGTTGAAACACCAAATAAAATGAAATGAACTTCCTTATTGAATGGATCATGGAATACAAGTCGGGTACAACGAAATGGATAAACCATGGATGTTACAGTCTCCCCTACTTTAGGAAATTTCGTCCTGAAATTGCCCTTGAGAAGACTGCTCGAATAAGTGCGGGTACTTGGTTTTCATTTGGTCTTCGCGTTCCCAGGTGAACTCTGGTCCTCGCTTAGACTCCCAACGGACCTTGACAATTGGAATACGACTACGCTTGAGTTATTTGACTTCTCGGTCCATAATTTCCACTGGTTTCTCTACAAAGTGCATTGTTTCATCGATGCGCACTTCGTCCAATGAAATGTGGAGGTCTTCATTAGCCAGACACTTGCGAAGATTGGACACATGAAACGTTGGGTGGACATTTTCGAGTTCTCGGGGTAGTTCAAGTCTGTAGGCAATCTTCTCAACTCTTTCAAGTATTTTGAAGGGACCCACATAACGAGGAGCCAACTTACCCTTCTTCCCGAAATGTATAACTCCTTTCCAAGGTGATACCTTGAGGAGTACCAAATCACCAACTTGAAACTCGAGGGGTTTTCGACGCTTGTCCGCATAACTCTTTTGTCTACTACGAGCGACTAAGAGGTGATCACGGATTTGAGAGATCTTATCTGTCGTCTCCTGGATCAGCTCGGGACCGGTGATCTGAGCTTCACCAACCTCGCTCCAACAAATTGGAGAGCGACACTTGCGACGATATAGTGCTTCAAATGGAGCCATGCCGATACTAGAGTGGTAGCTATTGTTATATGAAAACTCAATCAATGGTAAATGAGTATCCCAATTGCCACCGAAATCGATTACGCAAGCACGAAGCATGTCTTCGAGTGTTTGAATGGTACGCTCAGACTGCCCATCAGTTTGAGGATGATAAGCGGTACTGAGGTCCAAACGAGTACCCAGGGCAGATTGCAAGGTTTTCCAGAACCAAGAAATGAAACGACCGTCACAATCAGAGATGATACTGAATAGGACACCATGAAGACTCACGATTTCCTTGATATAGATTCGATCCAGCTTCTCGACTTTGTAGTCTTCGCGAATGGGAATGAAATGAGATGATTTTGTCAAACGATCAATGATTACCCAAATGCTATCATAGCCACTAGAAGTGCGTGGAAGTTTCGTGATGAAGTCCATCGCGATATTATCCCACTTCCAGACCGGGATGTCTGGTTGTTCTAGAAGACCCGAAGGGCGTTGATGTTCGACCTTGACCTTAGAACATGTGAGGCACTTAGCCACAAAGAGAGCTATATCTTTCTTCATGCCAGGCCACCAGTATTGACGACGGAGGTCATGGTACATTTTGTCAGCACCAAGGTGTATAGAATATCGAGACTTATGAGCCTCGTTCATGATGAAAGCACGGGGGTCATCGCGATCGGGAATCCAAAGGCGATTCATGAAATAAAGGAGTTCGTTAGGCTTGGTTTCCAATTGGAGTTCGGCACCACATGACATTTCTTCGTACAAGTTGCCTTCGGTCACGGAAATACGTTGAGCCTTAAAAATACGATTGTGAAGATCGGAACGAATGATTTGAAACACGATAACGTTTGCATAGGCTCGACGACTGAGAGCATCGGCTACGACATTTTCTTTGCCAGGGTGGTCACGAATCTCTCAATCGTAATCATTGAGAAGCTCGACCCAGCGTCGCTGACGCATGTTGAGCTCCTTCTGGTTCAGGATATGTTGGAGGCTTTTGTGATCGGTAAAAACTACGCATTCGGTGCCATACAAATAGTGCCGCCAAATTTTCAAGGCAAAGACGACCGCACCGAGCTCAAGGTCGTGGGTCGTGTAGTTCTTCTCGTGCACCTTGAGTTGTCTAGATGCATAGGCGATCACTTTCCCACGCTGCATGAGAACACAACCAAGACCTTGATTGGATGCATCACAGTAGACAACAAAGTCGTCGTTACCATCGGGAAGGGTAAGAACAGGAGCGTTGCACAATTTTTGTTTGAGGGTCAAAAATGTCTTATCTTGATCAGGACCCCACTCGAATGGTTTTCCTTTATGGGTCAAGGCAGTGAGTGGTAGTGCGATCCTCGAGAAATTAGGGATGAATCGTCGATAGTAACCCGCAAGACCAAGGAATGAACGGATTTCGGTCGGATTAGTAGGGGTACTCCAACTTTTGACCGCATGAATTTTGGCAGGATCCACGTGGATACCCTTGTCGCTTATGATGTGCCCCAGAAACTGAACCTCCTTAAGCCAAAATTCACATTTGGAGAATTTGGCATACAGTTGTTCCTTCTTTAGGAGCTCCAAGACTAGACGCAGGTGATTCTCGTGCTCAGCTTTTGACTTCGAATAGATAAGGATGTCATCGATGAAAACAATAACAAATTTGTCGAGATAGGGCTTACAAACATGGTTCATGAGATCCATGAATACTGCAGGCGCGTTTGTCAACCCGAACGGCATAACAATGAACTCAAAATGACCATACCTCGTGCGAAAGGCGGTGTTGGGAATGTCATTCTCGGAAACACGCAACTGATGATACCCAGAACAAAGGTCAATCTTTGAGAAACAAGTAGCACCTTGAAGTTGATCAAAAAGATCGTTGATACGAGGAAGAGGATAACGATTTTTGATAGTAAGCTTGTTAAGTTCACGATAGTCGATACACATGCGGAAAGAACCATCCTTCTTTTTCACGAAAAGGATGGGTGCTCCCCAAGGCGATGAGCTGGGGCGAATAAAGCCCTTGTCAGAAAGCTCCTGAAGTTGTTTGGAAAGTTCTTGCATCTCAGATGGGGCGAGGCGATATGGTGACTTCGCAACAGGAGTAGCGCCTGGTATAACGTCGATACGGAAGTCCACTTGGCGAATGGGAGGAAGACTCGATATATCTTCAGGGAATACTTCAGGGAATTCCCTAACGACTGGGATGTCTTGGACTCCTTTTTCTTTGGGTCAAACTTCCATGATATGGTCCAAGAAGGCCACACACTCCTTGCGTAGGTGCTTTCGGGCTTGGGTACAAGACATAAGTCTAAGCCCGCATGAGGGTTTATCGCCGTAGATTACCAGAATTTGGCCATCAGGCCGAGGAATACGAATAGTCTTTTCAAAGCAAAGGACTTCAGCACGGTGACGAGACAACCAATCCATGCCTACTATGATATCGAAGCTACGAAGATGCATTGGAATCAAGTCGATGGGAAACGAGTGCTCATGAAAATGAATCGCGCAATCACGGATGATAGAGTTGATCGAGATAGATTCTCCATCAGCTACTTCGACTGATATTGGGACGTCGAGACCAGAACGGGCACGAGCAAGCAAAGGCTCAAAATCTAAGGACACAAAACTCCTATCTGCACCCGTATCAAATAATACAGAGGCGTAATGATTATTAATGAGAAACGTACCGTTCACCACTTCAGGATTGGCCTGGGCTTGGTTGGTGTTGATGTTGAAGGTACGACCACGAGCACCTTGAGTTCTCGCAGGAGGAGCCCCACGGTTGGCATTGTTGGCAGGACCATTGGCATTAGCCAAGTAAGGGCATGCATTACGAAGATGGCTAGGATTTCCACAATTATAGCAAGCAGGAGCCCTAGGTATAATAGCAGCAGGCTGAACCATGGGCTGGATGACAGGTTGATTGATAAGTTGGGCATTAGTAGGTTGAACATTTGCAGGCTGAGCATTGATTGGTTGTGCTTGAGCTGGAAACTGACAGGTGTTGGCAAAATGACCAAAACGACCACAGTTGAAGCATTTCCTACAAGAAGAGCTTGCAGGGTGATGGCGTTGACATGTGTTGCACAACGGGAAAGTCCCGGTGTAAGGCTTCTTGGCTGGAGGGGCTGAAGCAAATTGGTTAATGGGCACAGCAGGGATGGCAGGGGTTGTTGTCACTGCGAAGTTTTGGCTACCAGACTTCCTCTTCTTCTTGTTAGACTTGGAAGACTCGGCCTTGACCTCTTTGGTTGGTTCAGTCGAAGCCTTGTCGGAAGTCTTTTCAGAGTTTTTCTTAGCACCCTTACGAGTTAAAGTGCCATTCTTGACATGATTATCAGTTAAGGTAGTAGCAAGTTGTTTGGCTTCCAAAAGAGTCTTGGGGCCACATCCCCAAACAGTGTCTTGGATCTGCATGGGCAAACCCTTGATGTACTTTTCAATAGCCACAGACACAGGAGTGACAAGGTGAGGGACCAATTCAGTAAGGTCATCGAAGCGGTCATTATAAGCCTGGTTTTCACCGTTGTCCTGCTTGAGGACCCAGAATTCATTTGCAAGCTCACGAAGCTCACGTGCAGGACAAAACTTCTTCTTCATTAGATCCTTCAGCTCAGTCCAGGGCAAAGCCATTGCAGCATCTGTCCCACGGGCGTGTTTCTCCCCGTTCCACCAGGTAAGTGCCCTTTTCTGGAAGACACTGGTGGCATGACGCACCTTGAGGTTTTCGGGACAATCGCTATTGATGAAAGTGTTTTCGATGCCTTCAAACCACTGTAGTAGGCTAGTGGCGCCCTCAGAGCCAGAGAACTTGGGCGGGCTGCATGAATTGAAATATTTGAAGTTGCAAGTGGGAGGAGCAGCGACTTGGTTGGCAGGGGTGACGGGGGTGGCACCAAGGTTTTGTTGGATTTTCACCATCATGTTCGGGATGACTGCTGCCATTTGCTTAGCGATTTGGGCTGCCAACCTAGCGCCAGAGCTTCGACGACTAGCACCATTGCGACGAGCAGACATGCTGAAATGAAAAGGGAGAGATTTATGAGACAAGGAAGACGTGGAAAGATCAATTGATAAATTCGAGGGTATACATTCTAAATAATGGAAGACAAAAGCCATATAGTGAAAATAATGAGGTCATATAAATCATGGAATTACAAGCAATATCTTAATAGTCGAGTTTCATAGATCGTGAAATATCATGGAATTGTGAAGCATTGGAATATCATAACTTGGGGAAAGACAAAAAAATTAAAAAAAGAATTACATATAAACACGAAATAATTTTTGATTCGTTTAAAACATACGGAATGGTTCTCATTTCCCGATTGGGAAACTACCACCTATGACTAATCAGAGTTAATATGGTTCCTAGCATTGTTTTTATGACATGCTTTGGCCTAATAGGCTACAACACTCTCATCAGGGCATCCCAGGTAAGCGTCCGGGTCCGACGGTAGGTTCGAATTTATACGCAACACTTACCTTAGACAGAGACCCCAACTACCGGTGCTTTCACCCTTCTAGTTACTACATGTCCATTACAAAGAACCAAACTCCGACGAAATTTGAAAATCAAAACAAAAACCTAAAATGGTACGTAAGGTACCATCACTAAGGAAAAAGGCTAGGAAGCCTTAAGATTTCGTGTATGTATATGTGCTAAGTGCTAAGCTTGAGTTTGGAAGATAGTGTGAAGTGTATGAATAAGTGTAAGGCAAGTCCTAACTAAAGCAAGGAAAGCATTGAAGGGCAATCCCTAAACTAAGCATGCATAACACGAGATTTCGTGTTTTGGACACCTAAGGCATATAGTCTAGGCCATTCTGTTTGTAATAACCTAATTTCCTATAGCCATGGCTCTGATACCAATCTGTCACTCCCCAACCGACGGCGGAAACGTCGGGGCATGATTAGATTGCCCAAAAGCTCATGACAACTAAATTAAGATGACAATATTTAATTAACACCAATTTTATTAATAATAAAAGGTCATTACATAAACTTGAAATTAAAACATAACATGAACGATTCAACAATGTCTTATTAAGAATTTAACTAGGTCCAAATCCCTAAGTGGAGAAACTTGGATCAAACGTTATCATTTCCTGCAACATGTATAAGATAATGTCAACTACAAAGTTGGTGAGTAATCACAGGTTTAATATGTAACATGATATATAAAATAAAAACATGCGAATTGTATCCTATGATAGAATGAAATGAAAGATCAACATACTAGATAAAATGACAACATAAAATAATGCATAAACAACCCTTAATGACAAGGATTTCCTAACCCGAAGGTTAGACTGTATGAAATAGGTCTCAAATACCCAAAGCCATAACCGATCAAATTGAGTGGGTTGTCAGCCATTAGATCTATCTTTGATTCCCCAGGCCTTACGTTAATGTTCATGCGATATGAAATACATGAAACACTATGAAAAACATGAAATCCCAACACATTGACAAGTTATGCTAGAACGAAATCCTACACACATTCACACATATGGTCTACAATCGCATTATATGAAAATCATGAAAATCAATAGATTGATATAGGATACATGTTGCACCCCAAAATGTAAAACACGAAAAATGGGCAAGGATTACTCACTTGGTAAAATGAAAGGCCACGAAAGAACGCGAGAATGATAGTAGTAGTCCCGAAGGTCAACCTAAAGGAAAACGAAGGGGACCTAGTTGAATAACGAAGCTAGGAGACTAGGGGTTCGTGGGCATTTGGGGTTTTGTTTAAAGAAATGTTATTAATTTGACAAAAATTATATAGTGTATTTATGAGTAATATAGGTGTTAAGTAAATTTCTATGGCATAAATGAGATGTGTTTTAATATCCTTTAATTATTTGATTAACTCAAGGTGTTTATATAATAAGTTTGAATTAGATCACAACAATAACTAATGATAATAAATAATAATAATAATAATAATAATAATAATAATAATAATAATAATAATAATAATAATAATAATAATGATGATAAATATTGTAAAAATAACTACTAATAATTATTTGAATAACTCATAAATGTCTAATAATAATATTAATAATAATAATATTAATTAACATTAAATAGTAATGTTAATATTATTAATAATAGCAAACATAATTATGCTAATACTATTATAATCGTCTAAGCAATCCTCAAGGTTTTGTATAATGCGTTTATGACTTGATTAGCAATACGAGGATGAATGATTTGAAAAAAAAAAGAAAATAATATACGAAGCTGGAATGCATTTAGGTTAAAATATTATAACTATTACCAAGTAATGTAATACACACTAATTATAAAAGTAATTCTATAATAGGATCTAATAACTTAGGAACCATCATAATTTTATTATGATTTATAGTTAACATCGTAAGGAATAAATATTTATACCATGTGATATTTATAGATATATAGATGTAATATATATAATTTTTTAAATATACATATATATTTAGAAGATGATAACAAGTAATAAAATAACCCAAATAATTATGAATATATTCTAATTGCAACATTCGTGATTTTGAATAGAGATAATTGATATTGGAATACTTAGAATAAACTAATTAGGTTACAATTTATGTTTTCACAAAAATCCCCAAATCACGAAGAACCCTAAAATTGACTCATGAAATAAAGCGATAAAACCTAAAAATTAACAGAGGGGTTTTGTAGATAACGAAAAACTAGGTGGAATGGACTACTTACTTGTTGAATTTGACGAAGAATTGAGCCCGGAATCGAACGAACAAGTTTGGAGCCCTAGAAATTGGGGGGTTTTGATTGCCTTTATGAAAATCGAAATTGAAAGAGGGATGTGATGCGTGTGAGGGTCTACAACTGATTACTGTTCTCAATTTATAGTGAAAGAGATCGGAGCTGGGTCAATTGTAAGCTTTAAAAATTGTTTTAATGGAGGTTTTTATGAATTTGGAGGTTTTGAGTGAAAATCATTTATTGTAAACGGTTTTGAGTGATTGTGGTGTCATTAGAATCGTAATTAAATTTTGGACATGAATAGGTAATCAATTTTTTGGTATTAATTGAAAAAAAAACGGACTTGAATGATGATAATGGACCGTTCGCGAAAGGGAAAAAAAACAGAGAAAAAAAGAAGAGCTCGTGGAGGAAGGAGGGAGGAAAGATGAATTTCACGCACAGCTTTCACCATAAAAGTATTTGAGTCGAATACAATTCACGAAATCATAGCTGGTCCGATGGTAAGGGCTGCGAGTTTGAATGGGAGGTCGCAGGTTCTAACCCTGCGCCCCTCATTTCCTTGTTTCTTTATTTTTTTCTAAATTAAATTAATACAACTCATACAAGACACAATTAATTCCCACAATTTATGTTTATAACCCGGTCTTTCTCATGTCTTTATTTACGAATCATTTAAGAATATAAAATTTATTTTTATAAAATTATTTTCGAAGTTTATCGAAATTACATAAATCACACAAACTTTTAATATTTACAATTTTAGCCCAAAACTTTTGTACAACTATAATTTGTGTTTCAATTGCGTGCGTAACTAGTATTGCCCACATATTCCACACGTATATAGCATACTTAAGTCCCGGTCCAAAATAAATAAATTGAAAGCTTGAAATATTGAAATCCGAATTGAAATAAAAACAAAATAAATTAAAATAATCGTAAATTATGCGTTGAAACACCAAATAAAATGAAATGAACTTCCTTATTGAATGGATCATGGAATACAAGTCGGGTACAACGAAATGGATAGACCATGGATGTTACATTATTGCCCTGTGATTTACCTGCTGTGGTGATGGTGGATGGAAGGTAACCGTAAACCCACATGGGTTTTGGTTAGGAAAAATCAATAATTGATGGGTTTTGGTTAAATTGGTCATTGAATTGGATTTTTAGTGTTAAAATATAAAAAGGGGTAATTAGGTAACCTTTTTATGTGTTTTGATAAATTTCTTAGCCTGAACAAAAAGAGATTTTAATATTTATCTGATTTTGTGGTCTCATTGAATTTTATATAATTATTTTTTCCTATTTTCATGTTTGGTTGTTTTATGATTATATATTGTTACAGGAACCTTCGATATTTTGGTATTGTTTTTTGTTTATATTGATTTTGTTGGTTGTTGTGTGTTTGATTTGTGATTGGGTAAGAATTATGGGATGAGTTCAATGAGTTTCTTAACTTTGTAAAAAAAATGAAAATGTTGCTATTTTTTTAGGTTTGTTTCAGATTTGCTTCTAGATTTTATGTTTATGATTATATATTGTAAATAGAACTTTGAGTATTTATGTGTTGCTTTTTGTTTGCGTGTTGATTTCTTTAAAAACTCATTGGTTTCTTCTGAATTTTTGGATTTATTTTGATTTTATCAAGTATGGTGTGTTTTGATGTATGAAAAGTGAGTAGTGATTGTTTCATTTGTAGTTGAGTTAGTACTAAAGGTCAGCGAGAGATTAGAGAATTAATTGGCATGCCTTTTGTACACATGTTCTTAACTTTCTTTTGTGATTAATAGTAAACACTGTTGGTCAATGGAATCAATTTGGAGTAGTAGTAATTGAAGCCCCTTCGCCTGTCATCTTCCTTACCATCAAGGCCTGTTAATGTGAATCAATTTGGAGTGCTAGTTGTTGTATGTTGGCCAAATGGTGAGCTATTGAGGTTTAGAAGTGGGAGCATGGCCGTGAATGTTGCTGCCTGGGTTGGACTCGAAGGCAAACTGGTGTAAATGGCCAGCTTGTGTTGCCTAGGGAGGTATGTTCTAAATTGACTTACAAAAAATGATTTTATTTGATTGTTGCATAATTTCACACAACAAATTGACTTGCAGAGTTGCAGGTCGTTTTGCTTCTATTTAACCAACAAGTAGAAGTATGTTTAAAATAATCTTGATGTAAAGTTGTATGATTTAAAACAGAATTTAAAGGTTGGCCCGTCAATACTCATGCACTATTGCCTGCATTTTTTTTTCTACAGGCATACTATAGGGACATTTGAAAAGAATTTGCCTGGCAATACTAGAAGCCAACCCACTGCTTAGTTTTTACTTGCAAATTTTAAAAGCTTTGAAATTGTTTATTGAAACCACTTTCCAAGTTTGTTCTTTAATATTGTTTTTATATTACTGTACGTATGAATAGAAATGTTGTCAAGTCCATCTTCAAATTTTTTTACAAAAATAAGATCTTTATAGTAGGAGTATTAAGTAAACCTCTACATAAAAGTATAGGATATGAAATTCCCATTGCAACATGTATCATTTTTTACTCATTTATATTATTTTAGTTTAGTGTTATAGGATATGATTTGCTACTAAAATAAGTGTGTAATTTTTTAATACGGAACATCTCAACTAAAAGTATAGTTATGCTATTTGTTTCTGTCACTCTAATCTTAAGTAAAATATTCGGTCTTAATTTTAAAGTAATCAAAACAAACAACATCATATCTTTTTTGTTCATTCATATGGGTTTCTTTAATCAAGAGGTCTTTTTTAGTGTTTATTTTGCAGATCCCTCATGTCAACCGTATCGAATATTAGCTCCACACTCACGAGTTCATTGCATTGATGAAAATAGTTGAAATCATCAAAGGATTTCCCAACAACTGGTCTGTTTAAGTTTGATGTGTTATAATACCTTTGGAAGCAAATTTGAGGCTCCATTTATTTTATAAACTACTTCTGTCATTGGTCCAGTTATGAACTAAGGGACTTTGGTTGAGCTACAATGATCACTCAGTGGTCAGACTTGGTGAAATATAGTCAAATTTTTCATTTATTTTATAAACTGATTCTGTCGTTAAACCGGTTTAACGGGTGAACTGCAGGAACAACCAGGGCGCCTGTATGATCATTGAAACATTGCTGAAAGCAAACAAAAGGTTGATGTTGCAAACAATTTATCACATGAAATTTAATAATTCACAATCCGAAGCTTGATTATCATTTGTTCTGCTGTGAAGATGAAATATAGTAGAATTGAGAAACGATGTGTTTGGTTACGACTTCCTTTTGGAGTTTTTTAGGTTGAACTTTTATTCAGTTATGACCATTACCAGTTGGATTTTGGGAATATATGAAGTCATTCATTACTTGAAATCTTGAATCATTTGTTTGGTTGCTACTTCGTTTTTTAGTTTTCCGGTTGAACTTAAACTTTTATTTGTTATGACCATCACCATTTAGATCTAAGGAATATATATTCACTACCTATTAAAAATCTTGAGTTTGTTGAATCATGTTAACAATTTCCGCTTTGGAGTTTGTTGTTTTTTTTTAATTGTTGAGAGACTAGGATAATATGGTAAGTGAGATTCAACACTTGCTGATGATTTTTTAGTGATTTAGGGTTATAGATAATATGAAACTTATTTCCTGACCGTTTTTTGTCAACCTGTGCATATAATTATCCGTGATAAAAGCTTGCGCTCCTCCGTCGCAACGCGCAGTTGGTAACAACCTTATTTATTAAACAAATAATAATAGATAAAAAACACCCTGACTCTATTTGTTGACCAAACAACTGGTCAAACAGTGATCCAGATTGATAAGATGTGAAGAGAGGGGTGTGGAACTTAGGAGCAAGAGTTGGTTGTCGTAGATAGACTAGACTGATGCTACGAATGAGAAAAACAACAATCGTACAATGAAATATATCAAAAGAGGGTCAATAAAAATATGTATTGTTTTTGTAACCTATCCCATCCTTAAGAATTTAGGATATATTCTTTATAATAATGATTTAATAATAATCTAGATGTCTTCTAAGTTGAATGTTTAAAAATATTTAACAAAATAGTGATCTGGAAGGATTGACTACAATAATACTACGAATGAGAAAATTAAGAGACGTACGTTACAATATATCACATGAGGATTGATAAACTAAAAGAAAATAAGTAGCGCGTTGGGTGATTGTCGTCGTCGTCGCATCGCTCGGGTTGCACCCTATGTCACAAGTTTTTTAAATGGTCGCCGCAACCAAATGTGTCACACCCCCAAATAACCACTAACGGAGTTTATACCGTTAAGGGGTGCGAGCAAACCAGGACCACAACCATTACTTACAAATACTAAACGAATCAGAGTAAGTCCAAATACATTTCATAAAATAAAGTCTCATGGACGTTTGCGGAAAATATTGTCTTAGCACTAACCACGTACTTTACAAATCATTGTTTAAAATTCCCAACTTAATTTAAATAAAAGAAGAAAAAAAAATGTCTTCGTGTGCCATGCCAACCCGCAGTGGATACTCCTCAGCGATCTGTAAAAGTGAAAACCATACAAGTGTCAACCTAACGATTGGTGAGTTCACGGTGGGCATGTCATGCAGCGGCCCGGTCTCATAAGCGTATGTATCAACATATAAATAAGTAACAGTTTTGCAAAACAATTGCCAAGTGTTGAATTATCGAATATGCACTAGTTAAGTAAAAGTTAAAGTGGTTAACCGATATCGCGGGTAGCTAATCCGGTTTCCATGCACTAAGGAAGTTCGTACCAAAGCTGACGTAACAGAGTTCGGCATTTGCCGATGGTTTGTGCCTCCAGTTGTGTTCCTCATGGGACCCACAACTAAAATAGGCTGATATTGCACTCCGTTCGGCCTCCAACCGGTTGGCTACACATTTGTGCACCGCGGAGCAGGGTTTGTCAAACCCTCAGTAGATCTACCCAACATCCCCTCGCTTCGCAAATTAATGGTACTAAATTGTTGAGGACTTTTAAGTTTTAAGGCATCCTTAGAAATCATGTGATATCATTTGGTTTAGACTTTAACCTACACTAGTCATATTAAAACCATTTGTTCTGGATTTCATTTAAAATCCTAAAAAGAGTTTAAGTGTCAAAATGGTTGTTCCGGATTTCATTTGAAATCCCAAATGAGTGTAAGTATTAAGTGGTTGGTTGCGGATTTCATTTGAAACCCCAAGGGTGGACCGTTGCAAGTGTTCCCATAAAACACTCCAACTCCCATAACAGATATCCCATTTGGCGATACCTCAAAATGTCAGCGTTGTTTTCCGTTAAGTATATTCGTTGTGACCCAAACGGGCTCACAATTAAAGGGTTTGTGAAACTCACCTTAGGTTGCTCAGCTCACACTTCAAATAGTCCAAATTATGTTTGCTAACGAAGACCTAATAATCACATTAAGGTCTTAGGTGTTAGGTTGTGTCTAAACTTTAACTACGTCACTATGGCCCATAACATAGCACGTTGGAACTACGACTCGACATACCGACACACGACACCGATGGTTGATCATAAACAAGGGTTCACATAACTCAGAAATCAAAGCAGGTTTTATCATAACATAATCATGCAAGTCGTGGCATAACATTTAAATAAGTTGCACAAGTTTGGGTTTTGGTCTGGTCACAGTTTCGCCAGCAGTTTCGCTACAATTTCGCTACGCAGTTTCGCTAGGCAGTTTCGCTGTGTACACGGGCAGCACTTTCGCTAGGCAATACTCGATGACACAGTTTCGCTAGCTAGTTTCGCTCGAAACTGATGACACAGTTTCGCTAGCATAGCTTCGCTCGAAACTGGTTTGAACTTTCGTTCAGGGACAAGGTCTATGGTTGTTTCGCTCGGTAGTTTCGTTCACAGGCGACACTATAGTTTCGCTGTATAGTGTCGCTGGATGAAGATATATATAGTTTCGCTGTATAGTTTCGCTATATGAATGCACAGTTTCGCTAGTCGCTAAAAACCCGTAAATTTGACTAAAAATCTTTCTAACAGCTTCCATACTTCACATAATTCATTATCTAGCATGCATAAACATTTACCAACATCACAGAAGCAATTTTAACACCTTAAACATGGGTTTTCATCATCAAATCTCCAAGAACACTTTTAAGCATAAATGACCTAATCTAGCATGAATCTTCATTATGGAACGATTTCACTCGTAAAGTTGCAGTCTTTATGTTAGATCTAGCATTCCTAAGCATCATATCAGAAGATCAAGTGATTCTATGAAGATCTAAGCATGCTTTATAGTAAAACACATAGAAAATGCATAAAATATGGTTTTGGGACTCACGGTTGATCTAGGATCCGAAGGATGATCTTCACCAACAGAGATGATGGCTGCTAATGGTGATTCTCAGCTGGTCCAGATTTCGTGAGAGAGAGAGAAGGAGATGAAGAGTGTGTGTGTTTGTATGGTGATGATACAAATAA
>JBCNJP010000010.1:94059809-94087807 GCA_039602395.1 Deinandra increscens subsp. villosa | reverse complement strand
CCACTTGTGACAATCTGTCTTTTCAAGTCTTTTTCTGACTTTAACTGAACTCAAACTGTTATAAATGTTGTGGGAACATTTATGTGCTGACTGTGTTGACTTTAGCAAATTAGGGTTTTGTATAACCAATCACTATATGAGCATGCACTTAAGTCTAGACGTTTGATATTCTATGATGTTTTTTTTTATAAATCATACGTGTTATGATCTCATGTGAACGTTTCGTCATTTTATGTGGCAATTGAACTCATGATTTTATGTTATATATATGTATATATATTCACGTAATTTATTCTATGATTTTTTTTATGTGACGACATGTTATGTAGTTATACGTAATGTTCCTATTATTTTATGTGAGTATATATGATATATATATATATATATATATATATATATATATATATATATCCGTATAGTTATGATTCTATGTCCATGATTTAATGTGAAGTTAAAGCAACTACTTGTGGAGTATTATCTATGACTTTATGAGATTATCTAAGGTTTTTTATTTTCTTTATAAACGTCACGCGTTAATCATGTCTTGATATATATTCGTATTGTCGTCGTCCAAGTTAGTCCCATTAATTCCGTTTGATTTCGTTAACCTTTCACAAACTTTGAGGGACCTATTATGCAAATTCTAGAACTTGTTTTAGTTAACTAAACTTAGAGGGGCTACACTCATTATTATCCAAACTTGTGTTCCATTGTGTAACATGGGGAGGGACCAATCTTGTCAATTTCCCAAAGTCGATATGAAGCATTTTGGTAACCGAGAGTCTGACCACCGCTCCCGTAATAAATCCGATATGATTTCACATCGGTTACACTCAGCGACGGTTTATTTTGATCCATTACTACCTTCGTTGGTCAGTTTGCAATCGCAACAACACTCTCATCTCCCTCTCGTTCCTCTCTCGTTTCCTCCCTGCGACACCGCCACCACCACCACCGAAGGTGTCAGCAATTCCGGCCAACCACCACCATTCGACCACCAGAGATTACACCACTGTGATCGTGAATCTCCAATGAGCAACTAGGAGTTGACGGAAGTGAGAATCGTAAGCATGCTCGGAGTTCGCGATTGAAGTTCGGGTTCGTTTTTCGGCATCAAAAACGCATCCTAATCCATCCCTAACATGAGGTAATTGTTTATTTATGTAAATCGCACCTCTCTATAGTTCGTTTTTGTATTTCACGTTTTTCCGGTGACCGGAATAAAACTCCGATCACCGGAGTTCAAGAGGAAGAAGATGAAGTCGGGACCGGAGCGGTTAAGTATATTACTGGCTGAAAACATTACATCGTCAGGGTCTTAGCCCAGCCGGTTAAGGCTTGTGAATTCCACGTCGAACACCCGAGTTCGAATCCTGTTCGCCCCAGTCTTTTTCTGTTTTATTTAAAATTCCGTTTCTGGCCTTGTTGCTACATAAGTAGATTTCTAGCCACAGTAATAACGATCAGTAGAGTTGTCCTAGTGGTTTGAGCGTGCTGGTGTGACATAGAGGTCACGGGTTCGAACCTAGTGACCCTGTGTTTTCTGTTTTATTTATTTTTTTCTGATTTTAAACATTTGACATTCTAAAATTAAAAAAAAAAACCTTATACCGAAATTGTTTCTTGTCGTATTGTAAACCCGTAAACTATTGAAATGGTTCAGTTAATTTTAAAAAAGTGTCGTCTTTATTTGAAACACAAAGTAAACGGTTTTTGGATACGTGATTTTATATAAATTGTAGCTTTCTTTTCTAATTATTCGTATCATCGTAATTTAATATGTTTATACATATTTAGTCAATTGAGGCTTGTTGGAGTGTTTTATGGATTATATAAATATATATAAATCTCATTGGAATCTTGTTATCAACGTCATTTGCGTGTTTGGTTTATATTATATATATATATATATATATATATATATATATATATATATATATATATATCTGATCTTCGAATTTGGAAAATATATATTATTGGGATATAATATATTTTTTTCGTGTCATTTCGATAATCGCTCGGATTTGGCAAACGTGTCATGCTCGACTTGTTCCGGACTTCACGATCATTCGTTTTCGTCATTTACCTTAGATTTGGTCGTTTCTAGTCGAACACACACTTATATTATCATGCTCGTTAGGTGTTTGGTAGAAGAAGCTGCTATTTGCTATTTGTGTTGTTGTTGATTATCTGGATTTGTTGTGCACCCTAAGGTGAGTTTCACGGCCCCTTTTTACTTATTTTAATCCTGTTGTGGGAGATTAACATGCAAACATTTGAACTGTTAGATAATTATATCACCTGAATAATAGTGGCACACTTATGATAAAGTCCTCACTTTTAGAGTTACTGTTAATGTGACATCAGCGGGAACTTATTTGGTAGATCTACTGGGCCTGACAAGCCCCACCCGGGTCATTCGTGCTGACTCGATTGGATATCGAACGGGTGTTATATACTTCTTAGTCTTAACGAGGCACAATTGAACTTGTCGAGCTTCAGTAACTGGATAGCTAGTTTATCTAGTCAAACGTGCACTGATTTCTTGAAAATAGCCTAGCTAGCTATTGATATATTATCTGGATTTTAAACTGAACTTGAACATGAACTTGGACTGTTGTTAAACAGTCAACCATGAACTTGAACTTGAACTGTCGATGAACAGTTGATTTACATTAAACTTGAACTGTTTTTCAACTGATAAACCTGTGAACTCACCAACCTTTGTGTTGACACTTTTTAGCATGTTATTCTCAGGTTGCAGATGTTCGAGTATCACGAGTACGCATGCATGAGACTTCGAAACCCTTTTATATCTTTGAACAAGCCACGTCACCTTGGGTGGCGGTGTTTTTACAATAAATACTTTCAGCATATTACGCTTTCGCATTTGTAAAACTCTGTATTTATATTTTAATAAAATATACAACCTTTTATTAATTATTGGTCGTTTGGTGTAACTAATGGACATCGATCCTGGTTTGTCACGCTCCCTGCGGCGCGTTATCGCGCGTGGGATTTTTGGGGGTGTGACAGATTGGTATCAGAGCCATTGGTTACAGCGAACTAAGATTCGTCTTAGACTGTAACTGTTTTGCATTAGTTGCACTTAAACATTTTTCTCATGCATCGTGATACTCACTCTTGCACGCACCTGGTTTACGATAAGTCGTTTACATCATCCAATCCCCGTACACTCACGACGAGGATTCGGTTAGTTCTGAGTCATTTCCCTAACCTCTCTGAGTCATGTACCTCTTGGTTAACCTCCATAGACGACGGTACATCGAATCAGATCGGAGAATCACTGGGCGTAGTACCCAGATTATGGACGTATGCCGCATAGGGAAGGTGGTGTAATACCTCTTCTTGTCCTTAAACCTCTATCTTAGCTTAGGAGGTTCTTGTTATACCTGCCTTACGTATATCTCTAAACTCATCCGTTCAGGAAATGTTATCTCGATGTGCTAGTAGCGCGATTATTTAGCTTCACTAGAGTTAGCAGGGTATGAATTCAAGTAGCTGCCTATGGGGCACTTATATCAACTTTCTTTATCCTGGTCGTCTTCACAATTGATGTGATCTCGTAAGATCTTTCCCTTCTCGATTTTATCGCGTTGTGCGTTGAAATAATACAACTGGAGTACAATTCTTATAACCCCAATGAAACCTGATGCGGGTCGACTGAAATTCCCTCTTTGTGTATCGGATTGTGATCACGCCAATATGAGTGATAATTATTTTCTACCTTCGAGCTAAGCTAGGGTTATTGTAATAAACCCTACTCAAATCCTATTGAGCTAAATTATGACTGACTCGCTTCGGGTGGGTCATTCAAATCTGAGTGAGCATTCTATTCTCGAAATCTTGTCTCATTAACAAATTCCGGTCAAGATAACCATGGGTTAGTGACCACACCATACTTGGTAGTTGAAGTAAGAGGAACTAGGGTGATCATATAAAGTAAATCACAGTTACGGGTGCACACGTAAATGTAATTTGCAGTATATGGAAATCCTGGAGAATCCTACTAGGCAAGCCAATGGTCGTATTGGGACCAAATTCCTATAATTTTTTTTTTCTCGTGGTATTGAATGTTGAACATGTTGAACTCAACGGAGTGATCAAAGTCATCTATCTTTGAAAACGCTATCGCACCTGACTTTGCCCCTTTACTATTGGATTCTAATCCATAATTGAACCTTTTTGAAGCATATTATGAGAAGTTGGTCCTAGTAGGACACCGACACACTCGTGTATTTCAATGACCAGTCTTCCTTAACTATGAACACTCTCGACGAAACTCTTGACTGGTTTGAACTCATCCTGAATCATAATTCTATTTTTACGATCTTACCCTATCCCTGGAACTTTGCGATCGTGAGATAACTTGGACATACATTCACCGGAAGGATACCTAGACAACGTTAGATGAACGAATTGGATAAGTCATATGCCGTGAGCACTGGAGCGCATTTATTGGCTGAAGGCTCTGGTGAAGTTACCCTCTGAAGATTCACACTCCTTGATTTTCTTGTGCGAACCAATACTTGTTGCCAGCAACATCGACATGGTTGTACAAACTGCCTACCACACCGCAAGCATATTTATCTCTAATGGGGATAATGTTAGTGAGAATCCTTCCTGATTTTCAAACTAATGACTCCCAGTTTTAACGTAAGGTTTGCTCCGATTGATCTCCTGAGCCTGAACTATCGATTTTTGTTTGCATAATTCAACCTTTCATGATTTAGCAACCGGCAATTTCTTATTCTCGTGCTTGGTAATCCTTTATGTCCTGGATAAGATTCTAAGCTTTGAACCGAAGTGTGTTACACTTTTGGTTAGTTTTTTCTACTAGTTGACACCATTGATGATAAGACGACCTTGTGCTTCAATTGCAGTAACAATACCAAGTTTTATATGGAAACTCTATATGCACCCATCGAGCGTGAACTTCTTGTTATCGTTAGCTAATTGTGCGATCAAACTATATTTACCCTTCTTACACATTGAGTACACCAAGTTATCCATACATTTTGTATATTTATTTACACCCCTCTCATAGAAACTATCGATAAATTTCTGGTACGCGAATCCTCATCGTCATTTTCAAAAAAAAATTCATTGATGAACCCCCAGCTTGAACTTAAACCTTGTGGCCTGTTTAAATTATGATCGTCTTGAAATTTGAAGCTTTATGATGTCCTTACTACGCGTGCCAACCTCTCGACGACCTTCACTCGAATAACAAACCTTACGCATTTTTCTGGTATGGTGAATGAAAACTCTTACACCTTTTGTTTGCATAATGTATTGAGGTTTTAATCTCTCGCCCCTTTTACATTTAAGCGTATGGGAGAAACTTGAAGTCCTCTATTTCCGATAAAAGTATCCAATGTAGTTTGACTAATATCTAATAATGGTGGGTAGTAGGTACACTTTCAAGTGCTGGTAGTGTGGTGGGTTAGCTACGGTACACCCTATATATAAACATTGGTGGCACGTTGAATGTGACACCAGTACCAGACCAATGATTGACTTTAGAGTCATACACAAGAGCCTCGTCATGAGAAACTCCATCTAACGAGACTAGATCCTCGATAAAACTACTTAATGCTACTTTCTTCGAGATTATAGATGTCCCTTACGTATTTCTACCGGAAGAGACATACCCAAAATAATCAAACTTCATGCTTTCACTTGTCCGAGTCTAGAAGAAAACTTTTCTAAAGCGAAATTCATGCCATGATTTTGACGCGAGTTCTGACTCAGATGAACATCAACGTTTTGAAACCAGAGATTTTCCCTTATGAATGACAAACTACATGATCGAATGAACCACTCCAACTTTTGGAAGCATGTGTCAGAAGTAGACCGAGTTTTGTTTGAGGGATACTACTTTTGGGTCGATTGCCTGTTTTTATAAGCCCTCTGGCATTCACTTAGGTGATAGCCCCGACCCTTTTCTATGGAACACCCGATTTGATCTTCAGACCCGCGGTAAACATGCACTAAACCCTAGCAAAAATGCATATATACAGGCAACCCAAGCTAAAGCCACTTCTGAACATTCTAATGTTTTTATTTCGCGGACACCCTTTTTATAACACCTTCGTGCTTTATCTTACTTTTGGAAACCATTTGAATCGATGTTTTGACAAGAAAAGACGCATGATGCACTAAGCTCGCGAACACCAAGGAGATTGGGCACACGGGTGAACCTAAACAATGAAGATTTCCCTAGCGAGACGTTTACTCTATTGGATTGTATAACCATTGAAACGTTCATCTCGATATCTATTTACGCGAATTACTTGCCAAATCATGTCAAGCACACTATAGGTTTCTCTTTGAAATTTTATGCTATCCACTACGTTATTTGCATCCCCCCTACTGGTATCTTCACTAGTGCCAGTTTAAACTCACATGTCATCCTTGGAATGTGTAGTTGCGACCATCATAAGCTTGCTATCTCATCGCTTACTAGAATTCACGAACTAAGCCGTTGGCGCTCTTCATCTTAAATTTGCTATTCTCATGCTTGTTGAACTTTCTGCCCTTCTTTTTTGGATACTTTACCAAGGTAATATGCTTGATGATATGTTGTACTAAGCTCCAACTTTAATCTGAACCTAATTGCCTATGTTATTTCACGAAAAGTTCTTAACAGAATTTAGTAATTCTTTTCTGAAACAAACTGCTACATGTTATCTTTTAATTGGTTGTGAGCTCTTGATTGGATTTCTCTTTAGAACTCAGTCCTTTTGTCACATAATCATTTTAACCATGATAAATAGCTTGTGAGTCACTGTTGAACCATTTTAACCATAATAAATAGTTTGTTTGCTTCTGAGCTTCTCATGAGAAATGTTTATAAAACATACGTGTTTATGCGTGCTAAAATTTAAGAATCATATCCTATGTTTAGGGTATATAAATTGATTAATCATTGAAGTGCTAGTTTAAACATAGGTTGCATAGAATTGCATGATTAGTTATGTGTGTGAAACGTGTTAGGAACCAGAAGATGACATGTTATGAATGTATTAATTTGATTAGGTATGAAAACTATACACCATACAAGGTCCTAAGTCTCCTACCTCGGTGGGAATGACAAGACTGTGTGAAGTTGCCCCGTCAACTTTGCACCGTATGGGTTGTGTTGTTAGTTTATGAACTTATATATTAGAGATATGCCATGTGAGAGTTGTGTGCTAGTATATATGATGCTAGGACAATTGTATGCGTTGTATGGTAAAACCTTCGTGATAGATTGCATGCTAGTACGCTTTGACCGCATCAACCTTTAAAAGGAATCCTCGTAGAAACTCGTATGCTATCCGAATTGTTATTGCATGAAATGTGAATTTCGAATTTCAATGTTATTACGAATCATGTGAACTTAATTGGTCGTAAATCGATAAAGTACTAAATCAGTCACGAGTCCTCGTGATAACTTGATCAGTCTTAAGTCATTCTATGTTACTTGCTAATTGTTAGGCAACTTCAGATCTTTGCGTTTTCTTTACACAATGAGTCTATTAGACAAGCACTGATTGACTTGACACACACAACATCCTCATACTCAAATTCTTGTCTCTTCGACTCATCCGGGTTATTGGCAGATGCGAACGCCTTAACAAAAAAAAAAAAAAAAACAGACATGAAACGAAAATCTCACTTCCAACATTGGGTGCAATACTCGCAGGCTACTCGGATGTATTATGGTTCTTCTTCATATTGAAATTTTGATTTCGGATACTTATGTATCATGTCACTCTGTTCAGCCTTGCCACTCAACATGATTCATGTATTACATTTGTTCAACTCTTCTCATAGGAGAACGTTTGATAGGAAAATCACCTTCTATACTTTCGATTTGAAATTCATTTGAAAACCTCTAAACATTTGACATCTTCTCAAAGTGTTGTATATATTCCTGGACATAACGTCCATCACTACTCTTGGAGTAGAGAACTCGGGTTCTTTCGATGGGTTACTGTTGAGATTAACTTTTCTAACAATTGATGCTGATTCAAATTTCGGGACGAAATTCTTTCAACAAGGGGATGATGTAACGACTGAGAAATTTTTTTTTCTTTTTCTTTCTGTCTAGCTCGTTAACTGCTTTTGTAATTTTCGGGACAAAAATTCATCAACAAGGGGATACTGTGACAATCTGTCTTTTCAAGTATTTTTCTGACTTTAACTGAACTCAAACTGTTATAAATGTTGTGGGAACATTTATGTGCTGACTGTGTTGACTTTAGCAAATTAGGGTTTTGTATAACCAATCACTATATGAGCATGCACTTAAGTCTAGACGTTTGATATTCTATGATGTTTTTTTTTTATAAATCATACGTGTTATGATCTCATGTGAACGTTTCGTCATTTTATGTGGCAATTGAACTCATGATTTTATGTTATATATATGTATATATATTCACGTAATTTATTCTATGATTTTTTTTATGTGACGACATGTTATGTAGTTATACGTAATGTTTCTATTATTTTATGTGAGTATGTATGTATGTATATATATATATATATATATATATATATATATATATATATATATATATATCCGTATAGTTATGATTCTATGTCCATGATTTAATGTGAAGTTAAAGCAACTAATTGTGGAGTATTATTTATGACTTTATGAGATTATCTAAGGTTTTTTATTTTCTTTATAAACGTCACGCGTTAATCATGTCTTGATATATATTCGTATTGTCGTCGTCCAAGTTAGTCCCGTTAATTCCGTTTGATTTCGTTAACCTTTCACAAACTTTGAGGGACCTATTATGCAAATTCTAGAACTTGTTTTAGTTAACTAAACTTAGAGGGGCTACACTCATCATTATCCAAACGTGTGTTCCATTGTGTAACATGGGGAGGGACCAATCTTGTCAATTTCCCAAAGTCGATATGAAGCATTTTGGTAACCGAGAGTCTGACCACCGCTCCCGTAATAAATCCGATATGATTTCACATCGGTTACACTCAGCGACGGTTTATTTTGATCCATTACTACCTTCGTTGGTCAGTTTGCAACCGCAACAACACTCTCATCTCCCTCTCGTTCCTCTCTCGTTTCCTCCCTGCGACACCGCCACCACCACCACCGAAGGTGTTAGCAATTCCGGCCAACCACCACCATTCGACCACCAGAGATTACACCACTGTGATCGTGAATCTCCAATGAGCAACCAGGAGTTGACGGAAGTGAGAATCGTAAGCATGCTCGGAGTTCGCGATTGAAGTTCGGGTTCGTTTTTCGGCATCAAAAACGCATCCTAATCCATCCCTAACATGAGGTAATTGTTTATTTATGTAAATCGCACCTCTCTATAGTTCGTTTTTGTATTTCACGTTTTTCCGGTGACCGGAATAAAACTCCGATCATCGGAGTTCAAGAGGAAGAAGATGAAGTCGGGACCGGAGCGGTTAAGTATATTACTGGCTGAAAACATTACATCGTCAGGGTCTTAGCCCAGCCGGTTAAGGCTTGTGAATTCCACGTCGAACACCTGAGTTCGAATCCTGTTCGCCCCAGTCTTTTTCTGTTTTATTTAAAATTCTGTTTCTGGCCTTGTTGCTACATAAGTAGATTTCTAGCCACAGTAATAACGATCAGTAGAGTTGTCCTAGTGGTTTGAGCGTGCTGGTGTGACATAGAGGTCACGGGTTCGAACCTAGTGACCCTGTGTTTTCTGTTTTATTTATTTTTTTCTGATTTTAAACATTTGACATTCTAAAATTAAAAAAAAAACCTTATACCGAAATTGTTTCTTGTCGTATTGTAAACCCGTAAACTATTGAAATGGTTCAGTTAATTTTAAAAAAGTGTCGTCTTTATTTGAAACACAAAGTAAACGGTTTTTGGATACGTGATTTTATATAAATTGTAGCTTTCTTTTCTAATTATTCGTATCATCGTAATTTAATATGTTTATATATATTTAGTCAATTGAGGCTTGTTGGAGTGTTTTATGGATTATATAAATATATATAAATCTCATTGGAATCTTGTTATCAACGTCATTTGCGTGTTTGGTTTATATTATATATATATATATATATATATATATATATATATATATATATATCTGATCTTCGAATTTGGAAAATATATATTATTGGGATATAATATATATTTTTTTCGTGTCATTTCGATAATCGCTCGGATTTGGCAAGCGTGCCATCCTCGACTTGTTCCGGACTTCACGATCATTCGTTTTCGTCATTTACCTTAGATTTGGTCGTTTCTAGTCGAACACACACTTATATTATCATGCTCGTTAGGTGTTTGGTAGAAGAAGCTGCTATTTGCTATTTGTGTTGTTGTTGATTATCTGGATTTGCTGTGCACCCTAAGGTGAGTTTCACGGCCCCTTTTTACTTATTTTAATCCTGTTGGGGGAGATTAACATGCAAACATTTGAACTGTTAGATAATTATATCACCTGAATGATAGTGGCACACTTATGATAAAGTCCTCACTTTTAGAGTTACTGTTAATGTGACATCAGCGGGAACTTATTTGGTAGATCTACTGGGCCTGACAAGCCCAACCCGGGTCATTCGCGCTGACTCGATTGGATATCGAACGGGTGTTATATACTTCTTAGTCTTAACGAGGCACAATTGAACTTGTCGAGCTTCAGTAACTGGATAGCTAGTTTATCTAGTCAAACGTGCACTGATTTCTTGAAAATAGCCTAGCTAGCTATTGATATATTATCTGGATTTTAAACTGAACTTGAACATGAACTTGGACTATTGTTAAACAGTCAACCATGAACTTGAACTTGAACTGTCGATGAACAGTTCATTTACATTAAACTTGAACTGTTTTTCAACTGATAAACCTGTGAACTCACCAACCTTTGTGTTGACACTTTTTAGCATGTTATTCTCAGGTTGCAGATGTTCGAGTATCACGAGTACGCATGTATGAGACTTCGAAACCCTTTTATATCTTTGAACAAGCCACGTCACCTTGGGTGGCGGTGTTTTTACAACAAATACTTTCAGCATATTACGCTTTCGCATTTGTAAAACTCTGTATTTATATTTTAATAAAATATACAACCTTTTATTAATTATTGGTCGTTTGGTGTAACTAATGGACATCGATCCTGGTTTGTCACGCTCCCTGCGGCGCGTTATCGCGCGTGGGATTTTTGGGGGTGTGACACCACTGCGGCTTGCACGTGCTCGTTTATCATGGCTTGCAGTTGTGCGGGTGTCAGGTTAATGTTGTTCCTCCCGTGTCCTCTTCCAGGCATTTTCTGGACAGTTAAAGTAGCCAGTGTTCAGTCACAGTTATATTCTATACATATCCCATAATATGTATATTAACAATTTCCCGTTATCCCACAATTAGTCCAAACATTTTCGTGCAAAATTGAGGCGTCGTCGGAGAACGTCGTAAGTCGTAAGCACTATCGTCGAAAGTCGGCTTTCCCATAAAAGTCACCGTCGGCGTAGTCAGCGTAGTAGAAATCAGGACGTAGCGTGTAGCATCGTTTCATTGTCGCTTTCCCCCGGAACACTGTGCGTATTAGCGTTCGCATTTCGTATTCGTGTGTGAAAATTTTCCCTAAGGTTTTCCGTTAGACTACTTAGACACGGTCTATATATATATTTATATATATATATACATACGTACGAAGCATTTACTTACACAGCAGAGCGAGTATCCCAGGTTGGCACGTGAAAATTTTTGTTTTGAGAATTTGTTTGTTTGTTTGTAACTAAGGTTTCAAGTTGCAGTTTCCAAATCGTTTTTCAAAAATGATTCCAGTTCTCTGCAACTTATGGCTCTGATACCAATCTGTCACACCCCCAAATAACCACTAACGGAGTTTATACCGTTAAGGGGTGTGAGCAAACCAGGACCACAACCATTAGTTACAAATACTAAACGAATCAGAGTAAGTCCAAATACATTTCATAAAATAAAGTCTCAAATTACGCAGCGGAAAATATTGTCTTAGCACTAACCACGTACTTTACAAATCATTGTTTAAAATTCCCAACTTAATTTAAATAATAGAAGAAAAAAAAATGTCTTCGTGTGCCATGCCAACCCGCAGTGGATACTCCTCAGCGATCTGTAAAAGTGAAAACCATACAAGTGTCAACCTAACGGTTGGTGAGTTCACGGTGGGCATGTCATGCAGCGGCCCGGTCTCATAAGCGTATGTATCAACATATAAATAAGTAATAGTTTTGCAAAACAATTGCCAAGTGTTGAATTATCGAATATGCACTAGTTAAGTAAAAGTTAAAGCGGTCAACCGATATTGCGGGTAGCTAATCCGGTTTCCATGCACTAAGGAAGTTCGTACCAAAGCTGACGTAACAGAGTTCGGCATTTGCCGATGGTTTGTGCCTCCAGTTGTGTTCCTCATGGGACCCACAACTAAAATAGGCTGATATTGCACTCCGTTCGGCCTCCAACCGGTTGGCTACACATTTGTGCACCGCGGAGCAGGGTTTGTCAAACCCTCAGTAGATCTACCCAACATCCCCTCGCTTCGCAAATTAATGGTACTAAATTGTTGAGGACTTTTAAGTTTTAAGGCATCCTTAGAAATCATGTGATATCATTTGGTTTAGACTTTAACCTACACTAGTCATATTAAAACCGTTTGTTCTGGATTTCATTTGAAATCCTAAAAAGAGTTTAAGTGTCAAAATGGTTGTTCCGGATTTCATTTGGAACCCAAATGAGTGTAAATATTAAGTGGTTGGTTGCGGATTTCATTTGAAACCCCAAGGGTGGACCGTTGCAAGTGTTCCCATAAAACACTCCAACTCCCATAACAGATATCCCATTTGGCGATACCTCAAAATGTCAGCGTTGTTTTCCGTTAAGTATATTCGTTGTGACCCAAACGGGCTCACAATTAAAGGGTTTGTGAAACTCACCTTAGGTTGCTCAGCTCACACTTCAAATAGTCCAAATTATGTTTGCTAACGAAGACCTAATAATCACATTAAGGTCTTAGGTGTTAGGTTGTGTCTAAACTTTAACTACGTCACTATGGCCCATAACATAGCACGTTGGAACTACGACTCGACATACCGACACACGACACCGATGGTTGATCATAAACAAGGGTTCACATAACTCAGAAATCAAAGCAGGTTTTATCATAACATAATCATGCAAGTCATGGCATAACATTTAAATAAGTTGCACAAGTTTGGGTTTTGGTCTGGTCACAATTTCGCCAGCAGTTTCGCTACAGTTTCGCTACGCAGTTTCGCTAGGCAGTTTCGCTGTGTACACGGGCAGCACTTTCGCTAGGCAATACCCGATGACACAGTTTCGCTAGCTAGTTTCGCTCGAAACTGATGACACAGTTTCGCTAGCATAGCTTCGCTCGAAACTGGTTTGAACTTTCGTTCAGGGGCAAGGTCTATGGTTGTTTCGCTCGGTAGTTTCGTTCACAGGCGACACTATAGTTTCGCTGTATAGTGTCGCTGGATGAAGATATATATAGTTTCGCTGTATAGTTTCGTTATATGAATGCACAGTTTCGCTAGTCGCTAAAAACCCGTAAATTTGACTAAAAATCTTTCTAACAGCTCCCATACTTCACATAATTCATTATCTAGCATGCATAAACATTTACCAACATCACAGAAGCAATTTTAACACCTTAAACATGGGTTTTCATCATCAAATCTCCAAGAACACTTTTAAGCATAAATGACCTAATCTAGCATGAATCTTCATTATGGAACGATTTCACTCGTAAAGTTGCAGTCTTTATGTTAGATCTAGCATTCCTAAGCATCATATCAGAAGATCAAGTGATTCTATGAAGATCTAAGCATGCTTTATAGTAAAACACATAGAAAATGCATAAAATATGGTTTTGGGACTCACGGTTGATCTAGGATCCGAAGGATGATCTTCACCAACAGAGATGATGGTTGCTAATGGTGATTCTCAGCTGGTCCAGATTTCGTGAGAGAGAGAGAAGGAGATGGAGAGTGTGTGTGTTTGTATGGTGATGATGCAAATAAGGATAATTAGGGGTTAATGCTCCATTTAAATACTAAAGGCCTTGTGGGCTTATCATTGGGATTTGGGCCCCCAATGATTAGTCTATCATTAGTCTAATTACTAGCCCATTATTAATCATATATGCATACACTTTAATTACTTGACTAATCTCATAAATACACAATTAAGCGATTTGTCATATAATTTAACAAGTAAACAAATAGTCATGCTTTTTAATAATAATCATGCATTTAAATCACGTTGCACATAATAACAATAAATAAATAAATACATAACACGTATGGGCGGGTTCGGTGATCAACCAAAGGTCGTGGACGTATTCGGCCTAGTTAAGCATTAGTTACTAAGTTAACACTTATAACGTAACTAACGGAAATTGTCTAACGGGAGTTAACCTTGGAATTCTCGGATGTCACATCATCCCCTTGTAAATGGAATTTTCGTCCCGAAAATTATTCTTGCGTTGTAGCGTTCGCAGCCTCGGTTGTCGTTGTTGCTGTAGTTGCTGGGGAAAGAAAGCAAAAGTTTTAGGGTCGCCACAAAATGCATATGTACCGCATTATAAATTGTTGTTGCGCCGCGTCGCGTTAACATAAACGAATATCGCGTTGTAAATTGACATCACCGCCGCCGAACGCACTAACAGAAGACAAATAAAATGCTATAAACTGCCTCCATAATATGCGAACAAATAAACAAATACCGCGTTGTAGTTTGTTGTGCCGCTGCAACGCGCGAACAGAAGACGAATAACACGCTATACACTGTCGCCGCCACAACGCGCGGGCACACGACTAGTATAACACATATACATTTCATACTTCACTTTCTTGACGTTTAAGACATTCGTTTATGCACGTTTTATCACATTGGCTATCAAACGCATATTTCTAACACATGCAACATATCCAATGTATAGTTTACCACATTTATCAATTAAACTCACGTATTCATAATTCAAACACGTATTTACTATATATTAATATATATGAAATCTTGGGGTGTTACAGTTGGTCATACTCTTCCTCAACAAGTGCATCCTTCTCATGTAAATGCTATTGATCCTATTATTATAAAGGTTTATTGAATTTTAATAATCCAAGTTATGCCCTTTTGGCCGATAATAATCTCAATTATGTTTATTCCCTACAATAATCCGAATTATCAATGTATTGGATTCCATTGGACCTCCATTAACTTTTCCCTAACCCCGTTAGTTCTTGCTGAGTTGGCTGCTGATGTGGAATTCTATGTGTATTATTAACAAGTGATTAAAAATGGGGGTCTGTTTTTTGTAATCTATTTAAACTTTAAGGTATGAAGAAAGAAAAGAGGGGGAGGTCGGCGACCTCAAGCGAGTTCCGGCGACGTTGTGCGACTGCTAGTGACCTCAAGTCGATTCCAGGCCGGAGATGGCCTCCACGAACACCTCGCCGGAGATATCCAGCCTCTGCTTGCATATTTTATGCCATCTTCATGTCGATTTTCTACAAATTTGTTGCGTCTTTGCTATATTTTTTGAACAGCATGGGTTACTTATCAACAACACCTCAATCTCCTGAAAGAATCTTTATTCACGCCAAGAAATCTATGATGGCGATTTCAATTTACTGCTGGAAAATGATGTCTCAACTCCACCAAGAAATCCCAGATGGCGGCTTGCGAAACCTGTGAAATCGGACACAAAAATCAGTTGTAAATGCCAGACTCTCATCTTCGCTACCTGAATATCAGTTGAAATCCCAATGCGAAACCAGTTAATCGGGTCGGCTCCTTCACTCTGCGTCCGAGTTAATAAAGAACCCGGAATGCGAAACCAGTTAATGAAACCCGAAATGAAGAAACCTATTAATGAAGAACCTGGAATGGCGGCTTGTGAAACCTGTTAATGAAGAACCCGGAATGGTCGCCGGAGTCGACGGCTCCTTTACACCCCGTCAGTTCTGTCTTTCAAATGGGGAAAAGGGGTTAGGGCATTCACTCAAATGTTTAAAGAAATTACAAGATTAGTCCTTTATTATAATAACTTTGTTAAAAAAAACACATAGAATGCCAGCAAATAACTAACGGTGTTAGGGTATTTTTAACGAAGGTCTAAAAGTTATCAAATACACTGATAATTCGGATTATTGCAGAGAATAAAAATAATTGAGACTATTATCGGCCAAAATGGCATAACTTGAATTATTAAAATCCAATAAACCTATTATAAAAGATAATAAGATAGCTAGCCTTTTGACCAAGATAAAGCAAATAAAAAAGTCTAAAAGTATGCATAGACTAGCAGAAAAATTGGCGTTGCTATCTAATGAAACTCTCTCAATACGGATGGTTTCACCGAAGGGGATGTATGTCGACTTAATATTTAAGACCATCCAAATCCAATCGTAGCTATGATTACGTCTTAATAAATGAGGGGACGTTGACATTCTGTCATGGTTTGAGATGTAAGTTCTATTGTTTTTATTAAATATTTTATGGTAATTTGTGTTTTTATTGTGACTAATATTCTTATCATATTATTTTATATATATGTGTGGCAGAGATGATGGTGAAACGACGTATCTTAATCCTCGATCAATTGAAGAAAAGATGTGCAAAGTCAGAAGGAAATCTGTCAAGAACTATATCCAAAGTAGGGCTGGCAAATCGTGTCAGACACGACCTGTTAAGACACGACACGATAAGACACGACACGATTGGTCTCAAACACGAACACGACACGAAAACTTTTCGTGTCTAGTTTTCAAAACACGAACACGACCTGTATTTTAACGGGTCGACACGATAAGACCTGTTTAGACACGAAATTTTAACTAATTGACGGTCGACACGATAAAACCTGTTTCACTCAACCTGTTTAGACACGAACATGACCTGTATTTTAACGAGTTTAAGAATTGAGAGATGTATGAGTGTATGTTACGGTAGAAATTGAATGGAATTTTGAGATACGTCACCTAATAATCTAATTCTAATATATCTTTAATATATTATTTAAAAATATATATATTATTAATATATAAACGTGTCTTAACAGGTTAACAGGTTTCGACCTGTTAAGACACGAAAATTAACAGGTCTTAACAGGTCGACCTGTTAACCACACGAAACATGTTAAGCCCAAACACGAAACCTGTTAACATTGTCGTGTTTCGTGTCGTGTTTTCGTGTTCGTGTCAAAATTGCCAGCCCTAATCCAAAGTGTCATGGAGCTGCATATAGATAAGCCATTTTTCTTGGCCCCATATTTAGTCGGGTATAATAATTATTCTTAGATCCACATGTAGTTTTTGTTTATTTGTTTCATTCATTATGATACTAAGTGATCACCTTCAAAATGTTAGTTATGCAGAGGTCACTGGTGTTTAATTTTGATAGCTCGTCGTCAAAACACACACTACTGTGGATACATAATTGACTCGATCAGAAAAGAAAAGGACGAGAAGAATTATATGATCACGGAGATAGTTGAAGAGGCTATTGAAGAGATGATAGAGTGGAAAATGGTTAATGTAAGTTTTCTATAAGTTTTTAGTACTTTGTTACTTTGTTTACTTCTACTTTTGGTTAATATATTATTTTTCATATATATATATATATATATATATATATATATATATATATATATATATATATATAGTATTATCAACAAAACGACCCCTAGTCTTGCGGATTTTATGTAATGAAAGCCATGCATCAGTTTGTACTTCAATTTCATGAACATCTTTGTAAGGATATTTAGATATTTAAACTTTTGCCAAATTAGATAGAATATATATTAAAATATAATCTAAATGATTTTATATGATTATCTTCTTTAGACGGAGACCCGTTTTGAGCCTCTTTATCAAGATGAGATTGACGCGTTCATAGAATTTATACTATCCACATTTATAAAGGTAGTTGAGGGCATTATAAGGGTAACTGGGCTTTAGAATTAGTAGTTCATTTTACTTTTTTATCTGGTTTTAAACATTGTTTTAGTTGTGTTTATGGTTTGCATAGTCATGTTTTGAACATCATTCTATTTGATGTTTAGTTATATATTAGACTATATTATGTTTCAAATGGATTGGTTTGTTTAATTATTTGATTTTTTGTAAATTGGTCTATGAATTAATATGGTGCTGGGTGAATAGAATAAATAATAACCAAAAATATGGTTTTTTCTTAGATAAAAGGAAAATTGGATTTATATAATCCTAACTTTTGCATATTAGCAAATAATAGTCCCACTTTTCGATTTGGCAGTCAGCAGTCACACATTTCAACTTATTTGTTTTTAATGGTCCATCCGTCAAAAAAATTAACACCGTTAACTTTTTGATGACGTGGCTGATGATGTGGAATTTTTTTATTTTTTCATTTTTTAACCTAATCTAATATACACATAGACATCTAGTCACCACCTATCACCCAAACACCCCATTTCCCTTCTTCATTCCCATTCCCTCTCATTTTCTCTGTGTGTATATACATATATAATATATAACGAGGTCATTTCGATGTCCTCATCGACGAATCACCGGCTCGCAGAGCTGAATCAGCTTCCTCTCCAATCGCCCCGCCACCGCCACTATCTACTCTCCTCAATTTCCTCGAATCTGAACAGCCGTCTCGAGTTAGATCAACGATTTCCTCGCCTTCCACTACCTGTTTTGCAAAATCAATGGGATTAGAACATTGGAAGTGATGGATTAGCACATTTGCTCATTATCACTACACACTCGATTGAAATTTATTAATCTCCCCCCCCCCCCCCACCCTAAAATGTATTTAACTAAGATCAACGGTTTCCTCGCCTTCGACATCCATTTCATCACCTTTATCCTCACCAAACGACTTGAAACCATTAAATTTATTCAATGATTGTTTCACCAACTACAATCGGAGATTCGATATAGTGTTTTGCGAAGCGCGATTGACGTCAATCATGCTCCAGTGAGGCTCCAGCGTGATGCTGAACGTCGAAGCCAGCTCCGCCGGAACCAGCGACTGTGACAACGGCATCAGATCATCAATGTTGGGTAAACCGACCTCCCACTCAGAAACTCGATCGTCGTCGGCGTCGCCGACATCGTAGTCGGTAATTCTCACTTCCTCACCCATGATTACAGATCGGAATCGAAATCAAAATCGATCGATCGCAATCCCTAAATCTACAAAAGGAATAATGATATTAGATTTGAGTGAAGAAACGAAGAGATCACGTGGAAGAGAAGATTAAACCCCATTAAATCCCGCCATTGTGCACATGGGTATGGCCCGCTGGATCCGAATGAAAATATTAAAATTAAATGGATCTGAGGCAGCACGCAGCAGAATGATGGAGGAACACAAGATGTAAGTTTGTATACCTCTGTCTATTTGTGCAGATGGGTATGACCCGTCGGAATGTGTATTCTGATAAAAAAAGCTCGTCAGATTTTGGAGGTGGGTGAAGGAGCAAAGCTCGCCGGATATCGCAGGTGGACGGAGGAGGAGACGCTCGCCGGATTTTGCAGGAGGGAGGAGGAGAAGCTGGTCGGATTTTATAGGTGGGTGGAGGAGGATGAAGAAGAAGGGTGTTTGGACGTGGGTGGAGGAGGATGAGGAAGAAGGGTGTTTGGGTATTTAATAGGTGTTTAAAAAAGAAAATTACATGTCACATCCACATCATCTGTCACGTTCAAATCATCAGCCACGTCATCAAAAAGTTAACGATGTTAATTTTTTTTAACAGAGGGACCATTAAAAACAAATAAGTTGAAAGGTGGTGCTGCCGGTTGCCAAATTGAAAAGTGGGATTATTATTTGCCAATAGACAAAAGTTGGAGTTATTTAAATCCCACTATTTTTGTGAAAAAAATAGACCGTTGTTAACAAAGCAACGGTTTTTGTCCCACTATTTTGTGGGAAAAAATAGAACGTTATTTAAATCCCACTATTTTTGTGAAAAAAATAGACCACTATGTTTGTGAAAAAAAATCCAATAACCGTTGTTTTTGTCGGCTATCTTTATTAATAAATCTAATACAATGGTTTTTATAAAACCTAAAATAATTCCAAATTGTTTTAAACAAGGTTATTTTTTTATACGACGCATGTTTTAAACAACGCATATTCCTTTATACAACACTCTATATAATATTTTTCAAAAACTATTTTAAATAACGGTTCTCTAACTTTAAACAACGCAATAATAGACAACGGTTTTCTAACTTTAAACAACGCTATAATAGACAACGGTTTTCTAACTTTAAACAACGCTTTAATAATAGACAAAGGTTCTAAAAATTAAATAACGCTATTATAATAGACAACGGTTCTAAAAGTTAAAATAACCGCCCTGAATTATTGGCTGACATTAGTTATTAACAGTTTAAAAAATAAGATGATTGTCGATTTAACCTAACTCTATATATACATTGTTGGGTTCATTTGAGAACTTTTAAGAATTCGGGCGGGACCTCTCAAATTCATGAATGAGGATTTTCTTATATGCAACATGGAAGAGGATTTCTTATATATAAATAGTAGCTCAGAATGGTTATTAAAAGTTCTTAATATCTAGATCTAATGATTATGATTGATTTTATTTTTTTTCATTTTTCTTTTTTCATAGTTTTCAAACAATTTACTTCACATGTAAAAATGTTTACGATTAATCTTACCCTATGTATATATATTTAATGCTGTAGATCATGCCGAAGAAACGATGTAAAGACATTTTGATATTTAAAGCAATACAACACATCATTGTTCCAAACCATTAAATCTTTAATAATATTACAATATAATTAAATGATGCAATTTATTGTATTTCCTCACCGATCCTTACCCCGTGTTTTTTTTTTCTTTTGCTTTAAACCGTAAAAATATTATTAAAAAAATTGGTTAAGTTAGTAACCAAAAAAATTACTTCAAAAGAAACGTGTCTTAAACTCACTCTATCCATCTAATATTGCATCTGTGATTCTTATTTATAAACCAAAGATATGAATAATGCACAATAGAATAAAAAATCTCTCTGTTCCTGATCTAAGAAGGATTAAATATGAACTTTTTTTATATATATATATTTTTTTTCATCCAAAATAACAATTTAAAATATCTGATACATTTCAAAATCAAGCAAATTACAAAGAAGTAACGGGTAAACGGGCAACAAGTTGCGCCACAACCCTTTTTGAATCGCAAACCCAATCCTACTAAAGACAAGGTTAGAAGTTATTACAGAATTTCCATAAGATCCACTTTTAATTTTAACTGTAATTTCCAAGACTTTCTTAGAAGTTATCATGTTTTTTAACAACGTTTTTCAAGTTTTCTTATTATGACGATATTTCAATCGTCTCTAATTATCTTTATATTCTTTTTTGAACGCCATCCCTAATTATCTAACTATATAGTTCAACTCAAAAATCCTCCATAGGCACAAACCCGTAGCTCGAAATAACTACGTCTTCTAAGGATATCCGTAGTCATAAAGCCCTTCCTTGGGCGTTTTTGACACATGTCGTCCTTCAGCACTCAGCAAGGAGCTCCATGACTAAATGTGGTTTAGTCATAAAGCCTTAGAACGTCACTCTAATTATTACACAATTATATTAAAAAAAAGAAAAAAAAACCCTTAAAAAATACTCTACCATTCATAAATAAAAGAAAAGAAAAGAGCCAATGAGACGGAGGGGGGAGGCGTCATGCAGGTAACGCCATCGGGTTTTTTTTTTTTTTTTTTGCCCCATACAGCCCCGTAGGCGGTGTTGAGGCAATAGGGAGGGACATGAAAAGTATGTGTGTTAACGCCCACTACGAATAACCTTAAAATAGCGAATAAGTGGTTACATTTCCTCACCACGTGGCGGTCTTTTCTTCCCCCCAACCAATATATAAAGGATCATCCATGGTCACTAGGAAATATTACTTCGAAAAAAGATAATTTCATCAACATCGTTTACATAAATGGCGAAGATTCTCATTATCATATGCTTCCTACTCCTTTTATCGGCATCAGGTTTAAAGCCATACACCCACTCTTCTAACTAGACTAAACGTAAATGAGTTTCCTCAAATGAAATTTGATTTTTATTAGTGGGCTCATAGTTATTTTCAAGATTTCTAGGCCGGATACTAAAAAATTGGCTCTTATATGTCAAAAAATCTATAGATTAATGATAATTATAATAACAATAAATAAAACAAAATTATTCTAGAAAATGATTTATTTTACATAGCTAAATAAATCGTTACACTCCCTTAGCATTTTTCGAATAAAATTTGTTAATCAACCCCACGTTTTCTAGCATATCATTCTCAATAATTACCGTTGGAATGATATATAAATCTAACGTTACTATACCTGAACTAATTTTTTTTTGGGCCCCTTCTAATTACATCATTGGCCGCTAAGAAGACTATATTTTAATTCGTATCCAATTAAAGATCGAATTAGAAAATTAAATAAATAAAGAAGTTGAGTTCTTGTGGTTTTGGTGATATATATAGTTATGTTGTTTATGATGATCAACAGGTTCTTCTTCTTCCGGTATTTCAAAGTTTCCATCAGAGCCGGTGAATCCTGCAAGTCTTCCTGTGTGTAGAAATGATGGTCAGTGTGCAAGATATTGTCGATGTTCACGCTTTTTACAACATTGTACTTATAACCACTGTTATTGTGGTATAACTCTTTGTCGTTAATTAATATAATAGTATGTTATAGAAGGAAAAAGATGCTAAGCAATGAGTTTAGCCATATATTATCAAAAAAAAATTATGTTTAATATGAAGTTTACGCTGTCGATTAGAAGATATTACTTTCAACACTATGAAACTTATATGAAGAGAGGGGGTTCAAATGATATAATAAGTTATCTATCGGTGTGTTACATGGAATTGTAAAAATATATGAATAATTAATAAATTTATTCTGACGTAGTTATTATAATTTTTAAGGATATGTTAATAGCATACACGAATATATCGGTTTTATGACAATCTAATTTTCGTAGCAATTAAATATTATAATATTAAATAAAAAATAAGTTTAAGATGCAAACATAAAAAATTAAAATAAGAAATACAACCACTGAAAATTGACTTCTCTTGAATTTTTATCCAAATATATATATGTTTTTAAGATCATTATTATTCAATATATATGTTGATGATTCAAACAATGTGATGTATAAAAAATGTCGTTTAAAATAAAAAAGAAAAATGGACAATATTAATCTCAACTATTCGATATTGGACAAATAATCCTACCTATTTTTTTGGACAAAAATAGTCTTATAAATACATCATGTTTTTTCTAATAATCTTTTCCGTTCAAAAACTAACCCCGTTAGTTTGTGATGATGTGGAGGATCAATATTGTCATTATTCAAACTTGTTTCTATTTAAAAAACATGGGGGACCAATCTTGTCATTTAATTAAACTTTATTTAAGAAAAAAACCCAAACATCCCGATCTTTCTTCTCTTTCGACGCCGGTGATAATCTGGACCGATTTCTGGTCGAATGCCGGTGACCAATCCGGTAGCCACGGCGGAGGGGGGTTGTCGTGAACCGGTGCCATCACCGCCTCTGCTTCCATTTGGGGCTGTCGTGAACCGGAAAACGAGAGGGGAGGTCATAGGGTTCGATGGTCGCCGGGGGTTGGATGGGGCAGAGGAGGGTTGCGAGTGGAGCAGGTCCGCTGGAAGTTATGGAGGGGTTGGGTTGGGTTCGAAAGGGCAGCATGAAGGGAGGGTTACCGGGGTTTAATCGGATGGAGGTGGGGGTGAAGGGTGGCTTTGCCGGAATTGACGAAGGGGGAGGGGGAGGGTGAAGGTCGCCGGTCGTGAAGGATTCATCGGCAGAAAAATGGGAGGAGGAAGGCTCGTCACCGGAGAAGGAGAAGGGGATGAGAATCAGAGGTCGGAACCCAAATCGTCGTGGTGAACGACGGTGGCGGTCGCTGGTAAATCACGACAGGAGGGGGAGGCCGGAGGTGGAATGCTGGAGGTGGTGCTCGCCGGTTGTGGGTTTTGCCAGAGAAAGATAAGGGTTTTTTTTGTTTTTTTTTTAATTTAAATAAAGTTTACATAATGACAAGATTGGTCCCCCATATTTTTTAAATAGAAACAAGTTTTAATAATGACAGTATTGGTCCTCCACGTCATCACAAACTAACGGGGTTGGTTTTTTAACGAAAAAAATTATTAGAAAGCACATGGTGTATTTATAAGACTATTTTTGTCCCAAAAAATGGGTAGGATTATTTTTGTCCAATATCGAATAGTTGAGATTAATAGTGTCTATTTTTTCAAATAAAAATAATATGGGGGCAGGGATGACATTCCCATGCGAATCAATTTGCCAAAGTACCATGCGAACTATGGGTATTTTAGTAATTGCTCGTTTCCCTTCTCCCCATTTGTATTTTTATTACGTATTCATTTTTCTCCACATTTTTTAACGGTAATTTCTTTTTTATAGGATATTTTTTTTTAAAGAAATCATCCTAATTTCTAGTCGTTGTTTTATCTTTAATTCGAGTATAAGTTTGTTTGATTTGGAGAAAAAAAATAACATTTTTTTTGCTGTTTCAGATGGAAAAATAGACACTATTAATTCCAACTATTCGATATTGGACAAAGATAATCCTACCTCTGTTTTAGGATAAAAATAGTCTTATAATTACATCATGTTTTTTTTTAATAATATTTTTCGTTAAAAAACTAACCCCGTTAGTTTGTGATGATGTGGAGGATCAATATTGTCATTATTCAAACTTGTTTCTATTTAAAAAAACATGGGTGACCAATCTTGTCATTTAATTAAACTTTATTTAAGAAAAAAAACCCAAACACCCCAATCTTTCTTCTCATTCGACGCCGGTGATAATCTGGACCGATTTCCGGTCGAACGCCGGTGACCAATCCGGCAGCCACGGCGGAGGGGGGTTGTCGTGAACCGGTGCCATCACCGCCTCTGCTCCCATTTAGGGTTGTCGTGAACCGAAAAACGAGAGGGGAGGTCGGAGGGTTCAATGGTCGCCGGGGGTTGGATGGGGCAGAGAAGGGTTGCGAGTGGAGCAGGTCCGCCGGAAGTTATGGAATGGTTGGGCTGGGTTCGAAAGGGGAGCAGGAAGGGAGGGTCACCGGGGTTTGATTGGATGGAGGTGGGGGTGAAGGGTGGCTTTGCCGGAATTGACGAAGCGGGAGGGGGAGGATCAAGGTCGCCGGTCGTGAAGGATTCATCGGTAGAAAAATGGGAGGAGGAAGGCTCGTCACCGGAGAAGGAGAAGGGGATGAGAAGCAGAGGTCGGAACCCAAATCGTCGGCGGTGAACGACGGTGGCGGTCGCTGGTGAACAACGGCAGGAGGGGGAGGCCGGAGGTGGTGGTCGCCGGTTGTGGGTTTTGCCAGAGAAAGAGAAGGGTTTTTTTTTAATTCAAATAAAGTTTACATAATGACAAGATTGGTCTCCCAGATTTTTTAAATAGAAACAAGTTTTAATAATGACAGTATTGGTCCTCCACGTCATCACAAACTAATGGGGTTAGTTTTTTAACGAAAAAGATTATTAGAAAAAACATGGTGTATTTATAAGACTATTTTTTTCCAAAAAAATAGGTAGTATTATTTTTGTCCAATATCGAATAGTTGGGATTAATAGTGTCCATTTTTCACTTTCAGATCTTGGTTTTTTTATACCGTCCTGGTAGCGATTTAGAGTTATGCTATATTTTAGATTTTAATTCGAAGCCTAGACTATTTTTTAAACTTTTTTTTTAATTTTTAAAGTTGTGCTTGTATAAATTTATGTCGGTTATGTGCTCTTGTAAATATCCAACAGTACCAGCACTAAAAATGCCAGCACAAAGCGAACCATCACAGGAAAACGATGTCTAGCAACCTGGAGAACCGAACACAAACACAACCAGCACAAAATACAACACTAGCACAACACAAAAAATAATATTTATATAGGGAGAGGATCATTTGAGAACTAATAGGGTTTGAGAACTTTTAAAAACCATCCTAAGCCTCTAGTTTATATATATGGAACCCCCCCCCCCCCCAATGAATTTGAGTGGTCCCCTTTGAAAATTAGTGGCCCAACATGGTTCTCAAAAGTTCTCAAAACTTATTGGTTCTCATTTGAACCTAACCCGATATATATATATTGAAAAATTCATTGTAGACACCCCAATAAGTGTAGACAGGTAGACATTTTTTTTTTCATCATTAGATCTCTTGATCTAATGGTTATGATTATTTTTTTTTTCTTTTTATTTCCTTTTTCTCATTGTTCAGAAAATTCCACATGTGAAATAAAGTAATTTCACATGTGAAATAGGGTGTCTACCTGTCTACACTTATAAGGTGTCTACAATGAACCTCACCCTATATATATATATATATATATATATATATATATATATATATATATATATATAGGGAATGGAATGATTATTAACCATCCCTTAGAGAATTAACTAAATAACCATCATCCAATGGTTGATAAAAGTAAGAAGCCACCAGATTTTGCCATGTGTCCCCCCCTTTTTTTTTAATTCAAATGGGCAAATCTGTCAATTTACATAATCATATAAAACCCCCCTCTCATTTTAAAAAGCCCATAACTTTTTTATACATTGTCGGATTTTTATAAAAATTGCACCATTAAACTCATCGCATTTTTATCTTTAATTCAAGTATAGTCTCGACGTTTTTTATTATCGTTTTCTCAGACGTGCGATGCAGCACTAGTGTTACAACCAATAACATCATTGTCATAACTTTTAACAAATAACAAAAATACACCCATACATTCATAACTAGTAGCATCTATATTTCTACCTAGGTACAACTACATATGCATGTATTACAAACTATAAATGCATCAATATCTCAGACGTACGATGTAGCACTAGTGTTACAGCCACTAACATCAATGTCATAATTATTAACAATAAACAAAATTACATCCATACACTCATATATTACAACCTACAAATGCATCAATATGCATATAAACACCGATGCTATAACCATTAATGGTGGTGTGATGACTGGTAACACCATTGCTATCAAGACTCAACAAAAAATAATCAAATATACAACTATACAACTAAGTATACACAAATTACAAACTATAAAGCATCAAGATTCAACAAAAAAAAAACATACCTGAGTTAACAAATTTGTAGACAAAATTAATGAATATAATTACATCCATACATATCTAAAAAAATGGAACTCAGACAAGAACTCAAACTCTTCATGGGTTCTTCAACCCCTTCTATGACTTTAAAAGTCAAAATCTAAAAACAAAAAAAATACTTGTAGATCAACAAATAAAAATAACGATTCAAAAGGGATTACGAATCTCGTTGTTTCTTCAATGAGGTATTTGCAAGATGCTAAGCAAAATATATAGGTATTAGCCACATTATCACATCATCTCTATTATCTCTGGAACAAAATCACAAAAAAAATAATAATAATAGTTATGTGAAATCATATAATCAAAAATAATAAATATATATATGTGAAAACAAGACCCCCAACATAAAAATCAGAATGCTTTTCTTGGAATACGGCTTACAAGAACCCCCAAGAACCCCAAAAACCCAATGCGACAAAAAAGCCCAGAACCCCAACATAAAAAACAATGTTATTGTCTCTGTAATATGGCTTACCGGAGATATCCTCGTCATCACATCCTTCGTCAAGTTGAAAATTTATGAAAGCGAATCCATATCTTGTTTGCTTGAAATAGGAAAATGGAGGGTTAGGCGCTAGCTTGAAATCGGAAATCAAAAATGGAGAGGAACCGATGATCAATTTTGAGCGGTTGGATAAAGGGGGGTCGCCGGAGAGCAGATGCTTGGATCTTCATGAAAATCGTTTGGGCTTGGTTAGAGGGAGATTGGAGACGACGGTGGCAGATCTGGTTTGGAGAA